>MU389755.1:0-401920 GCA_022578765.1 Xylaria sp. FL0933
TAATATAATTATTTTAAAATTATTAATTTTTTATATTATAAATATAAATTTAAATAATAATAATTATTAAATTAATAAAATAAAATAAACTAAAATTAAAAATTAAATTAATTTATTAAAATTATAATTATAATATAAAAAAATATAAATAATATTAAATTATAATATAATATAATTTAAATTTTTTATTTTATAATTATATAATAATATTTAAAATATAAAAAAAATAATTATAATATTTATTTTTAATATTAATATTTATTTTATTTATAAATTTATATATTAATTTATATATTAATTTTAATATTATTAAAATTTATATATTATTTTTTTATAGCTTGTTTTTTTTATATATAAATTAATTAAAAAGCTTTTTATATAAAGTTAATATAATTTTTTTTATTTATTTTTCTAGGCTTTAAGTTTGCTAAAAACCTAAAGCCTAAATATGGCCTGTGTGTTGGGGGCCCATGGGCTTAGTTGGGTCCTTGGGCCCTTGGCATTGGGTTGGGCCTTTAATCCCTAATGCGCATGATGTATTCCTATTACCAACATGTCTGTAAAGCCTTACTGTTGACCAACCAACCACGAGAGGATCTCTCAGTGATGTTAGTACGCTTCTCTCCACTCCTGATCTTTTCATACAAGACTGAGGGGTGGGCAGCCTCCCAGCCTCCCTCAGAATCTGCGCACTTAGTACT
This sequence comes from Xylaria sp. FL0933, assembly GCA_022578765.1. NCBI lineage: Eukaryota > Fungi > Ascomycota > Sordariomycetes > Xylariales > Xylariaceae > Xylaria > Xylaria sp. FL0933. The sequence goes on from MU389755.1 coordinate 702, forward strand.
GATTGGCTACTAACAAGCTGTTGGTTCTTACTTGCGCAACGACTGTTAGTAGCCGCAGCTGTTGTGGGCGGCTGGAAGTCTGCCTGGCGACTTGCGAAGCCAATCAGCCTTATTATGTTGCAATGCAGACTTGTGATGGCTTCAATATCTGTTGGTAAAGACATTGAACGTTGTTAGCTATGACTGTGAGACTTTCCGGCGCTTCAATGAATATGCACATCCTATAGGTTCCATCTGTGTATAAAAGCCTCGTCTTGTTCCGTCTATCCTACTTGCCTCTCATTCCTCAACCACCATAGAATTCGGAAGTTTCCTCTCTCTAACATTAATCAACCACTTTCTCCGCTTTCAGATACCGCGTGTAAGAACAAGGCGAAGCATCGAAACCCCTCAAATACTAACCTCGTTCTTTTAGACAATAAACCACATCTACCAACGATCAAAATGGCCGCTCTCGTGCGCACTCCTCTTGTTGATGCAGTCAACTGCCCCAAATGCGGGTACAACAACGTTACCGGAGCCACCAAGTGTGCTGGAAACAACTGCGGGGCTGCTATACCAGTTGTTGTCTAACTGTGTATACAATCCTTGTCAAGGTTAGCAACCCCAAGCTTAGAATCTCCTTCCTCACCCATCTTCATCACCAATCGTTAGAATACAGTCTCTCATCATGATGTTTCATTATCGGACGCAGATATCCAATGACGCAAATTACAAATTCGATCACAGCTTGTGAAATACGGATGTTTGATCTGATTGGGTACTAGAGGGAGGCTGTAGATTTTGTATTGGGTAGCTGGACGGGAAAGAACATGGCTCGGTTCGCGAGATAGCTATAATTGAGACAGCCATAGAAGAAAATAGACCTTTGTGTAGCGGTAGACTATTCCGTAAGGGTGTATGTGTTAAAAACTTTTGCCCATTAAAGAAAACCTTCTACGTGCCGCACTTACGAGGTCCCAATGGCCTGAGATGCTTTCTCATCGGAGTGTAATGGTCACGTGGCTATATCAGACACTTTACTTCCCTTCTTGATAACGCAAATGCAGCTAGAAATATAGCTTCAGTCAGCATTAGAAAGTCAGTCTTAGGTCTCTACAGATGAATGCTCAATTGTACCCTATTGCGTCAAGTGATTATTTGTCTGAGGTGTGGCTGCTAACGATTGATCTATGCTTGGCTAATGCGCTACTCATCGTGAAGCTCATAGCATATCTGCTTAAATTGGTTGAAATGATTCCTCCATTGACACAGTATGTCCCTTTCACCAACCAGCGCATTGTGATCAAGTAGCCATATTGAACTCCGTTGTATCAAGATAGAGGATAAAATATTGGGTTATTGTGCATAATGCCAAGCCAGCCAATTTTCGACAACATCGGAAAATCCTAGTCTCTCTAGCTCTTGGGAAACACGACGTCTCCAATCCGTACGTGAAACATTCTCCCCAGTCCTCTCTGGTAAATCCAACCCACTCGAGCAGCGAAATTTGGTACGAATCCATTCTTTCGGGACATAACCTGCCGTTTCCCAATCAATGATACCTATGGACCCATCAGCTTCATCAAGAAGAATATTTCCCGGTCCTAGGTCGCAATGGTAGAAAACGAGAGACGAGCAATCCATCCCCATCGCTTTACAGTTCTTGAGAAGATTGCTAGGGCTGAAGTCCAATTCGGCATCAGATTTAAGTAGATACTGATCGGTCAGCTGTTTACCATCAATTCCCCCAATCGCTTCACCCTCCCAGGTGGCCAACTCCATGCAAATCTTTGTAATGCTGCAGACACATTCCTGTCTCGCTGTCTCCCCCATTTCGTGCCACGTATCATTCAGGGTACGACCAGCAAGTCTACCAAGAACAATCAAATACCGGTTACCCAGGTCCGTGTGGTAGTAGATATCCGGGATGCGAAAGCTGAGCGGTTGCCTGCTACGCAGATATTCCAATGTGGTATGCTCTTTCGTCGCATCTGCGGAAATTGTCTCTTTCAACTTGATGAAAGCTTCGCCAACACGCCAGACTGCCGAAACACCTCCTGCGTCGTAAACTTTCTGAATGTCGCCTGTGTTGGAGAGTGGCTGTGTTTCTGAGGGTAAGGAAGAAGCGCTGGAAAGAACAAAGAAACTACCATTGCCATCGCCCCAGGATGCACGTTCAGAGTCAGGTACTGACTTGCGGGAAAGCAACAGACTCTCTCCAACCAGCCACGTATTACCGTCAATCTGGCGGAATGAGTCCCTAACGGACGACATATTGGTAGAGTAGAATATAGACAGCGACCGTAGAAGTTGAAAAAAAGAAGCTGATCGAATCAAGAGCTAAGGACCGCCCGCTCATTATTCGAAGTACTAATTATAGCGTCACATGAGCTGCAGTTGTTTCTTCTGTTCGCGTGCTATGATTGACACTTCTGGCGTGATAAGTTCTTTAGAATTAACACAAGCAGAATATGATACGTAAGGAAAAACAAACGGGAGATAATTATAGGTACCGCGGCGATGAATGTGTGAGACTGCCCGCTCTAGCTGGCTTCAGTTGGCTGCAGGTACGGTGTAGTGAAGTGCTTGGCCAGCCAATAGAAGGCTAATACACTTGCTGAGGTTAGTTTGGCTTACTCCAACTGGTGGATCGTCGCACCGCCACAATGGGCCAGCACGGCATTTCGTACCTCATAGGTACATGTATCATGCAGTAGACTGGAATGATCAATGCAGCGCCAGCCACATATGATTTGGGGATGGTCACAGAACTGTGATATTCATTGCGAACAATGTTGGGCACGCCTGTTCCGCCATCTTCCTACATGGAGTCTCGCGTCAGGTTTTACCCTAGCCTCGTAAAAGCGATGTTACGTGTGAGAGTATCCAAGCGCGAAGTATACCGTGTTATTTCTATTGGCAGATAGAGGGAGCGGATTATGGCGTCGAAACTGAAGAAAACGGTTGGATTCGGTTCGAAAGTCTTTCTAGAGACTTGAATGGTGTAAAAACCCATAGAAGATTTTTTTTTTTTTCGTCTTAGTCTGTTTAACGTTAACGTTAGGTTTCTGTTCTTATTCGTAATACAGAAAACCTCCGGCCAAAAGATAGTCACTGTTCTCCTGCTGCCGATAAGTTTCCTACTTCCGTATTGATGCCATAGCTTTCAGTCCCCAGAAGGTTGCTGTGTCTCCTAGCGATCGATGCCACGACTTTGTCAGTCTCCCATCCTTTCCTCCTCTAGCCCCCCCATCAGCGGTACCGCCTCCAAGAACTCCTCCCATCTCCTCCACGCGCGCTGCCTCCTCCCAGTGTCGGAGAGCCTGCTGCCAATCACCTGCCTGCCGGCTTATTGCGGACAATCCTCGATGCAGATACGCAACGTTACTAGCCACCGACCCGCCTTTACGACCATCGTCTACATCCTTAGCGACGTTCTTATCGTGCAACTCGCGGTCAAGCGTGTCACTGAGAATCTTTTTAGCTTCTGCTATACCTCCGGGTCCCGGATCGGCATCAATAGCGGCTTGTGAGGCAGCACGCGCTCGCAGGATGGCCTCGTACGGGGAAGTCAGTGAGTTCCGGAGCCCTAGCAGGCCAGCAACACCTGCGCTAAGCCCCGGTACGCCATAGTCCTGCTGCAAATAAGGTCGGACGTCGTGGTTTTGAAATAGTGCCAGGCCGCCGTAGAACCGCTGCCTCTTCTCCAACATCGCCTGGATGTCGCTCTCCGTGGCCGGCCTTAGCACACTAGCCATCATCTCCAGCACTTCGAGCGCCCCGGCACGCACAAGACCATCGAGAACGGGGATCTTTGTACGATGGCGGAAAAGCGATCGCGCTTCTGCAAGATAACGACGTTTGTCTTGCTCTTCGTCGCAGTGGATTACCAGATTCCAAAGTAGCAACATGGTTATAATCTCTGTGCCAAGGTTAAGAATAGGGGCTCGGGAGTTGGTCCACGGCTTTGTGAAGAGGCGATCTATTGTAGTGGATATGATCTGCTTAGAGAAGTTTGCAAGGGATAGAACAGCCTGCACTGTGCTTATATCACGCAGGAAGAGCAAAACTGCCACGACGCGCCAAGTGATGTTGAATGTTTGGTAGAGCAACCAAACTATCGATACAGCTCTCTCTCCAATGAAAATGAGAAGAATTAGAACGATATTCCAGAACCCATAGTCTGGAATTTCTTGTCGCACATCTTGCAGCCAGGATGAAGTGATATCGATCACACCACCAACGCTTCGTACGTTAAGAACCTGGGGCCGTTTGAGCGCTTGAATCTCCTGTAGCAAAGCGTTTACAGTCTCCTTCCAAAAGCTTACGACGACGGCATGTCGCGTATGATCTCCCAAGATACCTTTCTGGAGTACGAGTAACATCTGGGTCAGCTGCGCAAGCCGTAAGTACGGAAAATCAGCATCTCCTTTGTCGTCGTCGTCACGATCGCCGAATTCCTCCCATTCAGTTGCAAACACGACAGATTCTAGCCCCGCGCCGACCGGTCCTTCAACCATGAAATTAGCAGCCGCCAGGAAATTGAGGAATTCACCATCGATTGTCGCGAGGGGTCCCATTTTCCATGCTTCGTGGGCGTGGAGCTCGCCCAGTGGCCAATGCTTGATCCGGTAAGTAGTGAACCGCGGGTAGGCGGTACGCACTGCATCACGAGCGACATGATGTAGAGAGCTTCTACCATTTCGAAGTAGAAGCGGGAGTAGGGGATGCATGACAAAGCAATGAGGCGACTTCGACTTCTGGTTTGGCTTCTCGTTACCCGGCGTTGTTCCAGGAACGATGAAACCAGCCTTCTCAAGCCAATCAAGTACGCCACAGAGGTCATCCCAGACTTTGTCGTACGCTTGAAGTCTATCCGTGCTGTAGTTCAGCCGTGTCAAGCGGTTCGTTTCGGGAATGAGAGAAGGGGAGATAGCACCCTTGCGCACTTTGCGTTCTCCGTTTTCTTTCACGCGATTTCCTATCGTCTTAAGAAAGAAATCTAGCCAAGAGGTCGCAATGCCTGACACATTGTGTTGCTCAGGGGCCGAGTCGCCTGACTCAGATACAGCAGTGCTTGCGGTCTCATCCCCAAAAGGATTGTTAAAATCATCTTGGTGTAGGTTGCGGGTTTCATCGGATGAGTCTATCGATTCGTCCAGAAATGGGTTATCTTCTTTGTCATCGGGACGCATTCTATCATCGTGCTGAAACGGGTTGGAAGACGTGTTGCTGACGCTTGTAATAGTATTGTGTGGTGATTGCTTTTCAAGAGCCCCTTTTGGAGATGAAACTACATTAACCCCGGTATGAACATCCTTAACTGGAAACTTCGTCGAATCGTAAAACAGCAAGGCAGATAGCCTTTCTGAAGAAGGGTTCACTTTTGGAGTTCGTTTCTTCAGTAGTATGTTCAAGAGGGTTGTAAGTGGCGGTGGTTCTGCTTTGTCTTTCGATACATCAATATCGTCACCCCAATAACTTTCGACGTACCAACAACAATAGTCGCGCAAGCTCTGGTTCGGGAGGCGGAACCAGAACGGAAGCAGGAGCCAGGCGTGTTTCGAACTGGGTAGCTGGAGGAAGTCGGAGAGTTCTTGAACACTGCTTGGGCTCTTGGCCTGGAGGTTCTCTGAACTGCTATGAAAGGAACTATCTGTAGTTTTGATTAATAAGTGATCAGCGATATTGATACTATGACCTCGCATAAGACGCATAAAGTAAGCTTCAGGTGAGAACTTGGACGATGAAAAGTCCTCCATCAACAGCCTTAGAGCCAGTGGATTGCCAAACGCCAATTTGCATATGTTGGAGAAACCTTCGATGTCTTGACGACTCATAACCTGTATGTCTTTTACTCCGATGGACTTGATGTAGTGTGCCCCTAGCTCGATAACATCATCTCGTGATAACGGCTGTAGTGGTTCAGCAGAGGTTGAGAGGTTACTTTGCCAGGCCTGTGGCATGCGGGATGTGATGATGACCTCCGTCTCGGAGTCAAGGAGAACTCTCTGAAGCTGAGGCCCATATTTCATATTTGATCCGGGTTCGCCCGACGTAGCTTCATCGAATATTATCAAGAGCGGCTTGCTTCTTTTGCCTGTTGAGTCTAGTTCTTTTTTGAGTTTCGGAAATGGTGTTTTGGAAGGCAGCCCCAAAGCCTCGCAAAGCTGAGCCTTCACATCGTTATAGTTCTTGATGAAAAGGCAGCCTCGGATCATTCCTGTATCTTGCCACCATTCCACCGCCTCCTCGATTAACAGAGTCTTTCCGATGCCGGCTTGCCCTATAATCCGACTAATGGCTCCGTATTTCAAGTCCTTCGTTCCTGTCATGTTTTCATGGACGTGGTAATAGAGGCTAATTTCCAAAGATAGGAGGTCCGCCTCTCTTCCAATGAAGGCATCATGCTCTGTATCAGATTCCTGGAGCCATGCAGCATATTCCTCTTCCATGTCAATTTTTCGCGTGAAGTGTTGCTCGGTGGTCTCCAGGGTTGTAGCAGAGGATGAACACTGGTTTCGATAGATGACTGGGACGAAATAGTCATCCACGTCAACTGTGGTGCCGAACCTCGTATTTCGTGCTCGATGACTCAGGAGTTGGTCTCTGCTAAATTTGACAGCTACTAGAGGACTTGATTTGTGTTTCAACAGCTGGTAGTAAAAGGCCTGTGTGAAGATGAACGCAGCGGTTTGTAAAACTTCATAGGCCATAGCTACCACTGTTTCTACACCCTCGTGGACTAAGACTCTAGCAAGATTAAAAGTCGGGTCGTCTCCCTCACTCGCTGACTCACAAGCATTAAGAACGACCATAGTGACTCCATGGTTAGCGAGTAATCTGCCTATCTTAGCTGCAGGCTGGCGATCGACTTCCCATTTCACCTTTTCGTCGTCTATGCTCGCACCAAGAAAGTGGAGTTTGGCGCTGTGCTATGTACGTTAACTATCATGGACAGTACAGGATCGTAGCATAGGAAGGAAAGTTTTCTTACCCTGTATCATCTACTGACCCATGTACATCGAGATGAACTATCCGATACGTCCCTGGTTTACTATGTTCCAAAACATTTTCAAATTGCTCAAAAGTTGGCGGCCTTAGTATTCTCAGCTGCTCCTTGATACCGAGGCCCTTCATAATTCGTAGCATTGGTTTGGTCACAAGTCGGTGTGGGATGGGGTCGAAGCCGGGTTTCCGCGCTGTTACAGCCAGGATCTGTATAGGAGCGGTATTCAAATCGCGGACTGTATGGTCCGGGTGTTTCGTTATAGTTTTGAGAGATAAAGTGATACGGCATACAGTGAGATTGGAAATATGCTTGCTCCGGACATAGAGTCGTGGGTCTTCGAGGACTTCCCAGTGCACACCCCTGAACCATGTTGGTGTGGCGGGTTCATCATGTACCTCGAGCAAGATATGCGGAAGCGTAAGTTTATCCGTATCAAAGGCTTTGTGAAGCTGGAGAGCCTTGAAGAGGTTGTCTCCATACTTGCGCAAGGTCTTCATGACTTTCAATGCCGCAGTCCCCTCAAACGGGTCTCTCACAGCATGCTGCTCAACCAGCCACCTGATATTTTCCTCGAATCCATCCTCAGAAGAGCGCGTAACTTCTTTTGGAAGTGTACATATCCAGCTCTTACCTCCAGCTGTTACTTGAACCTCTGAGCCTGTGGCAGAGTTCTGTAACTCCAGTCAACATCTTCAGACTAGACCCAAGGGTTGCTGCATGCAATTACCTTTAAGCAAGTTACGGAGATAAGCATGATAATGATATTGAGCATGTTGAAACTGCTTTGTCTAAACAGTTGAGGTAACTTTGATACTAGCAAGGTGAGATGAAGGTAGGGACCAGACAGGAACACAAAGACTGTATTGGATGCATAAGTACCTACTTACCTCGTAGGCATGATTATTTACTGTTTCATCCAATTAACAAAGAAACAGACTATGTTAGTTGTAAGTACATATGTAGTGATTACCTACGGCACCTACCTACCTATCTAGGTAATTCTTATATTGTTGTTGGCCTATGGGGATATCAGTTGCGCACAGGACCAGGGGCGGCCTAAACAAATCTGCCTAAGTACCTACTCTAGGCGGAGCTAAGTTGGTCTGACTCCATCCTCGCATTGAATCTTTATTAGACGCAATAAATACCGTCCAAGATGCAAGGTTGCCTAATTCTGCATCAATTGAAACGATATGCAATGACAAATATTAAATGTTTCAGTGATATCTGATTGCTCATTGGGTTCCAGACAGCTCCATAAGACTATGGCACATCTGCCGCCAGCCCCGTGAAAGTATGTTATGTTACATTAAGCTTGCTTTGGGTATATGCTATGCACTTTCCATATCACTGCTGATGCCTAATGCATATCTATGGGCAGCACTAGTTCGGCTGTAAGTGGTATTCAGCTGGAACGGTCAGCAGCATGGGTCAATATTACCATAGGTGCATATTGGCGTGATTGGATATCTCATAAGCAATAGTGCTGCACAAACATGCCCCCCTGTACTGTAGTGGTTAAACTGTGTTGGGGGCCATACCGAGTAACTATGGACTTATCTATTCCCTTGGTGCCCTAAAAATGCAGACGCAATATTCGTATTCTCAATTCAACAATTCAAATCCATCAGGCGGATCGTAACTACAAGCTCTCTCTGTGATTATTGTTACCATGAAGGACAATAAGCCATTCTGGCTGCTACATGCCTTAGGTCCTGTCCCAGTGAGTGAATCGAATGGAGGTGACTTGAAGTGGCTGGGCGCCGTGGTTGAGGACATCAACAGTCCCATGCAAAAGGTGGATTGGCGACCATCAGGGCTGCTTCTTGAGGAACATGAGCATTGGGAATCAGTGCCTATCAACGAGGTTCAAGTCTTGATTGATCGGGCAAGTTCTTGGTCAGTTAAAGCGGACCTGGCTAAAAGCATTGGGATCAACATCGACCGTAACGGCCGAGTGAAGAAGAATGCTTCCAAGCAGAAGATAGTTGCATATCGACTACTGAACGATGAGGACATTCTGCAGAAAATGCTGGATACAGACAATCATCGGGCCAAAGTAATGCCCCAAATTTCTCGTCTGGCGACGAAGCGTTGGTTTATTGTAGGCTACCTTGTCGCAAAACCAGCCGACAAAGGGCACGATACAAACCCCCTTCCAGGTAAGTGGTTGCCGGGACTACAATAGGGGATATTGGTTTAGGTGACTTTTCTAATGAATTTCACAGAAGACGAGCCCGATGCCTCTGTCGATGATGCTGTAGAAGACTCGGTGACAGAGGGGGTGGAGCAGAGCGCAGAGAACGTTAGTCAAGCTGAGGGATTCCTTGATCCGCTGACAGCAGTCGCAGCTGCTACGGGGATACCGGCAGTACCATTGCAATTACAGGTGTCAACACACAGCGCCGAGAATCGCGAGGTCAAAGGAGACCCAACAGTGTCGCACATATTCGCAATTTGCTTCAAGGGTCTTCGCAAGCAAGCTTTCGGCTCTGGAGCCGTTATGAGAGGTGGGCCCAAAGGAGATAATGCGTTTGGCGATCGCGATGACTCAACCGAGAGCGAGCAGCAGCAGGCGGGAGAGGCTAAAGAAGACATTTTCCTCGCCACGGCATCCGTGGTAGACGAGCTTGAGGCCCAGATGCTCAGCGATGGAGGCGAGGAGGACGCGTATATCGAAACTGAAAATATTGGAAACTCTTTGTTCGCCGATGCAGACGATGCAGCTAAGTTCGAGAGTCTGTTTGGGGGCCAATTGGACCTAGCCTTCAAGGAAGTTTGTGGCGAAGAGTGATTGGTTGGTTGATACAGGACAGGGGTTGAGATGCAGTGTCAACCGGGAGCCTACAGAAAATACTACTCTATTACAACCCTCGCATAATCAATGCAGTGCCACTCGGTCTTCAGCTGACAGCCACTCTACCTCGCATATGCATGTAAGAAGAGGGGATTTACCACTGGTTGGTAGCGTCGGGGCCACTTCACTGTCCCAGACACTCCAGGGTTGTGCCATTTGCTGGACACGCCGGTTCTTATCGCCGACTAAGCCTCAATCTTCTGGCGTGTAGCCATTGGATAATAGGGCTGTTTCGTTTTGCATAAGTTCAACTTGAGTACATACTATATCATCCAAGTGACGATATCCACTGCAAAACTATGTCAAAATCATACATTGAAATGGCCGTTGCAGAAACAGAGCCCCGACGTTACATCTTTGAGAAGGTCCCGTGCCTTGCTAAGCAGGAATGGGACCGGCTTAAATCCCTTGATAGCGAAATAAAAAGCGAGGCTATTGAAGAGCTCATGGGGTTAGTCGGCCTTGAGCAGGTAAAGCAGCAATTCTTGTCTATCTGGGCCAAGGTCCAGGTGTTCAAGAAACAAGGGTTATTTGGACACCGCGCAGAACGGTACCATGTCATAATGCTCGGGAATCCTGGAACAGGTCAGTTTTGAGTATCTTGGAAGTTAACGGTCAGGTCCATCGCCGGTGCTGACATCTGTCAAGGCAAAACAACAGTTGCTAGAATATATGGAAAGTTCCTAAGGGAGATACACTATGAGCTATCCAGTTGGTATTTCAAAGAGTTTTGGCACAAGTCCGGAGCGCAGCTGCTAAATATGGGAGCGCAAACTGTGGGAAGCGAAATAGAAAGAATGGAAGACGAGGGGGCTGTGGTTTTTGTCGACGAGACCTACCAGCTAACTTCGCTCAACAACTCCGGCGCTGGTGGGACGATTCTTGATATCGTCCTAACCAAGATGGAAGAGAGATTCGATAAAATGGCCTTCGTGTTTGCGGGATATAATAAAGACATGCAAAGCTTTTTTGAACACAACGACGGGTTGAGAAGCCGGATACCACTCACGCTCCAGTTTGAAGACTTTAGCCACGCGGAACTCCTCACCATATTGATCGATAAGATTCAAGCAAAATACAACGATAGCGAAGGAAACTGTAAGATGAAAGTCGAAGGTGGCCTTCGAGGGAAGTTCATGAGAATTGCAATTCGTCGACTCGCATCCGGACGCGGCTTAAGGGGCTTTGGAAATGCACGAGCCGTAGAGAACCTCCTCTCTCAGATATCAGAACGCCAAGCCAGGAGACTCAGCGAGTTAGAGCCGACGGTTCGAGAGAAGAAGAGACTACTAGAAATGGAGCACGCAAAGGTGTACGAACTCAGGCGTCAGAGAGAAATGGTGCAGGAAACGATGCAGCAGCTCCGGGACCAAGAGAAAATTCTGCGTGAGCTAACTGCTGAGTTGAACCTCAACGGCGATGGAGGAGTCACCAACTCAGTAAACGGGTTTATTAAAAATGGCGATGAAAACTCTACTTTAAATTCAGTGAACCTGCAGAACGGAGTTTCTGCAGAGGGGGCCGTCCACGATCCCGAACAGCTTGCCGATAGCAAACAGAATGCTGGTGCAGAAGTAAACAGAGTTCCCTCCGATGCTGTAGCAGCTGCCGAAGAGGAGATCCTTTCACGGAACGTGGACGATTTGGATTACTTTGAATTTACCCAGGAGGACATCATTGGACCAGATCCCTCTAAAATCTTCAAATGTCCAGCCTATAAGGAACTGAACAAGTTAATTGAGCTCAATGCTGTTAAAGAAGCTGTCGAAAACATGATTGGAATGATCAAGACAAATTATGAGCGAGAGCTGAAGGAGGTAGCTCCATTCGATTTATCGTTGAACCAGGTCTTCTTTGGAGCGCCTGGAACGGGCAAAACCACAGTTGCGAAGCTCTACGGGCAGATCTTATCGTGTCTCGCTCTTCTTAGCGATGGCGAGGTTGTCGTCAAAAACCCATCTGATTTTATAGGCGATGCCGTTGGGGTGTCCGAAAGCAACACACGAAACATACTAGCAGCCACGAAGGGGAAGGTTTTGGTTATTGACGAAGCCTATTCGCTCGGCTCAAAAAGTGGTGGCTCGAAGTTCTCGTATGGAGCCTCTGTCCTAGACACAATAGTGGCCGAAGTTCAGGGGGTGCCCGGAGAGGACAGATGCATTATTCTCGTTGGCTACGAAGACCGCCTAAGAGACATGTTGCAACACGCAAACCCGGGACTTGGACGTCGTTTCCGTATGGATAGGGGCTTCCACTTTGAAGACTTTACAACAGATCAACTGATGGCCATATTGGAAAAGAAAATGAGAGACGAGGATCTCCAGGCTACCCCTGAAGCAATAGAAGTGGCGAGACAAATGTGCGAGAGGACCAAATTCCGAGCAAACTTCAGCAACGCCGGTGAAATCATTAATCTGCTGGATATTGCGAAGCTGAACTTCCAGTCACGGCTCCAGAAGCAAAGGTCGCCACAATATGACGATAGGTTACTGCCAGAAGACTTCGATCCCAATCATGGACGACGAGTTGATGCTGCCGCCAAGTGCAAGGCTGCCATTGAGGGCACGACCAGTGATACTATCGTCGAAAAGTATTGTGAATGGATCAGGAAAGCAGAATTGGCCGTGAAGCACAAAATGCCTATCACGGACCTGGTCCCAACGAGATTTATCATCAAAGGCCCGCCAGGAACAGGAAAGAGAACAGCCGCACGAGAAGTGGGCAAGGTCTTCTATGGAATGGGGCTCCTTGCTACTCCGGAGATTGTCGAAAAGTCGACTTCGGATTTTATCGGGCGGTATGTCGGACACACTGCACCGAAGACAAAGGCCGTTCTGGAGAGCTCTCTTGGCAAAGTCCTGATCGTCCGCGATGCGGTACGACTTGCAGAGCGGTCACCATACGCCTCCGAGACTGTTGGAGAAATTGAGTCGTTGCTGAACTCACCGAGATACCGGAATAAAATCGGCATGGTCCTTGTTGGCACTACTGAAGAGATCGATATTCTGAAGGCCATGAGGCCAGCCGTGGCAGCACTGTTTAAAAATGAAGTTGTTTCCCAGCCTCTGACATCAGATTACAGCTTGGCGCTCCTCGAACAAACGCTACTGGTGAAGGGTGTCACGGTTCCATTCCTGAAAGATACGGCGGGAGACCCGTATCAAAAGTGCAAAGCGTTAATGACCACCTTGGCCAAGTCTCCTATGTGGGAGAATGCGACCACGGTGCAGGAGCTAGGACAGACTCTCCTCGACTCTCTTTACGAAGACTGGCACGCAAATATTCTAAATTCCAAGGATACCTCACCCAACGGCCTCAGCCAAGGCTTGCGCGGAAGTCTTTCCGCCGAGCAAGTGATAGAGACTCTGAGTAAAACTCTCACAAACCACATTTCGAACTATAAACGAATGAGAGCTACGGCACAGAAAAAGAAGCTGTTCGACAACAACAATCTGCCGCAAATGCCTGAGGCACTGCAGCACGATGAGCCCCCGACGCTTTCAGACCTCGCCACACGTTTTCTCACGCCGCTCCTGGGTAACCCTGGCCAGAACCGGAAACAGGCTCCCCAGCCACAATCGGCGCATCACCACAATTACAAGCTCGAACGTATGGGTCCGCTCGAGCGAGGTGCATCTGCCCCCGTAGATGCGCCGCAGCCCGAACCGAGAGTATCAGCTGAAGAATTCCAGCGATTGCAAGAACTGTACCGGGAGAGCAAGAAACGAAGCGCGAACCTCTCACCTGCCGATCGGGCAAGGGAGCAGCAGGAGATGAAGTCGATTGCGGCTATCTTGCAGGGTATGGGAGGCGTCTGCGAGTACGAATTTGAGTGGTTTCGCGTCGATAGCAATACGTGGCATTGTAGAGGAGGGCTACACGAGGCCAAGTTGATAGGTGGGAAGTGGCAAGTTGGAGAACGAGATTAATACTTGCCATGCACCACCCCTTAACGGGACACCACCCCAAACGAAATAGCTAACATAACCTCAGAAGGTATAGGCCATGCCTATCTCCTGGGGGTTCAAGTCTCTGTTAGGCGCGAAACTCATGGAAACCACTTCACTATCGGAAGAACATGACTAAACTCAAAGGATAGATATCTTCGATGAATAATAATGTAGCCTGTAGGAAATTTTGCGGTTGACGGCACAACCATTTTAAGCCATTGTCCTCCAATTCCTAGGATCGACCCATTATCCAGATCGCTGGACCAGGCAGAGATGATGCCCATCGAGTCGTGGTGCGCTCACCTACTATGTCGAGCGATTTCCTCATATCGCGACGGTGATGATAGGCTTAATCCCGGTTGACCTATGGCGTGGTATTCTCCCGCAGTTTACTGAGGGTGAATTGAATTGGGAGACGAAGACTGGATGGATCTATTCGTCAGCAACATACAGTAAGCGTTTCCGCCGGGCCGCGTGTTATGGTTTCACAAGTTGTCAAGGGTGGCACAGCGACACTTGCAGGTGCTACAGCCAGACACCGACATCTTCCCGCCCGGAGATATTTCAGTCACATGGGTCGCTGGCGGCAGTTTCAATGCCACCAGTCTCCCATTGACGCCGTTTATAGCCGAGCACATGATGATTAATCAACTTTTATGTAAGCATTGCTTCGTCGGTGTTTAGGAATTCGCTGGTAAGGAAAGATGTCGTTCAAATAACCTCAGCTGTTCCTAGCTTTGTTTACGTGACGTTCAGGATAAAAGATCGCCCGGCGTTTAGTTACCACTGCGCTGGGCCGTTCTTGGCATAGTGTCGCGAATACGGTAGCTTTAATTCCGCTCGCAAAGTTAAGGCCGCTTTGCGCAGCATGAAATCCTTGCGATGACACGACGGGCCATGGATAACCCTAGTAGTATTCGAAGAATATTCCTGAAAATGATCCACGGCAAGGCATGTTGCTATTGAGCGTTTGGGGTATGCAACTGGATAAGGTATACTATGTATGTCATTTCTAAGCTATAATGCGGGCAGGATGAATGAGTTGGTTGAATTGTTACGTCATGATGAGACCCAAGATATCCTTCATCATCCACCGGGTTCCCCAGGCTGTTTTGAGATCACTAAATTCATCGAAAAGTTTTATATTAATACCTCACCTCTTGCCGCTTAACTTGTCCTATATATACCGTCGTCTCACATCAGAATCTTGTTTGAACCTCGCAAATACTCCAATATCATCATCTAGTCACTCACCCATCATGAAGGCCTTCGTCACGACCGAGGGGCGCACAGCCGCTGTCCAAGAAATCCCCAAGCCAACACCAGGTGAAGGTGAAATACTTGTCCGTGTGCACTACGCAGCACAAAATCCAACAGACTGGAAAGCCGTGCCTCATCGACCCGCAGGACGTATCGTGGGTTGCGACTTCGCTGGAACCGTGGAGGACTCCAATGGCTCACACTGGAGTAACGGTCAGCGCGTGGCCGGCTTCGTATACGGCACAATGGACGAGCCACTACGCGGGGCCTTCGCGGAATATCTCGTCACCGAATCCTCCCTCGTGTGGGCGGTGCCGGACTCGGTCTCGTTGCAGGATGCGTCGACGGTCAGTCTCGCCTTTGCGACCGCCGTGCAGGCCATGTTCCAGCGTCTGGGCCTCCCCGAGCCTAGCAAGCCCGCTACATCAGCTTTCCCTGTCCTGATCAACGGTGGGACCAGCTCAGTGGGTCTATACGCGGTGCAACTTGCTAAGCTCGCGGGCTTGTACGTCATCGCCACCGGGTCCAAGCAGAACCACGACCTGCTCACCTCGCTCGGCGCTGACGCCGTAGTGGATTATAAGGACGCGTCGTGGCCAGAGAAAGTCCGGGAACTGTCCCACGACAAGCTTCAGCACGCATTTGATTGTATCGCCGAGAAAGAGACGACGACAGCCGTTGCGCGCGCTTTGTCCCCCACAAAAGGAGGACATGTAGTCTGCATCCTGCCTCGGAAGAACTCTGAACTTCCAGAAGGTCTCACGAAAGTCAAGGTCGAGTCAACTATTGTGTATACTGTTTTTGGAAAGCCTTTGAACCTGGGCGAGAATTCTTTCGACAACTGGGGTGGGCCGACGCCGCGGGATCGTCAATTCTGGGAGAAGTACCTAAGCATGTTGCCAGAATACATCGGGTCTGGCAAGATCAAGCCGAATCCTTCCAAGGAGCTTGGTGGCCTGGAGGCAATCTCAGAAGGCTTCGAACTACAACAGCAAGGCAAAGTACGTGCTGAAAAGCTCGTTTACAAGATTACGTGATGTTACGTAGTTTTCAAGCGTATACCCTGGGAATATATAGCCGTCGTTATAGCCCCACGAGAACAATGTCCTTCGTCGCACCCATGATAATTAGTTGAAACCGAAAGGTCCACGAAACTATGATCTCTGTGCCACCATGAACAACGTCCAGTCCGTCAGGAGTGTGCAGGGATCAAGGAAAGTCCCGCGAAGAATACTGACACCTAAAATATTCTAAGTCCCGGAATAACAGTATTGAATAGCCGTCTACGGCTCGAAGTAAGCTGCTCGTAGAACTGAGTCATGCCACCTTGGCCTTGGCGTGCATTGTTATGCAGGATGAAAAGCAGCTTCCTCTTATGATTGGGTATGAACGACCTGTCTGAGCAACAGTAGAATGCCTTAAAAGAATGGTCTCCTAACATAGATAAGCACTAGGCAGATGGTAACAAGGCATCCAGTGAGGATCTCGTGCCTTCAACTGTACAAGGAATTGAGTGAGATGCGCAGTCAACCCACTAAGCTAAGTAAGCTTCTATATTAATTCTAATGATTAAATTGCCTATAAAAATATTTATCAAACTTCACAAATTCATTTGCTGATTCTATCCGTTCGCTTTTTAGGTTCTTCAACGATATGCTTTGTAAAGGAACTTCTCCGGGCTTTAGTATCTCATTAGAGTTTTCTACGATGGAGATGGATACATTGCTGACTCGGTTCATGGCCGGATTTGTTGAGTAATATCGCAAGGCTGCAAGGACTATATATCCATCATATAAGGCTAGTTACTGAACCTAAATCACAGTCGAAGCATATCTGGTCACTTGAAACCCAATATCACATTATGTGGCATACAAGCGCGCATGTCCAAACCTTCCCTACCGTTTCTAATTCATGCCAGTAGATCCAAGCTAAGGTTTTGTGACAAAGCAAGATGGACAAGATGCCTTTTACCTTTGCGGATTACAAAATTACACCAGAACCATGATTATGCTTTTGAACTTTTAGGTATAATGTGTGTCAATTTGCATGGGAACCAGAAATTGGAACGAATATAAAAGGGACTACGGCACCAGTATTGACTGCGGAACAACCCTTACCTCTCTCATTTCTACAATACAACATTCCCCTATCAGTACCTGACCAGATCGCTGTTCATACTTTCTCTCAATCTTCGCAACCCTTCATATTCTAGATTCTCCTTCAAGATGCTCAACCCTCTCTACCCAACAGATCATTCACCTCCACCTGATGACGATGCCAGCAGCTCGTCTGACAGCTCGACTGACAGCTCGACTGACAGCTCGACGGGCAGCTTTATGGAAAGATTGACAGACAACTTGACAGATATCATAACAGATATCATGAGAGATATCGTGACAGATATCATAACAGACGACTTGACAGACAACTTAACAGAGACCTTGACAGACAGCTTAACAGAGACCTTGACAGACAGCTTAACAGAGACCTTGACAGCCAACTTGACGGAGACCTTGAGAGGCAGCTTAAAGGCTGAAAGAGAGAATATTCCGGGATGTCCAAATACCAAAGAATTGTTCAACATCCCAGTTGTTCTGTCTCTTCGCGAAGCGGAAGAGCCTCACACCGTGCAAGTCAACATCCGCGCAAATGACCCACTCACCTATCACGGACTAGTACAGAAAATCTTGTCCGCAAGCAGTAGAATATTCCAGAGCCATTACGAGGCATACGGTGAGCCTGTTCAGCAAAGACGAGAGATAGCGGAGATCATGTTACGCCCTGGCTCTATTTATTTTGGGTGGGATTTCGGCTCCCACTCACGCTTCACAGAAGATGGTCGCACTATACCCTGTTGGGCCAAAACAGACGCAGCGTATCTGAGCCCAGAAGAGCTCGTGGAATATATTCAAACCGCGCGCACCGGAAGGATAAAGAACATCCTTGTCAGACTCAGACTGGAGTGGAAAGGCGCAAAAGAGAACGTTTCAGATAAACCAGGACACTCCCGACAAGAAGGAAAAGAGGCAAAGGGTCCAGACAGCAAGTCACCTGGAACATTTTCGGAAAAGGGGAGTAGGCAGGCTACGCTCTCGCAACAACAACAA
Source organism: Xylaria sp. FL0933 (assembly GCA_022578765.1). Taxonomy (NCBI): domain Eukaryota; kingdom Fungi; phylum Ascomycota; class Sordariomycetes; order Xylariales; family Xylariaceae; genus Xylaria; species Xylaria sp. FL0933. The sequence goes on from MU389755.1 coordinate 18,870, forward strand.
CACCCACTTTCTAGGCAAGCAAGTCAAGAAACCAGCTCACAGATCGAAACAAACATGAAAGACAGGTTCGTCTTTAGAATGGCAGTATTATTGTTGCTCTTTCTGGGATTCTGCATGATCTGGGCATTGCTGTTGTTCTATGTTCTGAACACTGCTGAGCAGCGTCGAGCTCACCTTGGGCCGTTTTCTGTGAACCACAAAGGGTGGAAAAGCTATCGGTGTAACTTCTATTGGTAGCACCTCGGTGTTTACTTATCTGCTTGATCTACATATTCAAGCTATCCCTTCAAAATACCCGTTGCAAGGGCTACGGGCTAGGGGCCAAGTCACCAACACACGCTATAGCTACTGGCCCCTTTCCACCACCTACCTGCTACGTGGTTGGGTAGGCTATCCATTTACTTCGGGGCAAAACAATCTGATACTGTTTTGAATTTGGGGAGTATACCGGTGGTGAGGGGTTGGGGATACAAGCCTCTTGGGCAGATAATGAGGCGAGGCTGGTGCGCATGCCGATACGGAGAGAACAAGACTCGAAAGCTGCCTAGTCTAAAACCACTCAGTTGGCTGTTAAAAATAAAATAAAAGAATTTTTCATGGGAGAAGAATAGATTTATATTGTCGTACTATCAAGAATTGGACGTTGGCAAGTTGGGAACTCGACCGTCTAAGTTTATCATACTTAGTACTACGGCATGGACGCCTGATAACCTTCCAAATAGGCAACTAAAGCGAAACTAAGAACAAGATAAGCGGCAAATAATCTTTCGAACAGACGAATAGCACAAGAAATACATGTTTATCGGTGGGGCGGACGGATAAATTTCGACGTAGTTGAGTTCTTTCACGTTCGTGTCGTAAAAAAGAGGCTATGTAGTGCGTTCCTGAACCATGTAGAACATCTCCAACGAAAGGCCACTTCGTGTCATACTCGCAAGCAGCAAGTTCCTCGTCACCTCAGTTTTCCGCCAACTGCGAATGGTATGGTCTTTTTGTCCTAGTCGGTGGTTTATACCTTCATCTGGCTTAGAGATCTATTTAGTGAGGATATAAAGCTGAAGCTTGCAGTGTACGTCAATACTCATGTGTTGATTTACTCGTCGTCCTCTATTTTATGGAGAAGCTCTCTCCTTGACAATATTACATCAGTCGCCTTGGCGCGGCCATCCAATATTGTTATCTTTCTATCGATTTCGTACCACTCGTCCGGCTCGTTGGGGCTCTTCAGTCCGCTCCTTGCAGTGTCCGCGGCGTCCTGTAGTTCATCCCTCAAATCTCTAATCTGCTGACAGGACCAACTCCTCCAGCTCCCTTTGAGTCGGTTGTATTCACTTTCGGTACGCCTGAAGTCGGTGTTGATCTTTTTGATTAGATTCGCTTGTTTTTCGATCGCTTTCGGGTCTTTGTGAGACGCCATTGTGCGTTGAGCTAATGTTGTGTGCAGGTAGAGACCTGAGCGGATAAAGCAATTGATTGAGTATTGAGGGTTTCTTGTAAATGTAATTATTATGATAGAGTTGATGTGGAAGACAATGAATACCGTGACGAATTTATATCAGCAACAGAGATAGCTCAAAGGATCGGATGCGAGGCCCTCTTAAATAAAGCATCGGCGCCTCTGACCAAAAATAGATTCTACTACAAGAAAATACATACAGCCGGGCACAGGGTCGCGGGGGGGGCCTACTAGGGGGATGGGGCGAGAAAATCATAGTTATCATCAGCAACTATACCTAGAATGTGTCCAGTCTCAGTGCTTGCGCCTCACTTACATCTACCTCCCTTGATGGCCGTCGCGAAAATCTACGCTATGACATATTGACTGGTTGCGAGAGGTCGGAATTAAATAGGGGATTATACCACGTATGAGAAGAAAATCGTCAAGGGATTCTCAAACATGCACACGTGGGGTACACGAGTGAACAAACTCTCCCTATTCACGATTCATGTGGCTACACTCACGAAATCTACCTGGAAATATAGCCGTATCCCTTTACGTGCCACCTCAGGTAAAAAATCAAGGCTGAAAATAAGTGGGAGATTCCCACTGCACCCCCCCCCCTCTGAGTTGGCGCTCAAAGGGATGGAAAACAACAGGGCAGTCTCCCGTTGAAAAACCTTCGCATTTTCTCCTACACTAACCCTGCAATCATTCATCGCTTTCTCCCTATGTTCCCTCCCGGCAGACCACAACGTGGGAACGGGCTAGTATCTCTAGCCATTCACTCATGCTTGCGTACTACGGTCGAAGTAAACGACCGTAGTGCTGCAATACAGAGTCCTATAACATACTTCACGAATTACTAGTTATATCGTAATTATTGGCTTCGAATGTGCTAGGGTTAGTGGTCGCGAACCTCTTACTAGAGATTGTTTAGTCCCAGCAAGAAACAATAACACACTGTACCCTTAGAGAGGTAGAACAAAAATAAACTCACAGAGGAGTTGTCATTAATTGGTATTGCGTGGTCAACAGCATGACGGCCTTATAACATTAATCTTTCAACAGTACATACACAAATGAGGACTTTAGAGAAAACCACAAAGTAATTAATCAGGAAATATTATCCTAAAGGCTGCAATGATACTCTCAACTTTATATACAAAGAGCATGTAGCATTTTCGGTTCAAGTTGTGCGGCTCTTGCCGGCAGAGAACCGTACGCACCTATCCCCGTTCGTTTACCCCCCTTATGTATCCTTGCAACGGATAATACTAGTTTCCCTTAGTCATCGTTTCATTGCGATGCCCCCTAAACTCCTAAAGATTGGAAAGGGAGAAAGACTTCGACCTTTCCACAACGTTTACCAAATCGCATCAGAAAAAAAAAAAGACAAAATGGGAATCTTTTACCCCCCTTATGCCACGGCACAAGCAACTAATCCGCGGCACCTTGGCTACGAGTCTTCCTCGCTGTCCTCCCTACAGGTGCGACCGCAGTCTTGTCCTTTCTAGGACGACCGGGCTTCCGAGGCGCACCATTAGTGGCGGTACCGTTAGTCTTTAGCTTTTTCTCCGGCGGCTCTGCATCCCCATTCGCTCCATTCTCGACGTTGTTAGTGTCGGGTTTCGCTGCATCCTCAGTCGCATCCGTTTTGCGCTTGTTGCCAGCGGCGATCTCGCCATTCTCGGCGGGAGGACTGTCTGTCTTGGAATCTTCCTCTGCTGGCTTCAGGGGCTCCAAAGGCTTTGCGTCGGGTAACTCTTCGTCGCGGATCTCCTCAACTGACACTGGTTTGGGCGGCTGCACCACGTCGCCCTGACCCGCGGACACGCTGCCAGATGTAACGGTTTCTGTAGCGGCGGACTGGGGCCCTGGAGTGGGAACCGGATCGGATGGCTTCTCAGCTTGCAAGTCCGCGGCATCAGGCTTGCTCGCTTCGTTGGTCGAGTCCTTCTGAGCCTCAGTAGCTGGTGCCGACTCCTCGGACTTTGTGGCAGCATCGGAACTAGCTGCAGCTGGCGCGTCTTCCTTAGAAGTCGCCTGCACCGGGACCGAAGGCATCATAGAGGCGGTCGCCGTGGCTGAGGGTTCTTTGGTGATTGGGGGCAGGCTGTCTGTCGTGTCGCGCGCCTTGTCCTCGGCATTGGCGACAGGCTCTGTAAGAACAAGGACATGTTAGCACACTGTATTAAGCACTGTGTTTGGCGACGTGCACCGATAGCTTCGTCGGCATGCGCAAGCCACAGTTACGTCAAAACAAGCCAATTGAACTTGCGCAAAGGTGCACGACATGTTGGCGACACAGGCGCCACAAGATTGAAGGATGATTTACCTTTGGCGATGCTTCCGGCGATGTTCTCAGCCATTGTCGATGACGTAGGGGCAGCGAGCTGAAGAGCAGATACAGTGCGGAAGAGCGATATCTACGGAGCAGCAGAGGGGTAGAATCGAGTATATCCAGGATACACAGGCGATGATAAATTCGAAATTTCGATGCAGAAAAGATAATAGTAGCTAGGCCATGCGTGAGCGCATTGGTGAGAGTGGGAATGAAGATGATGATGGGAGGAGGAAAGGAAGAAGGAAGAAGAGGAAGAGGTGAGGTTGGGTCAGGAAGAGTGCAGCAAGCTCATGCTCCATCGGCGCAGAGGTAGGACGAGCAGATGGGCGAATCAGAGGCGACCGCGGCACGGGAAAACATTCAGCAAGGAAGCTTTCATGCACGCAGCGCACTGAGCCCTGGTGAGGAGGAGGTTTACATAAGACGGCTGGGCGGGTTAACGGGAATGGGGGTTAATAGTCAAGCCCCAGCAGCGCCAGGACGAGGTTCAGGGAAGGAGGAGCCTTTGACGCCATGGTGGTGACAGACTGACTTGAACTGGAGAAAGCTCGCCCGTCCTATTTAGGGAATGCCTGCTGCAGCTCGGATGGCACGCTAGGTAAGTACGCGAGGTACGCAGTAAGTAGGTACTTGACCTTCGGCACAGCTATGTCGCACTCCCAAGGTACCTTCCCGCCGACCTTACCTTATCTCGTAATGCATGTACCTGCCTACCTCACACCCCTACCTATGCTATCTCCACTTGTCCTATAGGCAGTACCTTCGATTAATCAGCTTTCTTTACCTCATACCTCATCTTTTTCCTATACACCTTATCCCTTATTGGAAAAGCTTATATCAGCCCCTATCATCTTTAACTATGCCCACTAACTAATCTATGTATAACCTACAGGATGAAGTAGTTAGAACCATCCATCGTGCACACAGCAGAACCGCAAACCCTCCGGGTATTTACAGTAGCTGATCGGCACTTAACCAGTGGCATATCTCATGTATGTAGGGCATATGAGGTACAGGTGATTTATGTATGTAATCTGTAACACCCAGAACAGTGTGTCCATCGGGTCCACGATCGGCTTTTGATCTGACTGACGTCGAGCATGCACGCAATACCAAGTCGATTGTCCAATGACGGCGTTTTGGGGCGCTAACTGGGTACCTAGCGGACCGGGGTAGGTGTTCGGATCCACAGAAGCTTTGACACTGAGTCCCTAAGGTGTTCTCTAATAGAATTCTAACCCGCTTCTAGACCTACCCATCCGAACACCAATAACGCTACTACTTCAAGCACTAGCCAAACAGCCTAGAAGATCAGGAAAACTAAGGGAGTCAAGAGAGATGAATACTGAAAGGCTTCGTCAGTAAAAGATATTTTCCCTGATTTACTCAAAAGTTTAGTCGTCCTTCAAGAAAGTTGGTTTTGGTGATGGGTGGTGGCATACGGCAGATGGAGTACTTACCTTAGGTACCTACCCTACCCATCGCTTCTTTTAGCTGCGTGATGCTAAAAGTCGCATGAGGCATTCCCTAACTGCATAAGCGCCATACCATATCCGCAACTAGCTTAGCTATAGCGAAACAAAAGAATGAAAAGAATTAGTGTTCGGGGTCAAATAAAAACGACATCAAGGTATAGCTAGACACAGAGTCTAGTGAACTCCATAACTCGGAGTCGTGAGCTGTAGAAGCATTCACTCCCGGCGTACTTTAGCTGCGAGCAGGCTCAATGTACAGGGTTCATCCGATCTCGCTCACATAACCGTCAAAACCGAGTGCCGTATGTATATACGTGCCATTCTAGAGAAATTCTATGCCAGTATCGGCAGAAATGAACTCTTACACCAAGCGCTCTAAGACCGAGATTTACTTTTGCTCTGCGGTATCATTCTCATGATTGGTTCTGATTCTATAGTCTAAGTGGGGTTTAGATTCGCGAGTATCTCTTCGCGGTTAGGTGCGTAACAAAAGACTTCCGGAATATCGTCACCTATCTCTACCAAGCCGTTCCTCATCATCACCTGTTAATACGTACGCCGGTAGAAAACCGCCACCTTTCTCGTCTTTCTTTAAGTGAGGATTTGGGTGAGTGTCCTCCGTGCCGCCTAGACTTGTGTAGCCCTTTACGGGGTTATGTTAACGCGTGCTCTACACAATGTGCGCCAGTTTAGTATCCTAAAGACGTAGCTCACCTGATCATATAATGGACAATATGGTATTTCCAAATGACGAATGAACTAGTCCTCGTCAGCAACTCATTTCCCTTGATTATGTTCACTGCTTTCGGGTCAAAGAAGGGGTTCTTCTACGCACCGCCCAAATTTCAGCTATTTATAGGAATTAGCTCCGTCATTAAATGTTCCAGAACAGAGGACGCAAACTGAAGCATCCTGAAAAAGAAGCTGGTTGCATCCGGGGCAGGAGATTTCTGGGGGTTATACTTACCATAATGCCAATCAATAACGGGGTGTATCCGCATGAAATCCGGCCACCCTGCGTCCGTTGGATCAAAATGCGTCAACTTTTCACCGTGCGGGTCCGTCCTCCGCGTTCCTACAAATATGGCCTTGATATCTGGGTGTTCTGCTAGGTATGTTTCCAACCCTTCTTTCATCTTCAACTCATAACGGGTGACGTCTAAATGATACTGGGCGGAAGACGACTCCACGAAGTCGTCTATTTCGGAGAACGGATGCGGGGATACGATATATACAGCTTGGAACTTTTCAGGACAGTTCGCGGATTCAGAAGATCCATTTGTGGTTATGGTGGTTTTGTCATCGTTTGGTTGGGGTAAGCGATGCGCAAGACAGGCGAGGATGATAATGAGAAGCACGAGACCTTAAAAGCAGCAATCAGTGTCTTGGCCTGAAAGTCACAACAGAAGCAAACGAGTAAGCAGGCAAATATCTTTACATACAATCCTTTCCGCCGTTATATGATATGGCTATTTCTCGAAGCCTGCGCGTTACGGGCATTAGCGTGCTATCGTGGCCTACAAATGACGACGGCAGCTGTGGGTCGTGGCGTCTGAGACATACTCATAGCGTTGGAAGGCCTCGTCCACTACTCCAACGGCTTCGCGCACTCGCGCTTGTAGATCGCGGAGCAGAGGTGTCTTAGGATTTTCGGCCAGGAAGCTGTCGACCTTCCTCCTGACTTCGAGACAGATATCGCGTAGTGAGCGTGACGACGAGCTGGCCGAGTCGGCTTTGGCGGGGTAGCCGTTCGGAGTCGGAACGGTTGTCTGATGAGTCGCGGAGGTAGAGCGGCCGCTGGATTCGTGTGTCATGATGAAAGCAGCAAACGGCGGGGTGCTGCGGTATAAGTAACTAATCGTGCCGACAGTCAAAGGCTCCTAGGTTAGTCGTAATCGCCGTTGAAGGTATCGTCCCTTACCTTAGGTAAGTCGGAGCTTTACGGCGTATCAGCAGGTACCTAGGTATGTAAGGTTAGGTGGTTTAAATGGCGGGGTACGTTAAAGAGTGGCCTGCGCCTAAGCCTAGGTATCTATAAATAAGCGGGCTCGACGGTAACTAATACCGTTCTCCGTCATTCATTCATTCTTTCAGGTCGAGAGAAGACGACATCGGACACCAACAGCACCGGAGTCGCAAATTTTCGGTATTTATCTCATATCAGACATCAGGGCCGGAGGAAAAAGTTCCCTGCAGGTAGGAAACAGTGTCAGACCAACAGGTAGGTAAGCCTGCGCCGCGCTTGTGGCCGTCTTCAGCCCATACAACCAACCGTCGAATATGGTAGAATTTCGCAGACAACAGGTAACTACCTACTCGGTCTTGAATTGGAAGTATCTGGGTCAGCCTAAGGGTTAGATAGAACTGGAAACAATGGCTCGGTCACTTACCTCGGACGCTAAGCCAACAGCCCTGTCAGCTGCAAATCGATGATGGACAGTTGCCGTAGTATGAACGGCCGCCACGGAGTGCCGATTTCCGATGGTCGGTGCGGTGCCAAGACTGCCAAGCCTGGGCCAAGCTAATTAACAGCAGTTGGAGGGCAATTGGCGCTAAGTCACGTGGTTTTAGCGTAATGCCCAGCACGTGCTATGCAGTACCGCCATGAGGCGACAACCCCCCGGCAGGCTCGGCCAAGGCAGTGCGCATCCAACCAGCACACCTACCAAGCCAACGACAAGTCTTCGTTCCAACCTCATGGTGGTGGTGTGCGATTAACCTGCACATTACTCGATACAAGTGTCAAAACAGAGGCTCTTCTAGAACGTAGATTCTTGGCATGACCGTCGCCAAGGGAGCGGCCACGCTTGGAAACTATGCAGCATTCTCATGGCCAAGCCTGTGATAAATAGGTATACACGGTCAGTGATCCTATATAGCACGGCTCTCAGGCAATTGACCGAGGTCATGGAGTATGATAACAGCATTCTCGAGGACGTCGTTCAAATTTGACTTTCTTAGGACGGCACGCCAAGCGGCTTTTAAGCGAAGTCTGACCTAATTAGAAAATATGGATGGATCCCAACCCTGCGCCCAAGGCACTGGGTAACGGAACGTTGTAGCCGTTTTTACACCACAAGATGTAGCGAATTCGCCGCATCATGATAACGCACTCTTGGTACTCTTGGCGATGAGGGTCAAGGGCAAGCATCCAGCATCATATCATGGCACAAAGGTATGGTCGATCGGGTACATATACCATTGGTTCCCGCCTCTTCTCGTCGTAGTGAAACAGTTCTGTTCAACAACAGGGCTCTATAGATTTCGACCTCATCGTTCTTTGTGTTTGGAGAAGTAAGCCATCGACGAAATATTTTGTGTGCGTGGACAAAGAAACAAGCAAGAAGTTTCACGTAGTCGATGCCACTGGTACACAACTTGAAGCTCCTTCACTCACCTTCCACTGAAATCGTCGGAGCTATCGTCTACTCATAATGGCTACACAATTCGAGCAGCATCCTTTCCTCTTGTCGGCTGAGGATGTTGCAAGACGCCTTAGTTCGGACCTCGAAAGAGGTCTTTCCTCGTCCCAAGTAACCCAGCTTCAGCAGAAATATCCCCCGAATGAGTTAGAGGTTGGTGGTGCCATACCATGGTACAAAATCTTCATCAAGCAGTTGCTTAACGCCATGATCTTAGTACGCAGCTGATCACATATACATTTGTATCATACAGCTGATCCTTGACCAGGTTCTGTTCTTTGCGTTAGCGTTAAGCTTTGCTGTTGGCGATTATGTCGAAGGTGGCGTTCTTGCGGCCGTCATCATCTTGAATGTATCTATCGGCTTCTTCCAAGAGTATGGCGCTGAAAAAAAGATGGATGCTCTTCGAGCTCTGTCGTCTCCTTCGGCGATGGTCTTGCGAGACGGGAGGACGGAAGTTATAGCGAAGTAAGTCTTGGAACTCAATAAACTCGATTAAATTATGTTCAGGTACTAATTGTTTCGTAGCGCCCAAGTTGTGCCCGGTGATATTGTCATCCTGAAAATGGGCGACACCATCCCCGCTGATGTCCGCCTTTTTGAAGCTATGAACTTGGCAGCTGATGAGCAGTCCCTCACTGGGGAGTCAGTGCCCGTCGAGAAAAGTGTTGACTGCCTCGATGACCCAGAGCTCGGAATAGGAGACCGGACTAACATTGCCTATGGCACAACTACTGTTCAAAAGGGGCGTGGTCGTGGTATAGTCATCTTCACTGGTATGGAGACGGAAGTTGGCAAAATTGCTGCTGTAAGTGAATTTGTTACCTTGTATCCTGGATATTTGATACTGGGGCATACCAATTTCTGTGAAATTGGACAGCTTGTTCTGGTCTGACCACTTGGCCAACTTGTAATCTGACACGTCGTTAGTCAACTGCAAAGAAGCATCGCAAGGCCGGCCGGTCCATGAACTATAAAAAGTATGGAAAACGGCAACCTGTTATCGGTCTTACCAAGCGCATTTATGATTTCGTTGGCGCATTTCTTGGCTTGACTGAGGGAACTCCTCTACAGATTAAGCTAGCGAAACTCGCATATGTTCTCTTCGGTTGCGCCCTAGTTCTAGCGCTCATCGTCTTCGGCGTTAACAAATTTGGGGGTTCGCAAGAAATTGTGATTTACGCTATTAGTACCGGTATAGCCATAATCCCGGAGTCGCTCGTCGCGTAGGTGCAGAGAACTTGTCTATCAGCAACTGAAATTCGCTGACCTTCTCGCAGTGTTTTAACTATAACTATGGTGGTTGCCACAACAGTAATGAGGAAGGCTAACGTGGTTGTTCGGGATCTCTCTGCACTCGAAGCGCTTGGCGGCGTAACTAATATCTGTTCTGACAAAACTGGCACACTGACCCAGGGAGCCATGATCACTCGTAAAGTATGGGTGCCCTCAGGGACCATATACACAGTTCAGGACTCACAGCACCCCAATAATCCTACTGAAGGACGGGTAACGGTCTCTGAAAAGAAGGATGATGATGCCGATGCTCGAGGGAAACGGGATTTTGATGAGGAACGCAGCGCCGCAACTCTCAAGTTCGATGTACCCGAACAAAAGCTCAACCCACAGAAGAGCAGACTGAAGACGGAGAAGATAGCAACGATGAATCCTGAACTGGAGGCTTTCTTGCTATCCGCTGCTCTTTGCAACCTCGCGACAGTTAGACACGAGTTAGGACCTAAAGAGGATCAACCTGAATGGCAGGTGACGGGCGAGCCCACGGAAATTGCCTTGCAAGTGTTCGCGCACAGGCTTGGCCGAGGAAAGAAAACTATTGAGGCTGAAGGCTGGAAACAAATTGCCGAATTTCCCTTCGACAGTAGTATCAAGCGCATGTCCGTCATCTATAACGGACCTAACAGCGACCATAGCATGGTTTTCACAAAAGGCGCCGTGGAACGTTTGATAGATCTATGCACTACTGTGGGCACCGGAAATGGCCAGCAGCCAATGACTGAAGAGTACAAGGAAGAGATCCTCAAGCAAATGAGCGCCTTCGCGAGCCAGGGCCAGCGAGTACTCGCGATTGCGTCGCGACCTTGGGAGGGTTTGTATAACGAAAAGACTAGCACTGGAAACACTGATGACGATGATTCTCTGCGGCGGCGTGTCGAATCTGGTCTTACGCTACTTGGCCTGGCTGGCATTTATGATCCTCCTCGTCGAGAGACTACTCCCGCCATCGCAGAGTGCTCTACCGCAGGGATCAGGGTACACATGTTGACTGGTGACCACCCGGCCACCGCCGAAGCAATTGCCAAGGAAGTTGGGATCATTCCTCGCAACTCTAGCGTCCTAAGGGATGATGTTGCCAAATCAATCGTGCTCAAGGCGAGTGATTTTGACAAATTAACTGATCAAGAAATTGACGCATTGCCTGAGTTGCCTCTGGTCCTGGCTCGATGCGCTCCCGATACAAAAACCCGTATGATCGAAGCCTTGCGTCGCCGAGGTGCATTCATGGCTATGACAGGTGATGGAGTGAATGATGCTCCGTCACTGTCTCGTGCCGATGTAGGCATTGCTATGGGATCTGGTTCAGACGTCGCCAAATCGGCCTCGAAAATTGTATTGACCGATGACAAGTTCAACTCAATTGTCGCAGCTATTCGGGAGGGCCGTCGCATGTTCGACAATATTCAAAAGTTTGTGTTGCATCTCTTAGCTGCCAATGTGGGCGAGGTCATCCTGTTAATCGCAGGTCTTGGGTTCCAGGATGAGGCAGGCTACTCTGTGTTCCCCGTTTCTCCGCTCCAAATTCTATGGATCAACCTAGTGACGTCTAGTTTCCCTGCATTTGGTCTTGGACGAGAAGCAGCCTCTCGCGAAGTTATGCGCAAACCGCCGCATGACAAGAAAAGAGGTGCTTTCACGAACCAAGTTCTCGTTGACATGATTGTCTATGGAACTTTGATGGGCACTTTGACCCTCGCAACATTCGTAATTATCGTCTACGGTGCCAATGACGGCCAACTTGGAAGAGATTGCAACAAGCAATGGGAAGATACTTGTGGGCCCGTGTTCCGCGCTCGGGCTGCTGTCTTCGCTGAACTCACCTGGCTCATCCTCTTCAGCGCCTGGGAGTTCAAGGATATTCGACGCTCCATGTTCCGGTTGGATCCCGACAGCACCAATCGCTTCCCACTATTTAAAGACTTGTACGAGAACAAGTTCCTGTTCTGGGCTGTTGCGATTGGCGCGATCAGCGTTTTCCCCGTCGTCTATATCCCGGTGCTCAATACGAGGGTGTTCAAGCACACGGCCATCACCTGGGAGTGGGCTCTAGCCATTGGGGCCCTGGTCCTCTTTGTGGCTGGTATGGAGCTCTGGAAGCTCACTAAGCGCACGTTCTGGCTTCTTGAAGATCGCGCGGTGGTCCGCGGGGCATTTTCACAGGGCGAAGAAAGCGGTCGCAGATTCCATCGCTCTTTTAGCATGGGTAGTCTTAAGAGCTGGAAGAGTATTGGGAGGAAAGAAACGACGGAGACTACGGCTACGCGTGACGCGGAGAAGTGAGTTGTAGTTGATTCATGAGTGAACGGAAGAAAGATGGCAGCTGAATGGTGAGCGGATGGATTACCAAGATGATGCCTCCTAAAATCGATGGTTTTGATGACAGATTTGTAGCAGGCACTCAAATAGGTTGTGCGGAAACCTATCCCTGATCTAGCTTTCGGTAGATGTAGCCACCTCCATACAGATTCTACTATAAATGCTTATACAGGAAGCATTAGGTGACACATTAGGCTAACATTTAGTGTAAGATATTATAGATTCACAGATGTATATCGCTGAAGCTTTTTCATAGCCATGGCTACACCGAGGGGTTTATGCTTATGTGGTGCAACTCTTACCAGGTAGAGGAAGTCAAATAGGGGCAACTGTACCCCACTAATTGCTCCAGCCACGTGGAACTCGACAGTGGCAAGTGGGGACCTTGCTGCAGTACAGTACGGAGGTACCTAACCTTGTCACGCCAAAGACCGTGTCCATTTAGAGTCCCTCCTTAAGATATCACCGTTGTCTTTCCCTACCAGCGCCAACTTCAGTACATTCCTTCGAGACGACAAAACGCTTAATTTCCTTCAGACAGATCATTCAAGATTTAAAATTATTTCTTTTGATTATCGACACAAGCCCATTACTCACAATGGCCCCGACAAAGCCCGCCGCCTCGGGCGATAAGTACTCGGTGATTCTACCGACGTACAACGAGCGACGCAACCTGCCCATCGTGACCTGGTTGCTGAACCGCACCTTTACAGAGCAGTACGTCTAGGCGCCCTCGCCTTCCGCCTCATCAGGTGCTTCTTGCACGGAACCCCGCTAATCCAATTTATTTTTACCTGCCTACAGCAAGCTCGACTGGGAACTCGTAATCGTCGACGACGGCTCGCCCGACGGAACACAAGTAGTAGCAGAACAACTAGTCAAGGCCTACTCGCCGCACGTGGTGCTCAAGACGCGGTCGGGCAAGCTGGGGCTGGGCACTGCGTACGTGCACGGGCTGCAGTTCGTGACGGGCAACTTCGTGATCATCATGGACGCCGACTTCAGCCACCACCCCAAGTTCATCCCGCAGATGATCGCGCGGCAGAAGGAAGGGAACTACGACATCGTCACGGGCACGCGGTACGCCGGCGACGGCGGCGTCTACGGCTGGGACCTCAAGCGCAAGTTCGTCAGCCGCGGCGCCAACCTCTTCGCCGACACCGTGCTGCGCCCCGGCGTCAGCGACCTCACGGGGTCCTTCCGCCTGTACAAGAAGGCCGTGCTGCAGAAGGTCATCGAGAGCACCGAGAGCAAGGGGTACACCTTCCAGATGGAGATGATGGTGCGCGCCAAGGCCATGGGCTGCACCGTTGCCGAGGTGCCCATCAGCTTCGTCGATCGTCTGTACGGCGAGTCGAAGCTTGGTGGCGATGAGATTGTCGAGTACGCTAAGGGTGTTTTGGGCCTGTGGTTGAAGGTTTAAATGGAAATAATTGGGGTTAGTCGGGTTACGAAATGCTTAAACGTCGGATTTGGTTTGCATGCAAGGGAAAGAAACGAGAAAGATAAGAAAAGATAATCGATTGTCTGTCTGCTCGATAGATCCGGCGTTGCGGGGTTCCATGATGCGCGCATGTACAGCTGGCTCATTGAAATTATAATAAATCAAGCCGAAATGAGGCTTCTTCTGCTTTGCGGACTATGTACACACTTCCCCATATGACTATGCAGTGCAATGCTGTCTACTACTTATTCATAGGTTGCCTCACATATTTCGTCCACCAGTGACCATGATCGTCTGGCCCGTGACATACGAAAACAACGGGCTCGCAACCGCCAAGATAGCCGCGGCCGCCTCAGACGGCTTCCCAGGCCTCCGGAGAGGGATATCAGTATGCAGCTGCTCAGGCTGTTTCGTGCCCTGCGGAATGCCAACCATAATGCGCTCGCCCTTGGGCCCCGTCACAAACGCCCCCTTCTCCTTCGCCTGCGTGAGCCTCGTCTCAATATGTCCGAACGCAACCGCATTCGCGCGCACGCCGAAGCTCGGCCCCCACTCCTTCGCAATGGTCTTCGTCATCCCCGTCACGCCCGCCTTGGCCATGGCGTAGTTGATCTGCCCGGCGTTGCCGTGGACGCCGCTCGTCGAGGAAATGTTGACGATGCAGCGCGGCTCGCCGTCGCGCACGCGGAAGTAGGCCGCCGCGGCCCGCACCAGCTTGAACGGCGCCGTCGCGTGCAGCGCCACGATCGTGTCCCACTGGTCGTCGCTCATCTTGTGGATCACGCCGTCCCAGGTGTAGCCCGCGTTGTTCACGAGGATGTGGATCTTGCCGCCGCCGAAGGCGGCTGCCTTCTCGATCAGCGAGGCGTGGTACGCCGTGTCTAGCACGTCGCCTGGCACGGCTAGTGCGCGGCCTGGTGAGGCGCTGTTGATGCTTGATGCTACGGCTTCGGCTTTGGCTGTGACGGTGTAAGAAACTAGGCTAGCCGCTGGATATGTGTTCATGGGCGTGTAAATATATATATATGGGCGGATGAATGGGATCTTACCAGCGTCGATGTCGGAAATAATGACCTTGGCCCCTTCATTCGCGAAGAGCCTCGCCGTCTCGGCGCCGATTCCTTGGCCGCTGCCCGTCACGATCGCCGTCTGGCCCGCTAGCATACCCTTGGGGTAATTCAGCTGGGCCGCGAGCTGAGCCACGCGTTCCGCCATCCCGACGACGAGTCCGGTTTTGTATGGGGGACACTTAAAGTAAGTATCTTTGGTATTACGATTATAGTAGGCGAAAATTAATTGAGGATCACAGAAAGTTTGGGGCCTCTAATTGGCTTCGCAAGTATTTGATGCTAAACGGCTTTTCTGTCGTGATGAGTGAGTTTCAAGCTTACTGTAAAATGTAGTATACTAAGGACTTACCTAGGTACGATCGGGAGCTTTACCCCAGATCTTAGACCGTGCCGAGCCGAGGTTCCCCGTTAGCTCCTTATACTAGTGCGAACTCCTCTATGAAACTAATTGTTGGGGTGAGACATGGTACAGTAGTAGGTAAGTAGGTAGCAACTCTTGACTTATATAGCTTCGACTATGAGTAGTAGGTTGTCGCTATTGCTTTCGGTAGTTGGAGGTCAGATGCATCTTAACTCTATAAGCCTGTAAGAATTTAAGTGAGTTTGGAGAGTTATTACAGGTTGTAATTGGCCGGTTTAATTATCTAGGCTCGTTTCAGGAACTCTGGTTTAAGAAGAGCATTTCATCGTTTCCAATGTTCCCAACAAGATAATAATGCCTATAAAACTTAACGTTAACTTTAAACTATATAATTGGAAGAACCTGTGGGACAATAAGAGGATTTAAGAGGCTAGTCTTGCTTCTGATTGACTGTTGATACACCCCTGTTACTCTAGCCACAGATTCTTAACCATACCGACCCAGCCACCTTAGAACTGGCCACAGGGGCGAGGAGCTGTATGTGAATCGCTTCACGTAGACTCTTCAGTGCCTGTAGACTAGGCCAGAGTGAGCAATCAATCTAAGTAGGCCAGTTTGAATGGGCTGAATATATTCATAACACTCCCTCTTCTAAGCGCGCTGAAGTGGACCGTAGAGGAAAGGTATCGAACCAACGTCTTATAGTGTCTGGGAACATACCAATACTATATTTGTCTCAGCCCAACAGAACTTAGATGTATAGTATTCTGTACCACGAAAGATCCCAAGTTACACTACAGCATCTAATTTGAGTTTGTTCAATTCTTAGCGCGTAAAGGGAGCATGCAATTCGTAGGATGATCTTTGTGCGATAAGAAAAAAAAATTTCATAGGAGTGTATGTCGGTCTCCAATGTGGCCTCCCATTGTAAGAGAGTGGGGCTGTATTTACCGACACCCCAATGTCATTAGTAAAGACAGGGTAGAAATCATAAAGGATGTTCTCATGTTTCTAGTACTCCTATTTAACGACTTAAGAAGTAATAAGGATTATCTCATGTTAATCACGTTCTTGCGACACTAAAAGGTTACGGGCTCTCTGGCCACCAAGTATTCTACAAATTATAGCTATTTTAGTCTCACTAATTCAGATGTATTGCAGTTTTAGTACCTAAAACTTAGCGATTCTAGGCCACTTATAAGTATCTGGAAACACATGTTTCGTTCCATTTTCAATCCCATACACGAGCCAAGAGGACAATACACCATAGCTACTGCCCCTTTCTACCCACTTGCTATTATCCACTCGCTCTGGGCCAGGTCCTGTTGTACGGAAGCCTACGCGCTGACGGGAGGTCACCTATGCGAGGCCCCGCGAGCTTCATGATCATGACCCTTCGTATAGGCATGTAGCCGAACTGCAGGGTGTCTCGGATACGGCTATTCAGAGACTGAGACATACGGCTAAACCTTCTCACGAAGGAGGTTTAGGTCCGCAGGACTCCTGTATATAGAGACTCGTTAGCTCTCCAAGAGACAGAGAGTCCTTGGTGGTGGTGGGGTTGGGGCGGGCAAGGGGTCATTGTGCTCATAGAATGATGATAACGAAGACATCGACAGCGACGACAGCGACGACAGCGATCGGAGACTTAGTCCTCAAAGGCCCAAGCGTGCGTTTCCCTTAGAGCTTTCTCCTGCTCTGGGGAGAAGTCGTTGGAAATGTTGAGAATCTCCCGCATCTCCTCCGTACTCTTTCGCTCCAAACTCATAGCAATCATGAGAGTTGTGCAGTCCAGAAGATCAGGAATCTCCAAGTAGTTGGCAGCGTTGGCGAGTTTAATTAGCAATCCGCTTCGGACAGCCAAGAAATCACGATCCCATCGTGTAATATCTGTGCTGTCCCGGAATCCTCGTCCCCGCTCTCCGTTGGCTTCTGACATAGCGTAATGCTCACACCATTCAGCAATCTTTCTTAGAGTCTCTCCATCGACCGCTGGAAGAGGAATATGTTCGTGTGCAGTTCTCTCCTCGCCAAGGTCTTCCAACATGGTCTTGATGATGATGCTTTTCTTAACAGTCAGTAGACCGGCCCGGACCTGTACGCCGTCGCTACTGACCATAGTCACAGTGGGTGTGGAGATGGTAGACATGGTGGAGAGTTTTGCTTAGACGGATGGAGTAGGCGATTGGCAGAATTAATATTAAGAAATGCGATTTGTGTCCGGGTAATGTTGTGTTGATATTTAGAATAAGCTCCAGAGAGACACGTAACCGGGGGATATTTATATTCACTTGAGTTCGCTATGAAGCCCAAACTTGGTCACTCATCTATATTCTCAGCCCGGTCACAATGTAATTTGAACAATGATATTGTTTTCACAAACGAAAGACAATGTATTGTCTTTGTTTAGGAACACAATATGCATTGTCAAAGTTTTGCATGCGAACAAAGATCTAGAATTCGAAGACTCTTGATATACTCAACTTCCCATTGAATTTCGATTCCAAGTATGGACCTGGGAAGAAAGTCATTTTGAGGACGCTGTAAGCTGTTACAAGATGGCGGTGCACTATGAGAAAGAAAAGGGCATCATCCTAGCTATGTAAACAATAGATCGTCCCATACTGTGTTCCATTTTACTAATTAATGATTTTCATTCTAACTTCTACAAATCCGCACTGTCACAGTCGCCGAGAGCCCCATTCTAGAGAAACTTATATAGTCTAAACAGATACAGGCTTGGTCACGTTCTCTTACTTTAGCTAATGGTGACAGAATCAGAGATATTGCTCTTTTTAAGGAAGCTTAGAGAGCGAGCAGAATCTTATTGGAGTCATGCCAGATGTGGATGGTTCTATGGAATCATATGACATGTCGGTAGTAATTATATCGGGCATGGAGGCACTTCAAGGGGCAAGGGCTTTTAACAACGGTGAACTTAATGTTTGACAATGATTGTCAAAAGTAGTACATGTAATCCCGTTAGATTATCTAAAAGTCTAAGTTACAATACACTTTTCGGGAGATAAAAGGGTCTTATATATATAAATAGCATATAAATTATAAGTATTTTAGCCTATTAATTTTAATATTTTTTCTTGATTTATATATTATTTTTTAAAGTAAAAAAAAATAAAATTTTTTTTTAAAAGTAATTTTTTTTAAGGCGTAAATAATAAAGTTTTTTTAAAAAATAGTTTTTTTTAAAATATAATATTTTTTTAAAAAATAGCTTTTTTTAAAATTAAAAAAAAATATAATAATAATAATAATAATAATAATAATAATAATAATAATAATATTTGCTTAAATATTAATTATAATTTAATATATAATATTAATAAAATTTTTTAAAATAAAATATTATAAAAAATAAAAACTTTATTAATAATAATATATTATAATATAACTATAATTAAATTTTTTAAAATATTATTAATATATAATATAAGCTTTTAAAATTAAAGCGCTATAAACTATAAAAATTAAAATATATTATATATAAATATTTTTTTTTATTATATTTTTTTTTATATTATAATATATTTTGTTTAATAATTAATATTTTCGTTTAAAATATAAATT
Organism: Xylaria sp. FL0933; assembly: GCA_022578765.1. NCBI lineage: Eukaryota > Fungi > Ascomycota > Sordariomycetes > Xylariales > Xylariaceae > Xylaria > Xylaria sp. FL0933. The sequence goes on from MU389755.1 coordinate 37,624, forward strand.
AAAAATATTTTTTAACTTATAAATTTTATAGTTTAATAAAAAATATATTATTAAATTTATATTAAATATGAATTTTTTTTATTAAATAGCGTATATATTTTTTTTAGTTATTTTATTATTTATTTTAATTATATTAAATAATTAAATTTTTTGATTTTTTTTTAAAATAGTTATAAATTAACTTTTAAAAGCTTTATAGTGTTTTTTTTATTTTTATACTTTTTTTTAACTAGTTATAAAAGTCGTAATTTTAAAATATTATATATTTTTTTTTTAATTTTTTTTTTATAATTAATATATTAAACATATATTATTTTTTATTTTTAATTTTTTATTTAGCTTATAAGCCTATTATTAATACTATAGTTATATTTATAGCCGAAAATATACCCGGCTTAAATATTAACTAAAATTTTTTTAAAATAACTTATGCTGTTATATTATTATATTAAGCGCTGCTACAGCAGCAAAAATAACGCTGCTATTAAACCGCTCGTATAAAAAATATATTATATAAATAAATATATGTTTTATTTTTTAAAAAAGCTAGTTTAAAATATTTATACATAATATTTAATTAATTATTATTATATTAATAAAAATATTTTTTAAAAATAAATTTTATAATATTTAAATAAATTAATATTTTAAAAACTTAATTTAAATTTTGCGCTAAAATTTATTATTTAATTTAAAAAAATATTATTTTTAAATATTTTATAATTTTATTTTAATAATTTTTTTTATTATTATTTAATTTAATTAATATTTATTTTATTATATAGTTTAAATTTTAATAGTTTTATATATATAATTTAAAACTATAAAAAAAAATATTTAAATGTTTATAATATTTTAAAAATTATATTATTAATAATTATTTTATAGTAGTAAATAATAATAAAAAAATTTTTATAAAAAGTTTTTTTTTAGTTTTATATATAAATTAACTTAGCTTTTTTTATTTTATTATTCTAGTTTTAATATTTGCTTAAACTTTTTAAAAATAAGCTTAAATAATAATTTAATTAACTTATTTATTATTTAATTTAAAGTAAATATATATTTAAAATTAATTTTACCGGCGTTTACTTGTTTTTAATATTAGCGATTTTAAATAAATATATATTTTTTTTTATTATATAATAAAAAGTTATAAAACGCTAAAATAACTTTTTAGTTATTATCGTAAATAATTATTAATATATTATTAAAATTAATATTAAGTTTAAACAATAATTTTTTAATTTATATAGCTTTTTTAAAAGCTTAAGTTTAACTTTTTAATTTAACTTTAAATAAAAATAAAAAAATTATTAATTATTTTTTTAAACTTTAATTAATTATTTTATTTTTAAAATTAAAAATATATTTTAAAATTAATTAGCAAGTTTTTTTATAAGCTTTTTAATTAAAGTTTATATAGCTTTATAATTTAATTTTTTTTTTATATATTAATTTTAAGTCGATAATAATTATTAAATATTTAAATATTTATTTAACCGTTTTAATATAAAAAACATTTAGTTTAGCTATATATTTATTATATTTAAAAATAATATATATAATATTTAGCTTAATATTTAATATAATATATATTAAAAAGCTAATAATTTTTTAATATTATTTTTTATTTTTTAATTTAATATAAAGTTTTTTTTAAATGTTTTTATATTATTAAATATTAAAATATAAGTCGGCTTAACTTTTTAATATTAAAGTTTATCGAAATTTTAAAAGCTAAACTTAATAAAAACTTTTTTTAAATAAGCTTGCTATAATAATTTTAAAATATATAATAATTAATCTTGTTTTATAATTATTTTTAAGTAATATTTTGTTACGAAAAGGAGTGGCTTAGAAAAAGGCCAAGTGCGCGCTGCGCTTTTTATATTTGTTTATTTTGTTATCGCTGGTTGCACATCTTGTTTATTGCACACGAGAGCTTAGCATAATTTTGTTGCTTCGGTTGATATTAATTTTATTAATTTAACCTGGATTAATATTGTCGATATTAATTTTGTCGGTTTTAAAATTAATGCTGTTAACAGCAATTTTATTGATTTTAGGCCGTTGCGCTAAGAATAATTTATTTTTTATATTTATATAATAATTATAATTTTTTATATTTAATTATTTTTTTAATTTTATTTTTTAGCTATTAATTTTATATATTATATTTTATTTTAATATTTAATATAATAACTGCTATATTTAATATATATTTAGTATAATAATAAAAATATTTAAAAATTTTTTTTATAAATTAACAGCTATTAATTTTATTATTACTTGTAAATTAAAAACTTTTGCGTATATTATATATATTTTATAAGTATATATAAGGTTTATAATATTTTAATAGTTTTTTAATTAATAAAATTTAGCACGGTATAAATATTAATATATAAAAATTATATAATAAAAAATTTATAAAATAAGTTTATTAATAAAAATATTACGAAAATATTTAATAAAATAATAAAATATAAATTTATTTATAAATAATTATTTTAAAAAATATAATTTAAACTTATAAATTAAATTAATTAAATAAATTATATTATTTAAAATATAAAATTAAAATATAAGTTTATAAATTTTATAAATATTATAGCAGATAATAAATATTAATATATTTAGATAATAAACTTTGGTTATAGCTAGTTAATTATTAACGCTAGCAAAAAATATTATAGTAGTATAAACAAGCAAAAAAAATTTAAGCAGTAAATTAAAAAAGAAAAAATTAATATTAATGTTAGCACTTTTATTTAAGCTAGTAATATTTGCTTTAAAAATAATTTCGCAAAAAATATTAATAATTATAAAAGTAGTAATAATAGCACTTGTTATTATAGTATTAATAGCTATAAAAATAATAATATTAGCATTTATTATAATAATATTAATTATTATTGTACTTAAACTAATAGTAATTATATTTAAGCAAGTTAGTTAGCTAGTATTTATATTTATAATATTTTAATTATTAAAGGCTATAATAATAAAAATTTAGCTTATATTAAAGATAAATATATTAGCTTTTAAAATAATAATTTTATATAAATAACTAAAAAAAAATAATTTATTTTTATTATTGTTAATAAAAGTTATTATTATGTTATATTTATTAAATATTAAAGGCTTTAAGCTTATAGCACTAAGATTATATAATAGATTTATAGATGTTAATATATTTTTAATTTAAATTAAATTATATTTAAAATAATATTTAAGCAGTATTATTTTTGATTATTAAAAAGTTATAGTTGTTTTATAATTTTTAGCAGAAAAAATATTTAAATAGTTTTAGTTAATATTAAAAGACTTTTTAAAAGCTTTAATATTAAATAAAGCTAAAAAAAAAACTTAAAAAATTTTTATTAGCTATAATAAATTTAAAAAATATATAAAAGTATTATTTAAAAATATTAAAAAAATAGAATATATTAAAAAATAGTTTTACTGCTTAAAGCAAACTAAGGCTATAATAGATTATATTATAAAATTTAAATAATTAGCAGTAATCTTAGGATTATTAAAAGCTATGCTATTTTATTTATTTTATAAGAGATTAAAAAAATAAGTTAAAAATAAATTATATAAAATAAATAAGCTATTAATAATTAATAAATATATTAACATGGTTATTATAATTAACCGACGATTATTTAATAAGTATTTTAAAAAAAAAAAAACTATTAAAATTAAGAAAAAAAATTCCTAAAAAAATAAAAAATAAAAGATTAAGCAAGTTAATAAAGTTAAAAAATAATTATTTAAAAATATATTCCGAGTTAAATATTTTAACTGCGGTTAGAAAAAATATTTTTAAACAATATGCTGCTTTAAAAAAGAGGATGTTAAACAAGATTACCGGAAAAAAAAAATTTTTTAGCCGAAAAAAAAAGTATAAGTAATAAAAGTTTAAGAAAATAAAGAACAAAAGAGTAACGCTTGAAATAAAATTTTTTTAAATTAAAAATATAAAGTTGTTATTTTAAATTAAACATGCAGTTTTATATTTAATATAATAAATTATTTAATTTGCTATAATATAAAAAAAATAATATATAAATAATATTTAAAACAAGAATATATATGCTTAAAAAATAATTAAAATTATTAAATATATAATTTAAAAAAATAATTTGTTTAAAATAAAAGGATTAATAATAAAAATAAATTAGTGTTTATAATAAATTTAAATAATTATAAAAAAATTTTTATAACTAAGCTTAAAATATAGCTTAAAAATAAACTTTATTTAGAGAAAGAAAATTATAATTATAAATAGTATAATTATTAAACTAAGTATAAATAGCTTAAATAATTAATTTTAAAAAGTATTTAAAAAAGCAGAACAGCTTATAAAACCTTAGAAAATAAAAACCGAGAATAAAAAAAAATAAAAAAAACTATTTTAAAAGAACTAAAGGCAATAGATAAATATAAGCTATAGTTAAAACTGTTTAAAATATAATAAAATAATAAAGCTTTATTAATTAAAGCTAGAATTAATATAATATATATATTATAATTAGTTATTTAATTAATTGCTGAAAGTTATTATTATAACGAAATAATAATAAAAAAAAATAGCGATTTTTTAATATTTAAACACTTAAAATATAACGCAGTATTATAAACATGTTATATAGTTTATAAATATTATTTATATTTATAAAATAAGCTAAAAAATGCTTGGTTTTTTAAACGAATCGTTTAAACAGTAATAAGTAATTTTTATAAAATATAACCTGGAAATATAGCATGAGTTAGTTATTAAGATAACAAAGAATTTACGATTTTTAATGCGGACGATAATTATATATAAAAAATAACAGCAAAAAAATATATAAATAATAATTGCAAATATTATTAAATATTAAAAGTATAATTGTTTTAATATTTAACGCATAAAACATAAAATAAAAGACTATAATATATAATATAACTTAAATTATTAAAACAATATTTACTTTAAAATAATAATATTATTAAATATAAGTTAATAATTTAAAATATAAAAAAAGCATTTAATTAAATATTTATGAAAATAATATATATAATAAAAAAATCAAAAAATAAAAAAAGTTCTCGCTAAGAAGGCAGCAAGTAATTAATAATTTTAAAACTTTATTTAAAATATAATATAATTTAAACAAAAATTAATTTAAAATTAAACTTAGATGTTAAAAAAAAAAATATAAGATTTTAATTGATTTAAAAGCATAAGCGAATTATATATTATTACGAATAGCAGAATAAGATCTTATTTTATAGAAGTATAAAAAAAAATCTTAAAAAATTAAAAGATTTAATAAAAGTATTTTTAACTATAATAATAAACGTGTACTTAAAGAGATAATATTACTTGATATATTAATATAAAAATATAAAAAATAAATTATATTAAATATCGCCGACATTTTTAAACATAATATTATTTTAGGAATATTATAGTTAATAACTAGCAATTTTATAATTTAATAAAAAGTAAAAACAATTAAATAAAAATTAAAACGATAAATTAAAAGAATAAATAAAATTGCTAAAGAAATTATTAAGTATATATTAAAGAAATATTATTAATATTATAGATTGTTTTAAAAAAAAAAGAAAAAAAAACTTTTAAAGCATAGTCTATAAGATTATTATATACTAATTAAAAAAAAATATTAATTAAAGCTTTATTAAGTATATTATATAAGCTTAAATAAAATAAATGTTTTATAAAAATATATTTAAAAAAACTTAGCGAGAGGTTTTATTAGAGAATTATTTTTATCTTGTGGTTATTTAATAATATTAGTATTAAAAATAAAAAATAAAAAATAATTAGTTAATAAAAAAAGTAAATTAATATTTTAAGTAGTAGTAAACTACTGACTACTAAACGAGATTATTATACCGAACAGGTATTTGCTTATTTTATTTGCGATAATAAGAGAAAATATTAATTAAGTATAATAGTTTATAGCATTTAATATACCGGATAAATATTATGCTATTTATATAGCAAAAGGAAAAGAATAGAAAACTGTAATATAAACAATATATAGACTATATAAATATATAATTATGCTACAAGGATTATAAAACGTATTAGCTAGCTTTTAATATATAATAATAATAATATTATAAAAGTTTTTAAATAAGTTTATATTTATTTACTTAAATAATATTTTAATTTATTTTAATATATTTGAAAAATATAAAAAATATATAATTTTAGTGTTAAAAATATTATAGCAAATAAAGTTATAATTAAATTTAAAAAAATATATATAGTATATATAAAAGATTAATTTTTTAAGATTTATTATTATACTAGAATAAATATAGATTTAGCAATTAAAAATTAAAATAGTATAAAATTAGAAAATATTAGATCTAGTAATAGTTATAAATATTAAATAAGCTTTAAGATTTTTAAACTATGTTTATATGTTTATTTATAATTTTAGAAATATAGCAAGATATTTTATAAAGTATATAATAAAAGAATATAAAAGAAAAATGTTTTTTATATTAAATAAAACACGAGAAGTATTTAAAAAATTAAAGTATAAAATAATCTTAGACCTGGTAGTTAGATTATTTAATTTATTAAAAAAAAAAAGATTAAAAACGGACGCTTTAGATAAAATAATTATAAAAGTACTTAAATAATTCGAAAATAATAATAAATAGTACTTAGTGGCTTACTATTTAAAAGTACTGCGGGATATATAATTTTAATATTTTATTTACGATAAGAAATTATTTATAATTATTATAGCACTTAAAAAATAAAAACTATTTCTTATAGAAATAATAAAACTAATTAAAATTTATTTAGATTATAAGAACTTAACGAAGTTTATAATTATATAAGAAATAATAAAGCGATATAAAAATTAGATGGTTTTTTTTTTTAAGTTTAATTTTAAAATATATTATATTAAAAAAAAAGAAAATATTTAAGCAGATATATTTAGTTAATAAAATTAAAAGAGATTTAAGGTTTTAAAATAAAATATATAAGTATTATATTCTTAAGAAAATAAAAGTTTAAAAATAAAAGCTATTTTTAAAAATTTTATAGATATATAATTATAACAAGCTTATAACTTAAAAAAACTTGTAAAATTATGTAAGCAAAAAAAAACTAATAAAAATAAGTTGATATATAAAAAAAAGATTTATTTATTAGAAATATTATAAGATAAATTTATTAAAAAGTTTTATAAATATTTTTTATACGGATACTAGGGAATAGCTAAGACAGCCTGATAACTATAAAAAAAATATAACTTTTTAAAACTATAAAAAAAAGTTAAGTTAATTATGAAAAAATATAATATTTGCAATAAAATTAAAGTTTTGCGATATAAACTTTATAGATTATTATAATTAATATAAATATTTAAATAAGTATAATATATTATTGCTTAAGACTTTATTATTAAATTATTATTGTTAACTAATTTAGCTATAAAAATATAATATAATATTATATAAGTTATTATAAACAAACTTATAAAATATAAATATTTTTTATTATTTAAAGGGAATATAATAATAAAATAATTTATATATGTTTTTATTTGCTAATATTTAAACAAGCATAAAATATTAAAAAAAATTATTTTTAATCGAGATAAACTTTTTATATTTAAGTTTAAAATAAATTTTTTTAAATAGTTAAAAGTTAAGCTTAAGTTTTCGACAGCTTATTATTTATAAATAAATAATTAAACTAAACGATTTAACTAAACTTTTAAATAATATATTTAAAGCTATATTAATTATTAATAAAATAATTAAGTAAAATTATTATTAATAGTATAAATTGTTTATAATATATTAATAAATAAAAATATAAATATATTATTTTATAAAATAGTTTATAAATAACTAGCTATTATTAAATAATAAAAATAAGCAATAATAAAAATATTTATTATTTTTATAATAATATTACGAGTATAAGTTATTATTATAGAAATTAAAATATTTTAAGTAAACTTATAGTTATAATTTTAGTTTTTTTAACAGTAAATATTATAATATTATAATAAAAAAAAAATTAAAGGATTAATTTTTGCGAGAGAAGATAAAGTTTATTTATTACGCTAAAAATAAAACGCGAACATAAGAATTTTTTAAATTAAAATAAAAAAACTAAGCAATAAATTAAATTTTAAAAAACTTGGTTTTTTTAAAATTAAAAAAGTTATTTTATTAACTAATTATAAATTATTATTATTAAAAAATATATAAATTTATTTTGTTTTTTATATTTTATTATTTAAACTAGTATTAAAAAATATATTTATTAAAATATAACTTAAGGTAAAAACTGATTAAAATATTTATAAAATCGAAAAAATATTAAATTTTTGTTAAAATAATAATAATATTAAATATTTTGTTAAATAAAAGAAATATTTATACGCTGATAATACTTAAAAACCTAAAAAACATTTAAAGACTGCTGCGACTGCTATAAATTAGTTTTATTGCTAATACTTTGATTAGCTTAAACTAAAAGTGCGGGGTTGACTTTTTAGTTAGCGTTTAATGCTATTTAATTTACTGCGGAAGTAATTCTAGCGTGTTTATTCGCTTTCTATAACTAAACCTCTTTATATATATTACGCTTATTTTTTTTTTTTTTTATTTGCTTTAGTTTATTTAACTTGTTTATATTATTAATACCACGAGCGATAGCTTATAATATTTTATTATGCTACAATTTCTTTTATACTTAAAAATAATAGGTTTTTGCTTTCGTTTTTTCTTTTTTTTTTATTGCTAAATTAAATTCTTTTTCTAGCTTAAAATAATAATAAGCTATTTTTTGCAATTATTTCGAGGAGAGGCTTTATATGTTATAGTTTAATTATTTTAACCGAACGTAGAACGCACACTTTTAAAAGTCAGTAAAAAAAATTTCGCAAAAAAAGTTGCGACGTTTATAATAAAAACATTTAAAAGCTATAATAATAAGCTTATAAAAAAAAATATTATAAAAAAAACAAATATATTTAGCAGCTTTACGCTAAAAAATAAATTTAAAAAAACGTTTTTTTATTTAATACGATATTATTATAAAAGTATATAAAAAAAAAAAAAAAGAAGACTTATTTTATTGTTAAAACAATAATAAAAAAAGAAAAAAAATAGTGTTATAAAAAAAAGTGGCCTGGAAAAAAGCCAAGTGTGCGCTGCGCTTTCTATATTTATTTATTTTATTATTGCCGGTTATACACTTTGTTTATTGCACACGAGAGCTTAATATAATTTTGTTGCTTTAGTTAATATTAATTTTATTAATTTAACCTAGATCGATATTATTAACATTAATTTTATCGGTCTTAAAATTAATGCTGTCGACAATAATTTTATTAATCCTAGGCTGTTGCGCTAAAAATAGTTTATTTTTTATATTTATATAATAATTATGATTTTTTATATTTAGTCACTTTTTTAGTTTTGCTCTTTAGTTATTAATTTTATATATTATATTTTACTTTAATATTTAATATTGCGACAAGGCTAAAATATAGCTTTTTTATTATAAAGGTATTTTGGAATAATAGGTGGCTTTTAAGGGCTTAACTATATATATTTAAATTGCGTAGATTTTAGTTTTTTGTTTTTGCGCAGCTTTTAAACTATTATTATACTTATATAGCTAAAATATAAACTTTTGTTTTTATTAAATTAATTAGTTTTATTTTTTTTTAAAGTTTTAATATAAATAAGTTGTGTTAGTTTATATTAGTTAGAAAGTCTTTGGCTTTTTTTACATTAGTGTTCTTGGTGAGGCTTGAAATATTAAACGCTTATTATTTTTCGGAGTGCGACTACGGATCGGAGACTTATGCTTTAGCTAATACTTTACGAGGAAAACAGCAAAATATATACTGCTAAAATATAGACTTTACCGCTTTTTTTTTATTTTTTACAACAAGCTAATAAATACTATTACTTATTAATTATTAAGCAACCTTGCTAGCAAGCTTATTTAAATTAAGCTTAAAGACTATAGAAAATAAAATAAGATATTTAGCTAATATGCGCTAATAAAAGCAACTTAATATAAAAGAAGAATATAAGCAGATAATAAAGATTAATTAAATAATTTATGCTAACTATATTAAAAATAATTATAAACTAACTTTTTTTTATTTATTTTATTATACTCTGCTAACTAACCTAGCTATTTATAAGACTTTATATATATTTTTATATATTAAGCGGTCGAGACCTCTGCTTTACTGCGCGAAAAAATGAGACAATATTTTCCTAAGCTTAACCACTAGCCCCGATATCGCTACACTTATAATTTTAAAAGTCTTTATTATTTTTATTCTTTTTTGTTTAAGCAATAAACATTTAAGCTTTATTATAGATCTTTAACTTAATATAAAACGCTCCTAAGATTTTAGATTACTACTAAATAATAACTTTTTTATAAAAATTATTTCTTTAATATTAACTTTTGTATTTAATTAGCCGGATTTTAAATTATTAGTTGATTATTTTGCCGTAAAATCAAGGAAAAAAATATTACCGATTTTGCTAAACCTTTTTTAAATAGTTTTATTAAAAGCGCTAGCTATAACGCCTACTATCTTTTATATTATTAGCTTTTTTATTTTTGACCCTGCATTTAAACTTTAGAACTTTTTTGACGGATTTAAAGTTATAAAATAGTTTAAAAGCATCGAACGTTTTTTTAAATTATACCGCTTGCTTTAATTAAAATAAACTGATTAATTATTATATTAAATAAAAATTACTATTAAAAAGTATATTGTTTAATATTTGATCGGCTATAACATAAATTAAAACGAGGTAAAAAAGATCTTTAAAAAGAAATATAAAGCTAGTAACCTTAAATAAACTTAATTTAAACGGGGTCAGCTTATTTAACTATTTGCTTAAAAATATACTTAACTTTAGGATTATACACGATTTTTTTTTTAGCATATAGTTTTAGTAGCTAAACTAAGAGAAAAAATATCTTTTATATCTAAGAACTTTTACTTATATAACTTAATCGAAGCGATTTTGGCTAATTAATTATGTTAAATCTTTGTTTAATATTTTATAACTAAAGAAGAGTTATATGCTAGACTTTATAATAAGGCCGTAAATAAACTTAAAAAATAAGCTAATATTAAAGCATTTTTATTACCTTAGGAGAATACTAGTATATTTATACTAGCTACCGACGCTTTTTATTAATCTTTAAATGCTTTTATATATTTTGCATAGCAATTTGTTTTTAAGGACTAGCTTATGCTTTTACTTGCGACCGCAATTTTATTTACTAATAATATTACGATAATATTTTTAACCTTAAAAATAAAATAAGCTAATCTTATAATTGATTAATTAACCGCGTAAATGTAAAACTTGTTAATAAATTTTATTTAAATAATTAAAGCTATAAATAAGCTTTTTTACTTATTAACTAATAAAACTTAATATTACGCCCCGCCTGGTTAAGCTTTATAATAAAAAATTAACTAATATTTAAGTTATAGTTATAATAATTAATAAATAAACGTTTTTATTACTTAGGTCCGATAAGTAAAATTATATAATAAAAGCAATAAATAAAATAATAATAAGTATAGCAACTTTAAGAGCAGTTTAAAGTATAATAATAAATATAACGCGGGAAGTAAATATAACTTCGCTAATTATTATAAGTATAAAGCTTGCGACTATTAAGTATAAAATTGCTTTTTATTAAAAGACGCTAAGGTTTACAGCGCTTTTTATTATATAAACAGAAAAAAAGCCTTATATATTAGATTATTTAATATATCACCTTATATATAAAGTTTAATAATAAACCGCGATAAAACCGTAAAAAAAACAAGCAGAAAAGGTTTTATTATATCTGCTTTACTTTAGATTTTTTATACGTTTACAAACATTTATTTTTTTGCCGCTAAAGCTATATATTTAATACTTCGCAAATATAACTACTTAATAAAGAACCTTAGCTTTAAGCAAAGAATATTGAGTGTAAAAGCAGGCAGTACTACAAATAAAAAAAAGCCACCGCTCGTACAACCAGCTTAATAAAGACTAACTAATATTTTAAAGCGATTTAACACTACTAATTAATTGTATAAACTAGCTGTTTTATTTTAAGCAAATTTTGTTTATTTTATATAACAAGAAATAAATATTTTAAAACATAAAGACTACTTAAAATTTAAATATATTAAACAAACTAAGTATTAAAAAAACGAACGGTTTATTATTTTTAAGGCGATAAGTAGAAAATATTTAAATAGCCTATTAAAACTGTTAATACTTACACCTATAAAGATCTTTAACACTAATTTAACCACGGACGCCATAGCTATAAAAAGGCGACGCGTTAACGACAACAAAAATAACCTCGAGGAAAATATTACTAAGAATATTACCTTATTAGCCTTAAAACCAGCTGATCAGGCTATAAAAGTATCTTAAAAGATATTAAAACTTATTAAAAAAATAAAATGTTGCTAGGTGTTCTTAGATTAAATCCAAGACTTAGTAAAAGCTAAAGTTAAATTTATATAAAAAAAGTTATTAAGCTTGTTCTTTAACGCGTTATAGCTATTGTTTATATAAGCTCTCGAATTAAAAAAAACCTTAAAAAAAAATAATGTTCGACTTTAATATAATTAAGCAACTTTTAAAGTAAATAATTAATTAAGTGCAACTAAAAAAAGCAAAAATTAAGGAACTTTAAGTATCTCGATTAATAATATTTATATAAAACTTTAGAAATCTACCTAAAAAATTCATTAATTGCTTAACATTAAAATAAGTTTACTTTAAATAAAAAACTATATAAAAAGAATACTAAAACTTGCTATATAAATTAAAAAAACTTCTTAGAATTTAATAATCACCGAGCTTTTAAATATTAGTGCGCAAGCTAGCTTTATTATCGAAAGCTATATTTAATAAAACTAGATTTTAATGCTAAATATAGCTATAATATAAAACAGCTATTTTATTAACGAAGCTGCACCCTTTAATTAATGTCTTGGTTTTATTATAAAACCTGTTTAAATAGCAAGGAAATATATGCCGCAGGTTTTTATATATATTATACTAGATAAAATAGCTGCTGCTCTTTTACTATTAAATATGAACTTTCTCGGTATAACCGACTACGTATTATATTTTAAGAAGAAAATCTTTATAGCTACTATTATTATTAATAATACCCGAATTATTACACCTATAACAACACTAATTACTAAAGACCAGCTATATAATAAAACTATATTATAAGCTATAAAAAACTAATAGCTATTTATAGTTAAGAAAGCATTATAAATAGCCATTAAAGGCTTTTTATTAATAATTAACTTTTATTATTATTTTATGTCGCACAAGTTATATTTAACGCAGCAAGCAACCTTAATAACCAAGTTTTTATAAACAAGCAAAAAATAAACTTATTAAAAAAAAACAAAATTAATTATTAATATATAAAAAATAAAGATTGTTTACTAGAACTTGAAAAAAAAGATAAAATTCTCTATACATTATCTAACGATATATTTCTCGAGATATTTAAAAAAATTTTTAATAGGATTATACGCGACGCAAAATAATTAAAATTAGAGTCTGCAAAAAAAAAAACTTCTCAGGAACTAAATATTTCGGCATATACAATATATAAACCTAAAGCATAAAAAATCCACCCGGTAAACAATATTAATTATAACGGCAGCGTGCTACTAAAATTAATCTACTAGAAAAAAAACGCACTTAATAAAATTTAAGATTAAAATAAAAAAACAAAATTAGAAGACCTAGATATTTTTGTTAATATTTACCCACGATTTGCTAAATAGCTTAAAAAAACTTAACTAACGATAACACGCTTAAAAAAAATCTAAAAGAACTTAAAAAGCATAAAGTTTATTAATTAAAAAAAAATGCTTCTCGTCGAAGTTTTTTTTAAGCGAGAAATAGCATTAGCATAAGACTTTAGTAAAATTAAGAGAATATAAAATAAAATAGCGCTTTTTTATAAAATATAAACTATTTAACATAAGGTATAGCAGGTAAAAAGCATTTTTATTTTAGCACTTTTATAACCACGAGTTCTAGAAGTTTTAAAAACATAAATTATTAATTTAGTTCTTGAAAAAAAATATAGAGCATACCGAAATACCTAGTTTATCGTCGAGAAAAAAAGCGGTAATTTACGACTAATTAACTCGGCTATAAAGTTTAACGTTATTATAATTAAAAATATATTTTTACCCCGAAGTTATAATAAATTTGCTAAAAAATTCGCAATATATTAAATTTTATTAGTAGCCGACTTTTTTTTCGGCTATAATTAAATTTTTTTAGCCTTAGAAAGCTATGTAATAACCGCTTTTTTAATTTTTTTAAAAGTTCTTTAAATAATAATATTGCTGCAAAAAGCAACTAACTTAATTGCTTATTTTTTCCGAGTAATTAATCGGATGCTTTATAATATAATGCTTATAAGATATAAACTATTTTTTAACAACGTTAGAATAAAAAAGCCTATTTTTTGCTACAGTAATTAAAAGGTTATTTTAAAAATCTAAAAGTTTATACTAGAGCATATTAAAAATATTAACGTAATATTACTTAATTTTAAACTAGCTAGAGCTACTGCTAGTAGGGCTAAAAATAAATAGTATAAATTATTTATTATGTTTATTAAATATATATATAAAATATATAACAAATAGCTAGTCGGCGCAAAAATAATTAAAATCACTAAATAAAAACTATGCCGAGATAAAACTAAAATTAAAGTATTTTTTAGTATAACAAGGTACTATAAAATATAGGTGCACTTTTATACGATTATTATATTATTATTTATAAAGCTATTAAAAAAAAATATATGCTTTATTTAGGGCAACAATTAATATAAAGCTATAAAAACCTTTTAAAACGCTATTACTACTATATTATATTTAATTACCCTAGATTATAAGAAAAAAAAGATATAGCTTAAGGTTAACGCTTTAAAAAAAGGCTAAAAATATATTCTCTGCTAAAATATTAACAGCAAATAACAACTAGTAAAATATAAGTCTAGAATATAGCGAGAGCTAGAACTTATTTATAACGTTATAAAAAAAGAGTGCTTAAGTATAGTTAAATTATTAAAACGCTTATAAAATTATTTTTACGGGATTAGATTTTATTTTAAAATTAATACTAAAGTTTTAATTATATAACTTAATAATAGATTTTTAGTTTTACTTGGAGCAGTTTTAATAAAATAAGTTATATTTATTAAAATATTTAACTTTAAATTATATTATATTTTCGGTAAAAAGTATACTGCGGCAAATAAACTATTAAAAAAATTTAAGAAACTATTAAATAAGTCGGACGATTAATAAAAAGATAATATAAAGAAATTTATTAACCTTTGATTTTTTATAATAATGGTTAATTTGCGACTAAGAGGATAAAAAAAATTTTTAGCACTTAAAGATAAATAAACCTTAAAATTATAAGAGCTAGCAAAATATTTTATTATAAGCAAGCTGCCTGATTATTTAATTATAGCAAAAAGTAAAATATTATACTGCTATTATATACTTAATTTTTTTATTTATAAAAACTGTTTATAAAAGCAAGCTTAGCAGCTATATTAAATACGACAATATATTAATAATTAGGAAAACTAATACTATATTATTTAAGAATGTTATTTACGCTTTAAACATTGAGAGAAAGATATAATATATTATAAAATCGCCGCTTAATATTATTAGAAGAATATGTTTAAAAATATTAATAAAGCTGTAAAAAGTTGCTCCTCTTACTAAAAAATATAACTAGAACA
Organism: Xylaria sp. FL0933; assembly: GCA_022578765.1. NCBI lineage: Eukaryota > Fungi > Ascomycota > Sordariomycetes > Xylariales > Xylariaceae > Xylaria > Xylaria sp. FL0933. The sequence goes on from MU389755.1 coordinate 53,498, forward strand.
GGCTAAGGAAAAATATAAATATAATAAGGCTAAAGATATTTTAATTAGCTAGGTACTTAATGTTTAATATATGCTTAATAATAATAAATATAAAGCGATCGTGGAAGCTTGTTGTAAAACTTTTTTATATTTTGAAGCAATGTTTTTAAAAGCAGTTAAAGCTGAATATATTAAACAATTTATCCGAAAGTAAATTGTGCTTTAATATAGATAGCCTTTTAAAATTAAATATAATAACAGGTCGGAAAATAAAAAAGAGGTTAAAAAAGCCGCGCAGCGATTTAAGTATTATATTTAATATAAAGCAGTATATTATCTGCAGGGCTAGGGTTTAATTAAAAGAGGCCACCGATTAATTATTAATAAATTTATAAAAGCTATTAAAAAAATAAGCAAAAACTGGTTAAAATTGCTAAATAAAATTGTTTAAGTAAATAAAACAATAATTTAATATTATAGGTATAGCTTGTATAAGCTAGTATATAAACGTTTTTTTATTTTTTTTGTCGAGAATATTGTGCTAACCTAGTAAATAATTAACTAGAACAAGATTATAAACTATATAGATTTATTTGTTAACAGGATATAGCAATTTGCGCAAAAAAAAGAAAATATAGCTAAAATACAACAAATTATTATAAAAAAAAAGCGCCTCGCAGCAAAAAAAGCTAATTAGCAATATATATATAAAATATAGGCCACACTATTAAAAGTTAACAACCTAGTACTCGTTTTTAATATTTTTTTATATAATAATAAATTATAAAGCGCTAAACTCCTTTATAAATAAAAAAGTTTATACTTGATTATATTTAAGCAAGGCAATAAGAGGTATACTATAAAAGAGCTAAATAAATATATAAAAAGCGGCACTTATGTATTTAATAGCTTACGACTATTTATAAAAAATAAAAAAAGATTTTAAGAACCTATAAATCTTTTTTTTAATAAATAAATTATTAAAATATTTAAGTCAGGGATATTTAATTAGCAAAATAACCACTTAGTAAAGCTTTATTTAAATACCCCCGAAAATAAATAATAAGAGGTTATTAAAAATAAGCTATTGTTATATAAAATTAAAATTTTTATTATAACTATAAAGCGACAAAGATTTATAAGCATTAATAGTTTTTAAAAAAAAAAACATCGAATTTAAAATAACTAAGGGGTAATAACAAGCAAAAAAAAAAAAAACTATTATAGTTGCTGATTTATTATTATTGCCTGGCAATTTAATTATTTTATAATCTATTTTTATAAAATAATAAAGGTATAATTAATTAGCTTATTTACTGCTTTTGAAACTTTTACTTTTAATATAAACATTTAAAGCTCTTGTTAAAGTTATATATTTACTATTTTTTTTTTATTGCTTTTGCTTTCTCGTTTAAAAAATATTTAATTATTATATAAAAAACAACTTAATTTATTTAAACGTTAAAGCTTCTGGCTAGGCGGGCATTATATTATAAGTAATTGTCGATAAGTTTTTTTTTAAAAATAAAAACACTCGGGGGCTATTTTTAGGCGTTAAATTTTTTTTTCGATTATAAGCGCTTCTTTTAATTTATAAATGCAAGTATTTATAAGTACTGTTAGCAAATTCATAATAAGTTTAGCTAACAAAATATATATAGTTACTGCAGGCACTATTTTGCTTAGTTTGCATTAATTAATAAAAAAAAAATAGCTATATGCTAAAATATTGTTTATTTTTTGATTGTTAAAAATAACGCTTGCATGTGCAGCATGGTATAAGATTTGGGCGGCCGAGCGATTAAACAATTAAAGCTCGCAGCTGATAAGATCGATATAATATCGATATTAAATAATCGCTTATAAAGCTTCCGTTGTATAGTTTAATAAATAATAGTATAAGTGTATTATTTTTTTAAGCTATATTATACTTGTTAATAAGTTTTTTTAAGAGAGAAATAGTCGCACTAAAAAAACTAAAATATATAATTTATCGAATATATTTTTTAAACGAAAGGCTATTTATAACCTTAATAACTATATTTTTAAAGGCTTAAAATATTTAAACAAGTTAAAAAAAAATCAACTAATTAATAAAAATAAAAAAAGTAATAAAAATTATATTTGTGCATGCTAAGCATTAAAAACATAATCTTTAAACCGAGATAAACAAGCAAAAATATTTTTTTAAATAATATATAACTGCTTTTAGTTTTTGAACGTAGTTATAAGCTTTATAAACTAATTAATAATAATATAACTAAGGTATTAAAATAAAAAATAAGTTGCTAGGTGTTTAGCTGAAATAATTTTATATAAGCTTAAACAAGCATGCGAAATTTAACGTAATAACTATTTAGACTAAATTAAAAAAGTAGCTCGGCTATAAGCTATATTTATAAATCGATCGATAATATTTATTTTGCGATTTATGCTAAAACATATAAACTTTACAAAGTAATAACTATTATAAAACTTTTTACGAACTATTTTTTTTTTAATAGATTAAAGCGAAATATTGGCCGAACAGTATAGTTTAATTTTTAAAAAGTTTTTAAACTTATAGCTCAGAAAAAAAAATAGGTTTTAAAGCCGCAGTATATTAGTAAATAAGTGATCTAGGCGAAAATAATACTATGCGGTATTATTATAAAGCGATAGATTAGTAAATAATAGCACTTTAAATAAACTATAAGTTATAATTTAAGCATTTTAACGTAAGGTTATAACCTAATTGTTTAGTTTTATTGCGTAGACTGCTTGGATATTTAAACGACTGCGTGCTATACTGTCGAATATATTAATATTTACTTTTAAGCAGTAACTAGTGTTTAGGTTTTTATAAAGAATATAGTTGCAAGGCTAAAAAGTTAAGGCTGCTATAATTTAAAACAAATAATTAGTGCGAGTGTAATTTAAAAAACTATAATAAACGTAAAATATAAAAAAAAACGCTTGTTATTAATAAAAGCAAAGCTGTTAATTATAAAGTATAATAAAAGAAAAATATTAGTAAGCAACTAGCGAAAAAAGTAAAAAAGGGAAAATATTAGCGAAAAATTATTTAAACTTACTTAATTATAAGTTATAACTTACGCACTTTTTTTAATAACGTAGAAAAAAAAAATAAATTACGCATTTTTTAGAAAATAAATTGTTAGTCGATATTTTATACTTTTTAAATAGTTTTTTTTTATTAATTAGCTAACTATAAACGCTGTAAACTTTGACAGCTTTTGCTAAACTGCTAAATAAAAACTTATGCTTATATTTTTAATTATATTTTTATTTTTATTATTTTAAACACTTTAAAACTCGAAAAGTTTAGTTTTTAATTAATTTTGCAGATTAAATTAATTAATTTTTTGTGCTTTATATATATTAAACGTTTTATATTACTTAAGTAAATATTTTTTATTAATTAGCTAATTAAGCGCGCTATAGACTTTAATAATTTTTTATTAAATTAAACCTATATTTATATTACTTTTTTATTTTTAACTTTATTAATTTTAAATATTTTTAAAATTTAAAAGCTTAGCTTCTGCTTAACCTTAAGGTTAAATTAATTAATTTTTTATGTTTTATATATATTTTATACTTTTATTAATAATTTAGCCGTAATACTTGTTAACCTTTTTTTTTTACTTTATTAATAAAATAACCGCTTATTTAATAAAAGGGGTGCTATACTTTATAAAAAAAAAAATTAGAAAAAAAAACAAGCTCGCAAGATTATTACTTTTATACTACTTACCTTGTTTACTACTTATAATATTTACTTAATTAAACTATTTTTATGATTACTTAAAATATTATATATTTATTATAACTTCCGAAAATAAGATTATATATACGCGGGAAAACCTCTCGGATATAAATATATTTATTGCTAGCATTTATAAAAATAAATTATAAGCTTTTCTATAACTGTTTATTTTAAATAAAGAATAATTTACTTTAAAAAATTATAAATCGAAACTTTTAAATTATAAAAAAGTAAAAGCTATAGCAAGTATTTTTAAAAACCGATTAGTTTTTAATAAAATATTAAACTGTAAGTTTTTTAGCAAAGTAGCGCCTGCTATAATTAATATATTTTTTAAGTTATAGCGACTTAAACTAGTGTACTGCTGGTTAGTTATACTTAAGCTTAATAGACTTATTTATGTAATTATTTATAAATTTAGCTTTAAAGTAATATTTAAGACTTTTTTTGCTTGTATTTTTATTTATAAACTAATTAGCGCAAGCTAATTTAAAAGATTTAGCGACTACTTTTTTAAAAATATATTTAATAAAACTTATTTTATTATTATCGAGAGCATACAGCTAATATTAAAGTCTGCTAAGTTTAATAATTATTAGTTTATTATAATATATAATATTAGCGGTCAGCAAATTTATATTTTTAATTTAATAATAAAAAACAAGCTTTTAAATAATTATTTTAGCTTTGCTACTTTATTTCGGAAAATTTAGCGATTAATATTAAAAAATAAATTTTTAGCTTTAATATTAGCTGTTTTATTTTCTAGTTTATGCTAGCAAAATATATAAAAATGTAAGTATTATTATATTGCTTATATATTAAATATATTTATAAAGCTTAATTTAATTAAAAACTTTTTAATAAGTAATAACAGCAAGCCTGCAACCTTGGACTAAGCCCTGATTAATTAAAAAATAATCTAGCTATATAAATCTTATTTAATAGTATTTCTTATTACTTAAACTCTAAAAAAAAAGCAGCAAGCTATATTTTTAGCTTTATTATTTAAATAAAACAGCCGATTTAAGTTTACTAAAAAAGTATTTTCTTATATTAAAACATTAATTAATGATATTTATTTTATTTTTAATTATACTTTTAATAACCTGCTTATTACTTTATGCCTTACTCACTTATAAGTTTATATAATATATAAGCACTTAATTTTTACGCAACAATTAAACAACGTATACGTAGCTAGTTAACTTACGCCTAAAAGAATTAATTGTTTTAAATAAAAGAATAATAATCTAAAAGTTCGTGTTTACGCCGGGCTAATCAAGTATATAAAGCATAAATAAACCAACATAATTAACCTAGAGGCCTTTCTTCGATTATTCCTTTATAATAAACTCAATATTATATATAAGTATATTTTCAGGTAAATGTTTAGTTAAGTAGTTAAAGCATTAGAGTTTAAAAGTAATATAACATTTGTAATTTTTTAGCTATAAATTTAATAGGTTATTATAAAAGAATAATGACCGTATAATCTTAACGTTAATATAAACAACTATTTTTATATTATACTTATAAATAAAAAAAAAAAAAAGGTTTATTTTATAAATATAATGCTTAGTATTAACCGAAAATATTGCTATAAGGTCTAGAAGTATTAAAAACAAGTTTTTATAATAATTTAAAAAATCTAAGCAGCAATAATATTTTTAAAGGTGGCTATTTTATATAAAATAATTAGCTTACTTATATATACCTAAAATAATAAATAAAGCTATAAAGTGTTTAATATATTTTAGCTAATTATTATTTTTTGTAAACTATTAATTATTTTACGCGACCTAAAAAAAAAAAGAGTTATATTTATTAACAGGCTTTATAATAATTTTAAAATTAAGCAGTAGATTTAAAGTATAACTAAATTTACTGTTTAAACTAAAAGTTAATTACCTTTTAATAAAAATAATTAATTAAAGATTATAGTATATTTTATAAATAAGTTTGCTTAAGGGAGTTTAATGGCTACTTTAAATAAAAGTATTAAAGTAATTAAAATTATATTTAAGGTTTTTATATATAGTACTTTTGATTAAAAATGCTACTTAAAGTTTAGCAGTTAATAATTAACCGGGTTTTTAATAAAGTAGACTTGTTTAAGCGGCTAAACAGCTAAAAGCCTAAGATAAAAATCTCTTAATATGCCGACTTATTAAAGGTTTAAACGAGAGAATAATTATTTAAAGATTTTAAGTTTAAAATAAGCTTAAATATTTCTGCCTGGTATTTTAAAGACTAATTATTTGATTTAACAGCGTAACCTTGGGCTTTAGGTGCTACTTACGTGCTGGTTAAATAATATTTTCGACTTAGTTAAAAATAAGCCGATGTTAAATATGCTTTAAAAATAAATTAGTTGGGATAATTATAACGTATTTATAAAAAATGTAGATTGAGCTAATAAAAAATATATAGTTAATTAAGCTACGCGAAAGTAGAAGTTAAGTTGTCGACGTAGAAAAACTATAGAATTAATGGAAATTAATATAATAACTAGTAAAGCCTGAGAATAAAAATAAGAGTTATAAAAGGACTAATTAGCTGGTTTTACGTTAAGAAAATGTATAAAATAAAAGTTATTGTTTATTGTAGGTAATGGGATAATAATTAAGGAAGATTGCGACAGGGCTAGAATATGGCTTTTTCGTTATAAAGGTATTTCGGAATGATAGGTGGCTTTTAAGGGCTTAATTATATATATTTAAATTGCGTAGATTTTAGTTTTTTGTTTTCGCGCAGCTTTCGAATTATTATTACACTTGTACAGCTAGAATATAAACCTTTGTTTTTACTAAGTTAATTAGTTTTATTTCTTCTTAAAGTTTTAATATGAGTAAGTTATATTAGTTTGTGTTAGTCAGAAAGTCTTTGGCTCCCTTCGCAATATAACGACTGCTATACTTAACGCGCACTTAGTATAGTGGTGGGAGTACCCGAAAACCTCCCTTACGGACTAACAGCCATTAGTTCTATTGTTATCTGCAAATCAAGAACCCCCGCGTACACCATATATACTTTATGGGTATATATGAGGTCTATAATATATTTAGCCGGCTTTAAATTATTTATTTAAAATTTTTTGCTTAAAGTTTATTTAATAATTATAATTTTTAAAGTTTTAAGTTTAATAATTAATAAATTATTAATATAAATAATAATATAATAATTTTTTTAAGTAAAAATTTTAATATTTAAGTTAAAGCTAATAAATTTTAAACTTTTTAAAAATATAACTAACGTTTTATACTATACTTATAATATTTATTTTAATTTATATAATATTTTTTTTAATTTATAAACTTTAGTTAAATTATATATAAACTTATTTAATTATTTAATAAATATATTTTCTAAGATTTTTTTATATAAAAAAATTGTTTTAATATTTATTTAATAAATTTCGAGGTTTAAAATAATAGTAATTATAAAAAAAATTTTATAGCTTATAAGTTTAATTATTAACGTAAATATTTTATAATAATTTATTTTACTTTATTATTTAAAACTTTTAATAATTTATTTTATTTTATAATAAATAATTTTTTTTAGTTTATTTTACTTAAGTTTATATATTTATTTTTTTAATAATATTATAATATTAAATAGCTTAAATATTATTTCTTAAGTTATATTATTTACTAAAGATTTATATTTTTTTTATAGTTTTTTATTATTTATTTTAATAAAAGCTTTATTTAACTATTTTATAGCTTATTAGTTTTATAATTTTAATAGCTTTAATAACTTTTAGTGCAGCAGTAATAAAATAAAAAACAAGTAATTAATACTTATAATTTTTCGGGTATATTTTATTATATTTAAATTAAAAAATAAGTTTAATAAATTTATTAAATATTTAAATTTTAAAGTAAATATTATTAGTTTTATTATTATTATTTTTAAATAATATATTAAATAAATTATTAAGCGTATTTTTATTATTTTAATTTAAAAATTTATTAAAGGCGTTATTTTTATTTAAATTTATCGGCAAAGCTAAATTTAAATATATTTATTAATAAAAAATTTAGCGTTAAAATAAATAAAAATAATAATATTATTTTTTATTTAAAAGTTAGCTTATTATTATTAATTATAGCATTAAAAAAATTATTATTTTTTTTATTATTAATTTTAAAATAATATTTTTTAAAATATTTTGTTTTAAAATATTATTATTTAAATTTTATTAAATTTATTTTTTATTATTAATTAGCTCGAATAATTAATTTTACGCGATATAAAGAGTTTTTTAAAAAAATATTATATTATTAACGTTTACTACTTTTTTATTTTTAAATAAAATAATATAATTATAAAAGCTTTAATATTAATATTTAAACATTTTATAAAATATTATTTATTTAATAAATAATTATAAATATTGAATAAATTATATAAGTATATTTTTATACGCTTGTACGCGTATTAAGTGATTAGCGCAACTAGTTTAAAAAAAAAAACCATTTAATAAAATAGTTTAAAAGCTTTTATTTTTTTAAAAGTTCGTACGAAAATATATAAATAAAGGTAGGCTATATATATAAGTAGCCTTAAGGCTAATTATTTAACCTTAGTTAAGTAACCCTTAGCTAAAAATACTTTAAGCTATTAAATATTTTTTATTTTTTTAGCTATATAACCCTTGGTTATATAGCCCTTGGTTTTTTATAGCTTGTACGTATAGCCCTCTAGCTATATATATAGCTATTAACCCTTCGTATATATTATTTTAACACTAAAAACTTTTTTTTTTTTAAAGTAGACTTTTAAACTTAAGGCTTTACTTACGTATAAAAAGTAAGCAAGCTGTACGCAAATAAAACAAATAAAAATTTTAACCTGCGTATATAAAATAAATAAACTATACGTAAATAAATAAGCCGTACAGCAGTTATATAAATATAGCTTAGCTTTTATACGTAAAGTTAATTAAACTATTATATAGTTATTTAAAAAATAAATAAATTGCTTAAGGCTTTATAAAACTACGTTAATAAAAAAAACAATAAGTTGGCTAAATAAGTCGTATAGCTACGTATATATAAGTTAGCTATATATATATAACTAGTTAATAAGTTAGCTTTTCTTTAAAAAAAAAATCTCGTTAAGGTTATTTATATAAAAAGTTAGTTCGTAAGTTTAATAGCTAAACATATTGCGGTTAAAAATAAGCTTTATACGTCGGTTGAAATCTAGGTTCGACTAACAAGTCGCGGCTAAAAGCCAAGCTTTATACGCAGGCTAAATTTCAAGTTTAATAGCCGGACCGTCGCCGCTAAAGTCTAAGCTTTATATAGCTAGCTAAAAAGTTAATTTTATTATTCTTGTTAATTTATATACTTACGGGAGCTAAATACACTAATTAATATTAAATAAACTATATAAATATATTTTCGTACGCTTGTACGCGTACTAAGTGATTAGCGCAACTAATTTAAAAAAAAAAACTATTTAATAAAATAGTTTAAAAACTTTTATTTTTTTAAAAGTCCGTACGAAAATATATAAATAAAAGTAAACTATATATATAAGTAGCTTTAAAACTAGTCACTTAACTTTAATTAAGTGACCCTTGGCTAAAAATACTTTAGGCTATTAAATATTTTTTATTTTTTTAACTATATAGTTTTTAGCTATATAGCTTTTAGTTTTTTATAGCTTATATATATAGCCCCTTAGTTATATATACGGCTGTTAACCCTTCGTATATATTATTTCAATAATAAAACTTTTTTTATTTAATTTAAAATATTATTTGTTTATTTTTACTATTATTATATAATTATAAACAAGTTTTTATTTATATTATTTTTTATATAATAATATTTTTAATCGATTATTATATTATTAAATTATAATATAATAAATAATTTAAGCTATAATAAGCTAATATTTTTAAGCGACTTTATTATTTATAGCCTGCGTTATTATAAATATTATAATTATTTTATAAATATTTATTATTTTTTTATAAATATTATTTTATTAATATTATTTTATAGCAGTAAATAATATTTAAATTTTTTAACTTTAGCAAAAATATTTAAGCTTTTAATTAATATTTTTTTTAATTTTATTGAGCGTAAATATATAATATTTTCGTTTAAATTGTTTATAATATTTAAAAAAAAATCTAAAAACTTTAATAAATTTTTTTTTAGTTTTAAGTAATAAAATCTAAATTATTTCTAAAAAATTATAATAAATAATAATAAAATAAGTCAAGCTTTTATATTTTTTAAAAGCGTGCTTTAAAAAGCCTGCTATATTAATATATAATAATTTTAATAAATAGCTACTGCAGCAAAGTTTTTTAAAGTATAATATTTTTTTTATTTTTATTTAAATATAATATTTATATATATAGTTTAGTTTTTAAGGTTTAATATATCTAGCTTTTATTAATTTTTTAATCGATAATTTATTAATATATTTAAATTATTTATATTATAAAATAAATTTAAAATTAAAAAAAAAATAAGCAGTAAATGCAGCAATAATAGCTTTAATATTAAATCAAGGTTAATTAATTATATATAAGCTATTATATTTTATTTTTTTAAAAAAAATTTAATTATTTTTTAAAGCGTAAACTTTATTGCTTTAAAAAAAAAATTTAGCACTTAATTTTATTAAATAAAATATTAAAATAAAATTAGCTTTTATAAAAAAATAATATATAACGTTTTTTAAAATAATAAGCTTTTTTTTTTATTAATTATATTTATAAATATATAGTTTTTACGTTAAATTAATTATATAATAACTTTATTAATACTAATAATAATAAAATAAAATATATTATAAAGGTTAAAAAAATTATTTTTATTAAAAAATATAAAAATACTTGCGTTATTATTAATTATTAATATTTTTTTTAATATTTTTATTAAATTAATTATTTTTTTTTAAGTAATTATAGTAAATAAAATATTAATAATTTCTTTAAAGCAGCTATTATTAAAAATATTATTAAAAAATTTTTTAGCTGTTTTTAAATTTATATTATTTTATATTAAATTATTTTAAAAAAATAATTAAATAAATTTTTTAAATATAAAAAATAACAAGTTAAATTATAAGTTAATAAAAGCAGCAAGCTTTAATATAAAAATTAAAAATAAATAAACTATAAAAATCATATATTTAAATAAAAATTAATAAGTTTAAAAAAAAAATCGCTAATAAAATTATAATATTAATTTTTTTTTCTTTTTTTATAATTATATTATTTTTATAATTTTTTTATTTAAGTTTTTTTTTTATTATTTTGCTTGTTTTAAATATATTTTTTTATTTTATTTTAAAAGCTTTAATTTAAAATATAAAATAAAATATAATAATTTATATATTTTTTTATAACTTATATAAACTTTATATTATTATTTATTATTATTATTATTAAAAATAAACAAGTTTACTTTAATAACTAAAAATATAATTTAAATTAATTATTTTTTCTAGCTTTATTTAAAGCGTATAGCCGCGTTAATTATTTTTTTTAAAATAATAGCTTATTATTAAATTATATTAAAATTAAAAAAATTATAAATAAATATTTTTATAACGCTAAATTTTTAAGTTATAAAAAAAAAATTAAAATTAAAACTAAAATTATTAATAAATTTATAAATAAAATAAAAATATAACTAAATAAAAATAATATTAAACTTTATTATATTTATTTAAATTTATTAAAAAATAACAGTAAATTTAATAACGCTATTAATAATTTTTAAAATAATTTTTTTTTATTATTAATAATATTATATAAACTGCGTTTTTTTCTTTAGCTTATATTTTTATTAAAACTTTATTTAAATAAATATTAGTATATTAAAAAGTTTAATTATTATAAATTAAACTCGGTAATAAATATTTATTAATAATTTATTATAAATAATAATATATATTTAATTTTATTTATTAAATTATTTATTTTTTTAAGCAAAAAAAAATTTTTTATTTTTATTTAGTTTTTTTATTAAAGCTGCTTTTTAAAAACCCCCGGAAAATATTTAACCGAACTTACTTATAACAAGTTTTTTTTTTATATTTTAAAACTATTTTAGTTATTATTCCGAGATATTAAAAAAAAAAATTTCTTAAGTTTTTTTATAAATATTTTGCTCGACAATATTTTAATTTATAAAATAAAATATATCGTTAAAAACTAAAAATAAGTTTAAAAAGCCTAAAAATATAAATTTTAAATTAAAATTTAAAATAATTAATTTTAAATTTAAGCTAATAATAATAAATACGCTTAATTAAGCTAGCTATAATAATTAAAATAAAAAAAAATAGCTTAATTAATAAAATATTTATATAAAAAAATATTAATTAATTTTTTAATTAATTTTATTAATAATAACGTTTTTAATATTAATATTAATTATTTTACTTAAACTTTTTTATATATTATAGCTTTAAAAATTAAAATTAATATTAAAAATATAATTAAAAAAAAATTTTTTAAAATAATAAATATTTAAATATTTTTACTAAAAAAAATATTATTTTTAATATAAAAAAATATATTAACTTTATAGCTAAATAAATTTTAATTATTTAGCATTAATAAATAAAAAAATATTTTTAAAAATAATAATAAAATAAATTTAAATAATAAAATAATATTAATATAGTTACTGCTTAAATTATTATTATAATTATTTGCTTTTTTAAAAAAAAATCGCTAAAAAATAAAAAATAAATTTAAAGCAAGCTAAAAAAAAACTTTAGTACTTAAAAAACAAAATATATTAAAAAAATTAAATTATTTTTTTTTTGTAAAAATAGTAGCAATTATTTATAAATATTTTAAATTTTAATTATAGTTAATAGTTTTATTTAAAAATTTTAAAAATTTATAAAGTTTAAAAAAAAAAAAGTTAAAAATTAAAAATTTTAATAGCTAATTATATAAAAAATATTTAAAGCTTATTTTAAATAAAAAATTTATAAAACAAAATTTTTTAAATCTAAAATATTTTTAATATTTAATTTTAACCTCGCAAATAACCGTTTAATAAATAAAAATTCTTTAATAAAATTAAAAAAAAAAATAAAATTTTAAAACATATTATTATTTTAAGTTCATTAAAAATATATAAAAATAAAATTAAATTATTATAATCTTTAATAAATTTATACGTTTAAAAATAAGCAGGTTTAAGCTTATAATCTATTAAAAATAATATATATAATCCCGTTAAATTATCTAAAAGTTTAAGTTATAATATACCTTTTAAAAAATAAAAAAGTCTTATATACACAAATGACATATAGATCGTAAGTATTCCAGCCTACTAATTCTGACAATAATTACTATGTTCTCACATAAACTTCGACAGTGTTCCTCTGAATAAGATGCATGTCGATTTCCGAGCCCCTCAAGCCGTCATCCTAGGCGAGTCAGATCCCAATGAAGCTATTCCAGACCAGGATATGCTGAATTCCTACATAAACTTCGACAATATTCCCCTGAATGAGATGCATGGCGATTGCCGAGCCTCCCAAGCAGTTATCCCAGATTTCAATGAACTTATCGTAGGTTAGGAGATGGCGGCTAGTTCTACACTGGCCAATGCAAGTATTGCTTTCTTCATCGTTTGGCAAGCAGCTACCGTCGTCTCCATAATTTTGTGCGACACACATAGTTATTTTCCCAGTATCTGATCTGTCCCGCTTATACTTACAGCGATTCTATGATTAGGAGTTCTGTGTTAAAGCGATGTTGTCCCTGCCGCTTCGGCAGCAAACAAAGTGCTGCCAGTGCCGACCGAACTGTGAAGGTCTGGCGAAGAATGCAGGAACTCCTCCAGCAGCTGAACCAAGGAATGGTCGGATCCTTACGGGTCAGTATCTAGCAAGAACAAGGTAGGGAGTATAAAACGCTTACCCCTAGGGCCCATGAAGGCGATGTTGGTCGATAAGTATTCAGTTCGATTAGAAACTGAGGACTCATATGGGAATTGACCAACTAAATTCACAGTTAGCCCTTCACCCAACTTATTTTTAACGGCGCTAGGCGTACTAGGAACATTGAAGAACGGGAGACCTGGTAGTGCTGTCACAAAGCTGTTCTTGAACCCGAAGCCTTGCTTGCGAATTGCACCGTCTTCTAGGGTCCGTCTGCTGACACGTCAATAATTTAGAAAATCAGTAGGCTTATGCGAACTGACGCGTCATATTCATGGCGATAGAACGGATCCAAGTATCCATTTGGCATGATGAGAATTTTGGAGAAGTCGTTGTCGGAAGATTGGGGGAGAATCGTGTTGAGCATCCAGTCCCTGTACACGTTTCTTTGCGTGACCGCCTCTTGGTATTGTTCGTCAGTCAAAGCTTTCCCCAGCCCCCTGTTCAACAATATCAGTCATCTGACATCCCATTTTAATCGGTGCCCATTACCATTTATACTTGATGTACGGATCCGCAAATGGGGTTTTATTGAATCTAGCCTCGTATTCTTTCAAAAAAGGTAGACAGTTGCGGTAACAGTCATATAACTGAATATGGGCTGTTGTCTTTAAGAAAGGTCAGTAGAAAACAAGCTCATATTTGGACGATACTAACAGTCTCGAGGTACTCTTCCATCGATTTACCGCCGCCGACGTCATCTTCACGAAACATAGCTCTGATGTTTATGAGGGTTCTCTTCACTTTGAGAAAGTCTTCAAGTTTGGAGATGACAGGTTCAACGGCTTTGAGGTACTCTTCTGGCCAGCTATCGAAGAAATCGACAGGAAAGAGAAGTTGTGTCTTTGCAGCACAGGATCTTTTGGTGAGGTCCAGGTTCGTCAGTACTCTGGTAGCCGCAGTTGCTGCTTTCATAGTTCTGCTGAAGAAGCCCACAGTGTCCAGTTCTCTACTACTCCATCAGAAAATCTCCGTTCGATCAGAGTAGATGCTCGCCTACCGTGACTGAGGTACCACACCAACCGTAGACACACTTCCAATAGTAGGGCGCAGTGCAAAGAGACCATGCTCAGATGCCGGACCAATGATACTTCCGAAAGCTGAAGAAATTTTGGCATCAGCAAAAGGTCTCATGCTAATAGCCTTATTCTGGACCTCACTGTCTGTTCCCAACGCAATATCTACCCAGTCGTAGGCGGATACTGCAGTTGCGCTTCCGGCACTACTGCAGCCGGGGTCTTGATATCCGTCTCCCCTAGGGTTGAAAGGAGCCTGGAAATCAAACCAATCCTTGGCATTTGCACCTGCCGCAAATTGTACTGTTTTGACGCGACCTAATATGACGGCTCCAGCATCGAGTAGCCGCTCTACAACGTCGGCGTTCTTTGTCTTTGCCCCATAGAGCTCGCCATATGCCCGATTACCCGCAAAGGTTGTGATGCCGTGCATGTCGATATTGTCCTTGATGGCGACCCTCATACCAGAAAGAGGTTTCTCAGGTGATGCTGGCTCGAAAAAACATCGGCTTGGCACTGGGACGCCCGC
Organism: Xylaria sp. FL0933; assembly: GCA_022578765.1. Classification (NCBI taxonomy): domain Eukaryota; kingdom Fungi; phylum Ascomycota; class Sordariomycetes; order Xylariales; family Xylariaceae; genus Xylaria; species Xylaria sp. FL0933. The sequence goes on from MU389755.1 coordinate 68,736, forward strand.
TGTCCCGGGAATTACGAATCTATGAATCATTAGTGTTGTCCTAAGCGATGGGCTCTTGAACGATGAGCGTGAAGAGACGACGCACCTTCTCGGGTCTTCCTCACTCGGGACTACGGGAAACACGAAGGCGCCATTCAGGTCAGGAAATATCCGCCACGCAGGCCGAAGACCATCTGGTGACATGAAATAAGGTCCTGATCGCCAAGTTGTCGTACGCTGCTGGCTATCCTGCTCGTACAGCATGTGTGCGCTTTTGGTGCCCCATTTACACAGCAGGGCTTCGACTCCTTCTCCGAGGCTTGACAGGCTGCCGTTATTTGCAGTGAGAAGATAGACGGACGAGAGAAATGCTGGTGTAAACACATCATCCGTTTGCAGCCAGGAATCGACGCTGACAGTTAAATCTTCAGGCTTCAATGGATTTGAGAGAACGAAGAGAGTAGCAGGGCCGAGTGATGATGATGATGATGTATTACTTCCAAAGAGCAACTGCGGAGGCTCAGACGGTGTCAGCACCTTAGCCAGAGGCACATAGTACGACAGGCCATCGACACTTGTCAAAGAGGCCGTTGGAAAAGCCATTGCGGATCGTGAAGCGGAGGAAAGGGCGGACCTCAACAAGCTGTGTCTTCCTGGATCAGATGTCTAGCTGAGCGTAAAGAAGGGAGACCAAGCAGCAGCCCTCATCAAGATGTCCAATCAGCACACGCGATATCCGCGACAGTCAAGCCTTAAACCCCGCTACTACTGGCTTGTTGCACTACTAACATGTGCTCGTCCGCGGGGGGTTTCGGATTACACAGTCGATTTACATTAATTAGCTACTAGAGTAACAATAAGACTTGAGAAGAACTTTATATATCTGATTAAGCGAAAAATTTACAATGAAGTTTAATTAGAGACTAGAAAACACGTCCCGAGTCGTTTCAAACGCTAGTGAGCAAGCAGCCCAGTCTAAGTTAAAAGTAAAGTACATGATCCCCTTTTCCACATGGACACTAGGTTTCTTTTTTCGCTCTTGTCTCAGCTGTCCTCCCCCCTTTACTGCCATGAGATCTCTGTCGTACACCTACGCACCTTCCAACATATAATTATCTTCACCCGTGAGCTTATAGAGGACCTGGGGCGGGAACCAGTCGGCGAATTCTCTCCTTTCTTTCTTCCACGATATGCAGAACGCCGCCCGACTATGAGAGACCGAGGCTGCCGCCAACTGAGCCCTCATAACGTCTACGCACTCCTGGAGCCATTTGACATTCTCATCGTCCTTTGCGAAGTTCTTCCGCTCCACCGGCAGGATGATGCGCACCGTCGGCGCGACATCGTGGAGCTCCTTCTCCTTGCCAGCAACGCGACCTGATTTCCCTGATCTTCTGGGACTCCCCAGTGCCTCATCTGGGTCATACCGGACAACTTCTTGAGATGCTATCGTCAAGCCGTATGTATTGTCCAGGCTGCCCCAAGGATACCACTTGCCGTCTTTGAGCTCGACATCCTTGACCCAGAACCACACTGATATGTGGCGGGGGTCGAGCTTGAACAGCTTAGCTAATACGCCCCTGACGATCTCTTTGCATTGATTCGTATTCGGGCCAAATCGCCACTCTCTCTTGATGTCGCTCAGTTTTCTCGGCCAGTCTCCCGGCTTCATCTCGAAGCTCTCTTCCTCGGTGTAGGTGATCAACTGCCCCTGTTGCTCTTCTTCTTCATGCTGCTCTTCATCGTGACTTGAGTCATCATGATTGCATTCGTGTATTGTGGGCTTCGCGATCAAATGGCCGGCATCAACCGATTCATAGATAGTCCCAGGCTCAAACTTCCAAGAATATTTCTGTGTCTTGAACTTGTACGCGGGCTGCAGATGTTTCCCAAGAGCGCCGCAGCTGTCCGTGATGGCTTCGATGACCTCCATTATCGCTGCGCGAGTGGGAAAAAATGGTAACGTGACCTCGATGTGAGGCGCGCAGAAGAAGTGCTCTTGGACCCCCAGTCGGGACTTGTATACTCTCCAACTATCCCTTCTGTCGAAGCGACATACTGTTGCCTTGCACGAAACTGCATCGGGATCCTCAATCTGAAGCAGATCTCTAGTGAGAAATTTCACAGTATCTAACATACCCCCGTAAAGGTACTGAAACATGTGAAGCAGCAGGCCATGCGGGATAGGATCCTGTTGCTCTGGGTGCCGGCTCAATTTCTGGAGGAGCGTGGTAGCCGCTAACGATCTCTTATTGGGCCGCTCAAGCTTGAAATCCAGGATTTTGGAACAGTGGTAGATGGCAGGTATGGAATCCCCATTGCTGTGGCGCCTCTGCTCCCCGTGCTGAAACTCCCTGGAACGGCCACACGTATAAGCGGAATGTATGTGTTCGGCTGTGTTTGGTTGCTGATGGTGTAGGAGTGGAGAAGGGCATGGCGGAGGAGAACTCAAGCGGCGCGGGCTTGTGAATGGCTGAGGATATGACGTAGGGAAATTTAGAGACGTGTGGCCGTATGGAGGGGGAGAACGGGAAAACTGTTGACGATTTGGAGGGGGAGAGCGAGAAAACTGTTGGCGGTTTGGAGGCGGGGAGCGAGAGTATTGTTGACGGTTGGGAGCCTGGCAGGAATATCTTGAGAATTGGGGTGTCGAGGGGCGCGACGGCACGGAGGGCGGCACCTGGTACGACATGGTGTAACGCTCCAATCAGAGCTGAGTTCTTGAACACTTTGGGCGATATGTTGAAAGGGTCCTTGATGTAAAAGTGCAAAATGACAAGGAGAAGACGATTGAAGATTTGATTGAAATATAAAAGTTGTACAGCGTTTTCTATTCGACGTGAACATAAGTTAATCCCTCACTATCGTCATCTTTATATATGCCTGATTGCGTTCAAAAATCTCTCTCCCTTTTCAGGGCTGCGAAGGCGAGTAGATCTATCTACCCAGTTGGTTACACGACTCCAAAGACGTGGGACGGTCCCATGCCATTGCTTTGCTTCGAGTTGCAGCCCAAGCCGTGACTAACACCAACTCACAATGCCAACGAATGAAGCGCATACCAACGATGTTGCTGCGCGTTGGCCGCTGTCGAATGGAACGAAAACAAAATTTAGATATAGAAAATATATTTTTGTTGGTTTTCAGGGTCTACGTGTTGTGCACCCGAGCGTATCGCCCTGTGTGCTATATAATTCGTCGTTCACAACATAAAGTGGGATGCGCCGATTCAATATGTTGCGTGGGCACATGCCATCATACCTATACTAGAAGAACGGACTATCCTGGCAGCTAGAGCACATTGCAGTCGTCATTCATGGTTGTCTCGCTGTAGTCGAGGTGTTGTTTTTCGCTACGGCTTATGTAAGAACGTCTTACAAACCTGGGGTTATCTGGGAGGCCCCCGAGTCTCGTGTATTCTCTGGATTGATTCTTTTCGTCATAGTACTTATGGGTGTGTTTAGCTGAGGGGACGTGATGTGAATTGATCTAATGTGAGTTTGTCATCAAGGTCAGAGCACGAGTCTATCAGAGACGGAGATGACGCAAGCTTTCTTGCTTCAGCAGATCTCGTAGTAGTAGTTCTATTCGCATGTCTCTGTCTTTCTTCGTTCTGACGAATACTGGCCCTCAAGAAACCTGAGCGTACGCAAGGACACAGCGCGCACAACTGATTCCAGTTACTAACAGCAAGCGTGGAACCAATATTGAGTCGAAGATAGATTGAAGAGACAACCCAGCTTTTCGAAGTTCCTCGGCGAAGAAGAGATATAGACGATACATCTAATGCCAAAGGAGAGCATCAATGAGGAGCCCGAGATAGCCTGATGACAGTCATCATCGAAATCGCTCATTCAGTGATGGGTCATTGAGCCACCGCCTATAATCGGATTCCAGTCTGCCGTGAGCGAGAGAACAGAAGATATGACATAAACTTACTGCTCAAGTACGAGACGAGCTCTGAGGCAATATCAGGCCCCATTGGGCTAAGCCAGCATGAACCAGTTCGTGGTGCTAGTTCAAACATGGACCCCTATGGTCTCCTCGAAGTTCGAAGCCCATACCAACTCCTCACCCTCTTCCGCGTCTCGCACATGCGGGACTTTCTTCCCAATCCTTCTCAGAGTCTGTATCAACGTCGAATTCTCATCATCAGCAATCACCACACCCCGCTCGGCCTCAAGCAGGCACTCCATATCAGTCGTCGAGTCTCCAAAGTAGAAGAAGGGTTTATCCAGGGCATCGTGCAGACGCAGCACTTCCCTCACCGCATCCCGCTTATCACACGAATTCGTAAGATTCCTACCCGTCTGCGCATCCTCCTCCTCCTCCTCCTTTCTCCTCTCATCCACAAGCAGCGCATCCCCAGCAAGCACCCCGGGCCCAAGCACAACCCCATCGTGCTCTCTTACCTCATTCGCAAAAACACAGATCTCGCCCTCCTCAAACCCGCACGCCCCTTCAATAAACGCCGCAGACCAATTCACCGAGACGACATTAACCCTCCACCCCTTCTCCAACGCCCTGCGCACGAACTCTGTAAATCCAGGGCGCAGCCGCACGGTGCCGTCGCGGACGAGTTCCCGCCCGGCCGCGCGGAATTCCGCGCGGCTTATGCCGCGGAACAGCGCGCACGCGTTGATGCGGCGCAGCGAGCGCGTCTCGACGTGCTTCTGCGAGCGCAGGAAGGCGATCTCGTCGGCGGCGCATACCCGGGCGTCCGGGTGGGGCGTGTATGAGGATACGTGGGATTTGTAGTCTGATATGTAGGCGTGGACGACGTCGTCCCAGCGAGACGACAGGTCGCCATCTACTTTATCTTCCCCGCTTTTGTTTCCTTCATTTGCATTTATCCCTCGTTCATGTCCCTCTGATAAAGGGATTGCGTCCCCTGCTTTCGCGGAGGCAGTAGAGGTGGCATTGCTATTATGTAATGTATTTGTATCCCGCCCCTGGCGCTCAGACTGGAAGCGCAGGGCGAAGTTGGCTAGGTGCGTCACTGTGTCCTCGGTTGTGATGGTCCCGTCGAAATCCAGGAAGATGCTCATTTTTCCACTGTGAGCATACTAATAACGCGGGGATGTGCTGATACTGTATAAAAAGAGCAGGATGGAGAGACTGAGAGCGTGACGTTGGTTGAGAAGGGAAATATGGGTGCAGCAAGTCAGTCAGTCAGTCAGTCAGTCAGGTGAGAGGGTGAGAGGAGGGGGCTCCGTGATTGGACAGTTTTAGCCAAAACGGGCAATTATTACACAAATGCGCATCTTGGTAATCCTGGTTATATCGACGTCAGTCACTTGCTGACTCTCTAGATGAGCTGCAGTATGCAAGTAGCACCGTTGGCGGAAATTGTGAGATTGATGCTTAATGTTTATCCCGTTTTGATGAGAGTTAATATTAAGTCTAGACACGCTGTTTGCTAATCATGCCATGAGCAGCTTGAAATACATATGTTGGCGGGTCATAGCCTTCGACGCCCGCCGCTGTATTAATCACCGCTCTATCCTACATTATCTTGGAATAGTTGACTGCATTGATGCTGCAGACTGCCTTTCCATACAGATGGCTATCTCAGGTCGCAGTGCAGCGTTTGGGGTATCTAGTTTATTATACAGCCGGAAACGAAGATTTGAGAAATCCAGGAGCATCCATGGTCGATGTTTTTCGGAACATAAAGCTCTACTGGCGGCCTCTAATCAGTCTTCCGGTTTTACGACGTCTTCCATCTCGATATTATCGTCGTCGCCGTCAAAGTCAGAATCATTCGGTTCGGGGCTTGGAGGTGCGCCTTCGACAAGTGACTGGACGTTGAGTCGCTTGTACTCTGGTTTCAATTCCCAGTAGTTCGCAAAACGCCCAGACTTGTGTAGCACGGCAACCTCTTCTAGATTCTCGCGCAGCCACGCCTCGGGCTGGTTTAAGGTCTGTTTGAATGCTTTCAGAGACCAGTAGGCGTATTGTTCGTAGCACTGGAAGATACGATCGCGTAGCTCGCTCTGCGGCAGTCGGGCAGCCTTCTCTTCCTTTTGCTTTTTGCTCTTCTTTTGTTCGGGAGCCGTGCGCTGTGGCTGGCTGTTAGCGCCTTTCCCTGTAGGCGGTCCAATGCATGTACACTTACCACGAGATTGCTGAATCTATCGTTCGCAATGTGTGCGCCAGCCTGGATAACGCCACTGGGGTCGAAGGACTTGACAATGGTCGCCGAGACTTTGGGCTTCATCGCGTCATCATTCATGACTCTCAACAGATGTTGCGTTTCTTCTGTCGGCGCGGGCAAACAAGTAAGCTCGCGGCTTAATCTCCCGGCTAGGGTGGTTTTCTCTGCCCCAAGTATCAGTATAGAGGCTAGTGTTGTAGCGCCGTCAGGGAAGAGGGATGAGAAACTGACTGGGTATGGCCTTCCGGTAGCGGGGTTGGTATTTGTTCTTCTTGACGCCGGTTTCCGGCTGCGTCTTCTCCTCTGGGCGTTGCTGCTGCTGCTGGTCTTGCCTGCGGCGTAGATGCGCAGGCAAGTCGCTGTTGGCGCCATGAGATCTGGACTTGTAACCGGGCAGGTCCTGTTCCGTGAACAAGAACGAGTTGGCCAGATGCTTGTCCTTGATGTCTAGTTTATATTCTTTCGGGATGGCCTGGTGGCTAGATTTGGTATGGTCTAACAGCAGTGCCATTCTTTCCTACAACGAACCATGGTCAGACTAAACGCGAAGTCCCAAGTTCGGCAGCGGGAAGCTAAAACGCACAGTTTGTCGGCCATCCTTCCCCACCTCGATCCATTTGCGTACAGTCCCTATGCGGATTTCGTCGTCGTCGTCTAGTTGAGACCAGGCATTGTAGAGGTACTTGGGCACGTGCGTCAAGTAGACATCGGCGGCGGCAGGGTTCGTGGGGCTGAAGTCAGCGAACTCGAGGTCGCCAGCGTCTTCGTACATGTCATCGTCGGACATGGCACCAGGCAGCGAGTCCATGGCATCGGGATCTGGCTTGATGGAAGGATCTGGTTTGATCATCGGTTCCGCCTTGACGGACGCCATCGTGACGGGTGACGGGTGACGGGTGATGGAGCTTGCTAGCTATCCGCAGGTAGTTAAAAAGGGCGATTGGTATCGGAGGGAACAAGGCGCAAAGGTGAGATGCCTCGTTGGCGGGTCTTCGTAGTCGGAGTCGGGCGATTGCAATATGTTATGTTCTATATGTCGTATAGCTAGGTCTATTGTCAAGTTCGAGAACGATACTCTCTTTGATTGAATCGTGAAAGGGAGCCTTGAATGATATGATGTAAGGGCGCTTACTTACTTAGTCAGGCTAGTACAGATGCACCTGACTTAGGTTCAGTTCAGCCTTGCCAGCTGTTTCTGTCATCCGTTTGCAGCCGTTCGCAGACAACCTTCTCGACACAACTGGCAAAGGTCACGTGCTGCAGCACTAGTGCAGCGCTAAGGTGGGGAATTCCGGGCCCATAATTTTGAGAGTGTTGGCGCGCGCGACGTTTGAGTCTAAGTACAGTACTGGATCAGTCAACCAAGCGCATGGCCTGACTGCTCTGCCATAAATCATCATCCATCCGTCACTCATCGTACAAGCAGATCACATCAACCATTAGCCATACAATACTGGTACCCTCTCCAAACAAATAGACACCGCCCCCATCGCGCTCTCTCTCTGTAGTTCAATTCTTACCCAGACGCCTTCCTTTTCAATAGTATCCTTGCGGCTACATCGCCGAGTGACGACATAGTCGCAGTCGCAGTCGCATTGCATTACATTGCATAGCGCAGGAAAGCAAAGGGAGAGAAAAGGCCATCACAGCTGGAGCTGGAGCTGGAGCAAACAAAGACGTCCATCTTGTGTGTGACCAGTCTTCGACTTTCGCCATCCTATCTCCTTACCCTCTTTGAAAACGGTGAATTAGCCCACCAGCCATACTACCTACCTAGCCTCTCTGTGCCCCCGCGGTCTTATTTACAGACGCATATCTTAGTCCCATCTCATTACACCTTCTCTTCCGCTCCTTTGAGCAACTGCCCAAAACACATCAGCAAGTCGTCCTTTCAGCATCTAGCACCTGGGTACCCTTCTACTTCCTACCTTCCCTTATCCAGAGATAAAACATAAAACAACTGCGTCTCTAGTTCTAACCAAGAAGACCCTCACCCTCTCACTCACTTTGCCACAACATCATTGTTAAGAACCACGCAAGTTCTGACACAGATAACGTTCTTATCCAGTCATAGACTATCATCATGTCTACAGCAGAAGATCAAGAGCTCAGAGATAAAATTAACAAACTGGCTGGTATGTTCCACGACTCACCTTGGCTACAAGTCTCTGAACAAGATTGCTCATCTTCTATAGATCGCATCAGCCGCCACAAGGAGATCCAGCATAATGGCGTCAGTTACGGTACAGTTGTCTTGAATACATACCAACTCATTGCCCATACCCTCTGACGCTTCCAATTTTCAGGCACAGACTTCCCTACTGGCGGTAGAGGCTCGTATCACCGCTCAGCACCATACCCTCAGCAACATTACCGCGGTGGGCGAGCCAGATTTGCACCAACTTATCGCAACAGGACTTTAGTTCTCAACGGAGGTGCTCAATCTACCCCATCCAATCAGGAAAACCGTGCTCCAGATCCCACGACACCTTCGTGGGTGACCAAGACCGATCGCCATCTCCAGCTAATCAATCGTGATGTCTACGAGCGGGAAACTCAACAAAGGACACAGGCGATCGAACAAACGCTCAGGCAGAAGCAACTCAACAAGGACCGTCGAGAGAAAGCACAGCTATTCAGAAATATGCAGCAGGCCGGTGGAGACAGTATGGCTGTACCGTCTAATCCCTCTAAACCAGTTTCTCGATACGAGGTTGAAGTTGAGGGCGTCCGCTTTCACGTTACCCAGCAGGGCAGCAAGCTTGTTAAAGCTCCCGGTGCGTTCCACCAGCGTCTCCGACGGTGTCTTGGCTAAATTTACAATTATTCTTTAGATGACCTAAACCCACCTACTGCCACGCCTAAGGTGGCTGTATTGTTTGGCGTCAAATTCCACCGCACGAAGAACGGCAACCTCATAAGGCACGGAATAGTACAGGCTCAGAGGTATGTTTGGAAAGGCGTGTCCAACGTGCACTCTAACAGGATTCCAGGCGCGCCGGCCGTACTAGAAAGGTCAACGAGAGATGCAAAGCCTTCTCATGGACTGGTATCGTCTTCCTTCAACCAAAAGAAAAGCGCCCGCCTCGCTACCATTTGTTATATAAGAGGCGGTGTGGTAAGACCCCTCGGCAACACACTAACATCTAACCTAGGCACCTGCCCCAAAGGCCCCAGCTGCCGATATATCCACGATGTCTCCAAGACGGCAATTTGTAAAAGCTGGCTCTTGAAGAATGAATGTCCCAAAGGTGATAACTGCGACTTATCACACGAAGTCACGGAACAGAGGACCCCGCTCTGTATGCATTATGCGAACGGGAACTGCAACAACCCTTCGTGTGTGTATATCCATGCTGAGCATTCTCCCAACGACCCCGTATGTCGGGCGTTTGGCATCTACGGGTACTGCGAGGAGGGCGCTCGGTGCCCAGCCCGTCACGTGTTCGAGTGTCCTGATTTTAGCAACAAGGGCGTCTGTAAACTCAAGGGCTGCAAGAGGCCTCACATTGAAAGGGCAAGTATTCTCCGCAAAGCCAACAAAAGGGCGTCGTCGGAAGAGATGGACGACCTCTCTAGTGAAGACGAGGACATGGTGGATAGTGATGACGTGGACTCCGATGAGGCTGAAGAGTTCATCAGTCATAGCCACGACGACCCCGGCTTTGCGGAACAGAAAGATTTTATCGGTTTTACATAACATCTGCAGTTGCTTATCGTTACTACTAACCCCTTAGGTATATTCATTCCGGTCGGCTACACACGATCGACCTGGAGAGAGCACTGGACATCTCCCGCCTCATTGGCATGTCTCCATTCTTGGCTATCATGTCCACGTGAACAGAAAACAGAACTTGGTTCAGGCTCCATTCTTCATTCTCAAGGGTAGATAATTATGGCAAAAAGGGGCTGGCGTCGAACGCGATTTGCTTGTTTGTGATACCCAAGCTCTACTAAGTCTAGAGTCGCTGGAGAGCGATGTCTCGGCGAGGCTAGACAAAAAACGAAATGAGAAAAGAGAGAAAGAAGAGAAAAGAAAAGAAGAGATACGGGCTTCGTATTCATTGATTCGGGGCCAATATAGTAATAAAAGTCATAATTCATGTTAATTAAGTACACTACGTGACATGTGACCCCAGCCCAGCAAGGCATTGATATGATGGTGTTGCAGCTGTGCTGCGCTGCTGCGTGCGGGTGACATTACCCTGCAGTAGATGGTGGTGCGATGTTTGTTGCTGGGTGTTGGTTTTCCCGCAACCTTAAAAGCACCTGAGGCAACGGTTAGCTCAAACCTTACCTAGCTTATCACCCCTCCTCAACTCCCTTAGAGTCCCTTGGAGGGGCAAGCTCGGGTCTCCCAGGTTTCGATACACTTGCAGCTTCAGTGGACTCAGCCTCGAAAGCGCGGTCCGCGTGGGGTGCTGAAATGGGCGATTCCCTGCTGAAGGAGTGCCCCCCGTCGTGCCAGTATCCCAGCATTTCAAGCCGGTCTCCAAGCTCTCAAACAAAGGGAGCTGCTGAAAGGGCCGACTTTAGACAACCAACTACCGCAAGCAATCGTTTTCTTTTCATACGCGCTGAGCCACCCCCGATGGATAGGTTATTATTATCCACCAGGACTAGGACTCCCCTACCTAGTCAGTCGCCAGACGGGCGCATACTCGAGCCAAGATGCGCCGTCGCCGGCTCCTTCTTACTGCCTACTACTACTGCCTCTATCCTGACTAGGATAACTCTTGTATTGGCTGTATAGAGAAGCTGCATACTTATACAATCAGACGATGCAAATGGGTATAGACGTTGTCTTATCGACACAACGCGACGTCATACACGCTTACTTCCTTTATATGTATTGAGCTCTTTGGATGAATACACGCTTGGTTGTTTAACTTCGTCAAGGGCCATCGATCGGAATAGCGCCGGCGGACGTGTGCCCTAACTGACGAACTCACTTACATAGCCTGTTTCAAGCGGCTTATGCTACTTACTTAGTGAGCAACTTGAAGACTTACTTACTTACATCTACCCCGCGACGGACCACCTAGTGCGCATAGGGCACAAGCAATAGACAGACGCAACACGTCATGGGGCTTCGCGACTTAATCAAGAAGAAAGACAGACTCGGCGAAAGCGATGCAGGCTACTCCGAGACACTGAACAAGCTCGCAGGGCCCGAGTTCACCTTCATCCGCTCCGATACCAACACCCGCGAGATCATCTACCCGCCTTCGCACCCGCACCCGCACCCGGCCAACGATCGCTATCTAAGAGCGGGCGCGCACGGCCCGCGATCATCGCCGTCCAAGGCGCGCCGCAGTCTCGATGTTTTCCGCCCGCGATCGCGGGGTAACAGCCTGCTGTCCGCCACCTCGGCCGACAGCGACGGCGATGGTAACAACAACAAGAAGGAACACCGTCGTCTGTCGCAGCGTCTAGGTCTCGCCCGCCATACGCCCAAGACTTCCGAGTTCGTACCCGAGGATCTACCACAGATCAACGTCACCGGGGCTCCGGATGGCGCGCCCACTGCCGACGCCAAGGAAGTCCAGGAAGCCAAGGAGCACCTGTGGGAGAAGCGCGCCACCATCCTCGCTACCACCGCCGAAGAGCGCCAGAGGAGCAGATCACGGAGCGTGTCCGCGACGCCCTCACCCTCGGCTTCGGCTTCGGCTTCGTATGCAAACCTCACCGGCGTAGACACATCGCCGCCCAAGTCCGGCGGAGTTGTCTCGTCCAAGGAGATTGACCAAGATATTCAGGAAGCCATACGGCTGCACGAGGAGGGAGACCTCGAGAGGTCGACCGAGTTGTTCGGGCGCCTCGCCGATCCGTACGGCGCCAACAATCCGCTAAGTCAGGTCCTGTATGGGCTTGCGCTGAGGTTAGTACTCAGAGACCTTCGTGCCCATGGACGCACTCATCCAGGAGACAATACCTTCACCTGCATCTTGAAGAGCATGTAGAATCAGAGGAAGTCGATATCACTCGAGGTTACGAGCCTCGAGAAAGGCAAGGGGTAGACTCGAAACCGCTTCCGAAACAAAGAGGTGTAAAGAACATCCTGCAAGCTAACGCCAGGAACCTGTACAGACATGGCTGGGGCTGCGAACCTGACCCCGAGCGCGCCGTTACCTATCTTTCCGCTGCGGCATCAAACGCCGCCACCGTCGAAACCATGGCCCTCAAGGCAGGTCTCAAGAAAGGGGGTGCGGCAAAGGGCGAACTGGTTCTCGCCATCTTCGAGCTCGCCAACTGCTTCCGCCACGGCTGGGGCATTGCGAAGGATCCAGTCGCTGCTAAGCAGGTAAGGTGTCTATCTGTCTGTCTCATGTGCCTTGGTTCTCGGGGGTGCTACGGCATGTGAGGGCTAGCACGGTTCAGAAATCATGCCATAGAAACACGGCAAGACCATGAAGCAAAGGTTCAAGGGGCAAGGTCGGGTGCATGTTCTTCCAACCTTCTTGCATCTACCGACGGCGATCAAAGCACAATACACAGGGTCTTTTACTCCTACGGCGACTGAAAACGCTGATTATTGGGTAGTATTACGAAACGGCAGCGAATCTAGGAGATACTGGTGAGTTCGTTACCCACTCCGTCAAATCCTCCCATTGTGCCAGCAGTTTCTGAGTCACAAACTCATGGAGAAGGGCCAGCGAACTCGGTAGGCTAACATCCGGTACAGACGCCATGAACGAGGCTGCATGGTGCTATCTCGAGGGCTTCGGATGTAAGAAAGACAAGGTACGTTGATCAGGCACAAAGACAGTTTCATAGCCCCATTCACACATGAGATCTCGAGCAATACCTGGGCAATACCTGGACCGGCGCCCCTGGCTGGCCAGGCTTCAGCAACGCCGCAAACACGACGAGTCATTCGTGTTGAGAAGCCTCAGACGATAGAGCGCTGTAGCTTTTATCGGCTTGGTCGGACATTCGCTGGTTTGGGGATTTTGCACTCCGCCTTGAAGGGCTCACCAGCGTGAAGCTAAGTTGCTGAAAGCCGGGATCTCCGCGCCTGTTGGGCATCAACTTAGACTACCTACCCTTACTGATTTCACTCCCTGTTGGTCCATCAAATCGGAACCCACGCCACACCCATCATTCCCCTTCCTCTCTCTCTGTGTGTCCCTTACTTCCCCAAACCCGTTCACTGCCAGTTGTTGGGGGAGAGTCGACGATGTCACACGGCTAACTCGACGGTTACCGCCTTCTATAGTTCCAAGCAGCGCAGTACTACCGGTTGGCTGAGAAGAACGGTAGCAAGACACTAGGGAATACCTGGTAAGTTCAAGCAAGCACTTTATTCTCACCTGCTACATTGCGACATGATACTCTCCACCCTTTGGTGTGTCCATCGTCTCTATTCGTTCTTCCTTCGTAGGCTTTGCTGTCGAGTTCGCTTCCCAGCGTGGCTTCTCATGCACATGCGATCTACCCCATGCATTACAGGCGCAGCTGCAGGCCACAACAAGCCTCAGTTTCGAATGACTCGCACGTACTACTGCTGATAGGCTGTCGGGCGCCAACACTACTCGCCCTGTTTCCTCGCTGCCACTGTCTTCTCCGTTTCTAGACGTACGGTTTTGGCCCCAATTGACCAATCAATGGGCGAAACGGTTTCCCCTCGGCCCCATCGAGTTCAATGCCCAGTGGTGTTTGGCCTCTTTCCAGCGTCCTCAGCTCCACGGGGTCGCAGGTTCTGCGGCCTGCCTTGACTGCACTCCGTCATTCGCGCGTTCCCCATCTTAATGGCCCAAGGGATTCTTTTAGTTCGATCCCCCATCATCAGGCCAACCAGAGACGTACTTCACACCGAAAACTGCACTTTCTCTGCACTCATTCGCTGTGCCTGATCAGTGATGCCCCATCAGATCCTGAGTGCTAGCGTCAGTGCACGCGCTACAACGCATCGAACTGCTCTATCAGTATCATGTACATAGGGACTTTCTCTCTACTTTACATACCTTCACTTACTTACTACTACTGCTGGTATCCTGAGAACAACGCAGCTAGCATATTCTCGAGCTGAGAAACCGTTGGTTCCTAGCCGGCAGCACGCACCCTGAGAAAGTTTAGTCACTTTCTCTCTGTTCTATCTACAGTACATGCGTTGCCAGACAAGGGCCGGTTCCCCCTTTCACTACGCTAGCACAAGCAACGCATCTAGTGTTTTGAAAAGTTCTGGATGCTAACTTGACACGTTCACGTAGGATCTGGAAGGAGAAGTACAATCCGAAGTAAAGTTGGCAAAAAAGGTTGTTTAGTTTAGTTCGGGTTCGTCGTCGTCATCGTCATCATCATCATCATCATTATCCCTCTGGGTCTATCTACTGTATCTACTGCGGTATCCATTCATCCATACGATCGGATCAGTTCGGTTGGGGAGCTCGCTGGCTGGGTCCTCTTTCCCCCTCCCGCTCTTCCCAGATGGCAATTGGGAGACGAGAGAGACCTGGGATTGGGAACCGATTTGAGAGTCGATCAATCCGGGAGTGGGACGCCGATGGTCTGTCTGTCTGTTTGCCTGTCTGTCTGTACTGCGTGTCTGGTCTGTTCTGTGTTGTGTATATACATACTGTATCCTTGGGAGGATGCACAGAGGGAGTGTATTTGTGATGGAGAGAGAGGGGGGAGAAAGGAGTTACGTGGGTTACGTGGGAACATACGAGCTGCTTGGTCTTGCTTGTTGAGTGAGGTGTATCGGACAAGCATGACATAACATAACGGAACATAACATATCGTAACATGAACATATATATACACGGTATTCGTATAAATGTATCATAGGCTCCGCGTTACTTGTGACGACAATAATAGAGCTCACTATCTAATGTCTGGATTACACAACTAGACGATCAACTAATTACTGGATCCCCTTCTATATACAGCTATAGACTACTCACTACCCACTACTCACTACCTACCTACTACGCATTTCCATATGTAGCGGATACTGATCCCGTCAACTGAATAAGTTAAGTAAGTAAGTACTAACTAATTGACTCGTACTTTCTTTCCTTCGTCGTACACTACAGCAGCCAGCCGTATGCCTGTCCGGCAGCTTGACCGCTTGACCGCTTTCTTCCTCGCTCACGCCACAGCACCACGCGTTTTGGTAAGATATGACAGGGCACGATACGGTACGCCGCGGGTTGATGCAGACCCGTCCGTGTCTTACTCACTACCTAGGTAAGTACTTTGATTCAAGTACATTGAACTGACTGGTACCTGGCTTTAAATGCGCCTGAGTCGACACCGTACTGTATCTCGCAAGTGACTAGGTATATATGTGTGATACTCAGGATGCCCTGGCCAATTCAGGTCGATTGACATGTTTAGGTCCGCTTTCTCAGGCATGTTTGTTTGCTGAGGTAGACACGCTCAGGTAGGCGTCGAGGGCAGGCATGTTCGCGTAGGTGGGTATGTTTAGCGGGCGTATCTAGGTAGGAAGGAAGAAGGTAATCAATAGTCCTGTGTTCTGCGGTCTAGATGGCGGCATGTCTGCCTGTCTGCCTGTCTGTTCACTTTTCTTCGCTTTGCTTTGTGATATCGCGTCGCGAGCAAAAGCGAGTGTAACGAGCGAGATGTTAGTAGGTGAACGACCTATCCGCGTCTGGGGGGGGTTCGGGCTGGGTTTACTCAGATTGGGCTTCCTTGGGTGAAGTAGGAAGGAAGGAAGATGGCGCCTTTTTTTTTTTTTTTTTTTTTTTCCTTTTTTTGAGATTCGTACAACCTGGGTAGGCAATTTTTTGTCCAGGTGTCTTCATGGTCTTTTCGATTCGTAATTGTAATTAAGCAGTAGGACGGCGAAGGTGCAGACGAGTGGGTGATCTGAAGCCCGTTTGTGTGTCTATCTGTATGTCTGTCTCTCTGGACGCATATATCACGTAGTTTAAATAGGACTTCCATTGCATGAAGGGAAGTATTAGAGATGTCTATAAATTCGGGTGCTTGGTGGTGGCGGATTCTGAGGTTGTACAGTGAGCACTGTCCTTGTGCCATTAAGTAGGTACACAGAGGTAGATAGTTTGGTATAAATAAGTGTAGGTGTAATTACGATTGGGCGTGGTTATTCCTAGATATTTCTCTTTTGTAGGTGGGTAGGTGACAATAGCCGCTATGTGGTCTATCCACCATCCAGCTATTCTGGTTGGAGGATATAAGAACTTCATGATACCTTATGGCATACTATAACTCTCTATTCAGCCTTCTTTTCAAGAGATAGCTGATTATTAGCCAACCCCTTTTATGAATCATGATGTATTGTATTAACCTATCTTGTTTTGATATTATCATAAGTGTCCTTCTTTCTGTGTTCGCGCCGCAGCTGTTTTCTCCTGCAGTTGGTCAATTATTTGGCGGGTTCACTTCAAGATCATCGCTTTCGGCGTTGCACGAGGCGGATTCAGTACATTTACTTCACTCAACCTTACCTAGGCAAATTAAACCAAAACCTTACTCAGATCAAGGGACTGAAACCAACCGAACTCGGAGACATGCATCTACCATCGAATGAGACAGGTAGCCAGAGACAGGAACCCGTGCGACGTCCACATTGAGAGTACGAGAGTAACTCCAATTACTTAATCCTATGTAGATCAGGCATGTAGCGACGTACTTTGTTTGTGCCTCAAGGCTCCGAAATATCTCCGACATTGTTAGTAAGGCATTCCGCGAGACTATCCATCTACATCCTGAATAAGCACCCTATCTACACCTCTACTTCTATACTTGCTTGCTAGGTAGTTAGGCAGGCTGTATGGTACTCGTTGGTCACCAGAGAGGTAAGGCGTACGTCGTCGTCTTCGCTCAACTGACCAGGCGAACGCCTTACTTCGCGTTCGAGACCGTGGATAGATCACACTGCCTAATACTTTTATCAATTTACTCTACAGTACCATTTCGCTCGTGTGTGGTAGTTGCGTTGGCGTTGGCATTGGCATTGGTGTTGCTGGTGGTGGTAGTATGGTTATAGATAGGAGGTAGTAGGGAGTAGGTAGTAGGTAGTAGTAGCCAGCGGTGGTCGTGATTAGTGGTAGTGGTGTCAGTCTCGCAGCAAGATACCAAAAATATTTGGAGAAAGGAAATATAGTAGAAAAATCACTCTCCCTCGTGCATATGTGATATGTCGGTAGTTGACTACATCACGCCAGTTTTTCTCCCCAAACCTATCTACCTAGGTACTCAGTATGCAAACAGGCAGGCAGGCATAACAGCTGGGCTCGTCAGCTGCGTCTTTTTTTCTCTCTCCTTCTTTCGTTCTCTCTATCTCCTTTCTTACTCACGTACTAGAAGTGTGCTATAGTAGTCTTTTCTTTCCGTGACCCCGTCTTGGGTAGACGTCGTTGCATTTTTCATTTCACGCGCTCGTGTTGCTTGTTCATGCATTGAGGTTGTTTGTGAGCGTGACGATGGAAGTGCGGGATGATTGAGGGTTAGGGAAGAGTAGAGAAAGGAAGAGAAGGCTAGGAGAGGATGGATTCAGGGTGTCGATGCGAATCTACAGGGAAGCGCCTTGAGAACGTTGTTTGCCTGCCTGCCCGCCTGCCTGCCCAGCTGATATCTTCTCTATTATGAAGCAGGAGGCTGGTTAAATCTTAAAACGCTCGATTATTAAGTGAAAGGAGCAGGGAAGATATATCGATGTCGACGGCCTTGGGACTTAGTAACCCATGAGCTTGTTTTTGTTATGCCTGAGACCTATGTTTCATTCGCTTGGGGGCTGATTACTGAAGCTGCAGTTCTTGCTAATTAGTTTGTACCCGTCTATTCGCCTGCCTGTATCATTTAAAAATGTATCATGCAAGATCAGTTTTAAGAAGTAGGGTTAAGTTTTGCGA
The DNA here is from genome assembly GCA_022578765.1 of Xylaria sp. FL0933. Classification (NCBI taxonomy): domain Eukaryota; kingdom Fungi; phylum Ascomycota; class Sordariomycetes; order Xylariales; family Xylariaceae; genus Xylaria; species Xylaria sp. FL0933. The sequence continues at coordinate 86,715 of MU389755.1, forward strand.
CCGGGGACATGGAAAAAAGCTTAAGTAGGTTTGACAGGTAGGTAACATACTCCATCGCATGGAGATGCCAATTCGAGAATGGGGTTGTATATTACCGATGATACACATCGATATACCCTGTACCGGTATATGGATTTTAGTTTCTCCTGCACCTCTTCATTCTTTGCGAGGGCCAAGCCAAGTCGCCGACGTGTTACAGGTGCACCTGCGTAGTTCGTATCGGAAACTGTTCCGAAGACCAGAGAAGTGTGTGTGCACACACTTTCATTCGGCGGCGAATCACCGTGCGTTCGAGGGTTCCCCTCGAGAAATAATCGGAGTCGACCTCTATTGGTAGCGGCGGTCGAGAACGCCATCCACCCCACACTGTCGTTATGCGCAGGGAAAGGAAAGTGAGCATGAGATCAAAGGGCTGAATATGGGGAACCCTCGGATTTTGTTCCTGGTGGGGGGTCATGGTACCCTAATTCTAGATGAAAATAGCTAATGTCAAGCGATATAAAAAAAATTGTGGGTGGGTGGTGATGGGTTGGTAAATATTTCTAGCACGCTTGACGGGATGAAAAGCTTGATTAGTTCACGATGTTGTTGTTCTAGAACAAGATTAACTGAGCCCGTTAAGGCTCCAGGGGCTGTATGGAGTATTCAAATTGTTAAGAAATACGACAGCCTTGCTACCGCGTGTTTCATTGGGGTGTCACGCCCACCCGAGTCGTCATACCTACACTTGCATATTTATATAGTAAGATGGGTGGAGGGAAGTCCAGAGCCTCACTTCAGAATACCTTAACCCGTGTGTTTCCCGAGTGCATGTAAGTTACGTAGTAGAATACGGTCTTGTCGTGTGGATGTTGAGGTAAGCTCGGGGTGGCATCCCGAGCCCGTCCGATGAGAAAACACCACCTAGACATCTTAACTTACCTACACTAGGTAGGTAGATCGGACGTCGTCCACGGAGACAGGGACAGGGTCTATCCGCCGCAAGGGCAAGCTTAACTACTGTAGCTAGGTCAGCTAGGTTAGCCCGCGGCGACTCCCGCATGCTACGGAGCGGGAGCCAGGATCCGAAGAGATTACGAGCGATCAAAGAGTAGTGTACCTGGTAACGACGCAATGCGGTAAAAATGAACATCCCATATTATATAATCGTTAATCTTGCGGGATATCCGCAAATCCCGAGCGATCGGAAGACGGGAGCGAGGCTCGACGGACAAGTGGGTAAATTTGGTTTCTTTTTTCTTTTTTTGAAGACTTAGTTCGCTTGGTGGAGGCGATTTAAAGCTCTTGGAAAAATCATGCATGCAGGACACAGACGATTTATATCTGTGCAGTGCAGTTTGCTGTGCTCTGCGCAGGAGCTTGAATCACCCTTCGCATCGAGCATGCGAACTGAAATGCGGCGGTCCGGTGGTTTCAGGAACGCTGGAGCACGCAAAATTCATCGAATCGAGAGTCGTTGAAGTAATACGGTGGCCCCATAACCGAGTCGTTTCAGGAAATGTTTTCCTGTCGAAGGGGAAAATAATTCCGGTGGCCGGTATGCGGGTATGATTTACATATCTATGTTCTATCGAATAGTGGCGCATCCGTCGAGCTCAGGTGGATATTGCTGTCCACTCAGTTCCTTGATAGCTGAGTTCGGGACGGGAAAGTGGAGAAAGGAGAGAGATATAGGAGAGTGAGAGCGAGAGCCTGCATGTATTATTCAGGACCCCGAGCTCGGATATGCTACCCTATAATCAAACCTCGATTTCAATACTCGGTAAGGCGTTTTCTTGAGAAGCTACATAGCAGGTAGATCCTATAGCATCCCGTGGTCGCAGCGCACGAATCTGCGTCCAAAACCACTTGATGAGACTTGGGGGGATGGATTTGTAGGTGACACTGGGAAGAAGATCAGCATGAACATAGCCTCCGTCCATTCACCCATTATACTATCCATTCTTGGGGACCAAATAGGACAAAGAAAAAGTGCACTTTTGTCATGAATCGTACGATGATGCGTATCTTGTTATTGTGGTTGACATACTAGTAGTAATTAGCCTATCTCGCGAATATGTACCCTCTCAGCCCGCCGCTCGAGAGGCTCGGATGCGCGGGGATGACGAATGGCAACACTGGCCCCGTCCCAAAACTCCCGATTGTGGGCATTACCGTCATATGCGGCTTTGGGGGCGCTTTGTCCAAAATATGTACATAGGGGTGGTCAGATACCTACCTCTCCCCCAAGCGAAGGGATATGATTAGTGTAGATAGTGCCTTGCGAAGTTCTTCTCGGCAAGGGACCAATAGTTCTGGCAAATAATAAAAAGGGGTGGGTGTGTAAATAATCTTCGGAGAACGACGATGTAAACAAAGGCAGAAAATGGACGTTGTAAACCTTTTTTTTCTTCATTGTCAGCTAACTCGCGCGCGCTCGTGCCATGCTTAGAGATATTAGACATGCATCTTCGCTGCAGCACATCATGTTTGCCTCCACCGTTTCGTCTTGGACCTGTATTAGTTCCTTATGCAAGCAGCCACAGGACCTGGATCTAGGACAGACAGATGGGATGTTTCTCGGTCGTTCTGAAGGCGACAGAAGTGGGTGAGGTGTCTGCCTAATATGACCGAAGATGCTCATCTGGTGGACGAATGCGGTAGTTGGAAGTTAGCTCCCAGCGAGTGGATTACCTAGAAAAGAGGTCGTGATATACCTAAATCAAGGAAGTGTGGATCAGGGTGGGCGAAGTGCGGTTGCTGAGTGCGTGTGAGTCGCATGCAGTCTTACAGTATACTGGAGGAGGGTGTGGTCCTTTCACGAGTGGGTGGGTAGCGAGGAGAGTAAAGCACACGCTAATAGGTATAGCTCTTATAAGACCGTCTGAATTACGTGAGTTTGTTACTTGGAGTTGTTGATGATAGGTATAGGTAAGCCAGCCAGACATGAAAGATGAGACTGTGGCTTCGGGCCTAATTAGTCCGGGAAGATGATATTGAAGACGAGATTACCTATCTCTCGACCGCAGCCACCCCTATGCCTGTCTTGTCTTGTCTTGGAAGAAAGTCAAACTTGTAATTTTGCCACAATTATTGAATATAGAGATTATATAGCTTTCAAGATGTAGATAGGCGAGGTAACAAGGAAACCCCTGGCAAAAAGCACACCGGGAAAAGAGAAAGACAGAGACGTAAGATGAAACGTAATTATAGAGTGCTGCAACCTTATACATAGCGTAGCGTCCATTTAAAACGAACCCACATGTATCGCTAATGAATCAATGCGATCTTGCGCCTCTGCTTTACAAGAAATAGGTAGGTGAATAGGTAATCGAGGTTCTCGAGCTAGCTTGCTAGTTCCTGCTGGGTCCTGATATCATCCACATGAGCTTGAAGCAGGCAACCCCCAGGCAAGCAGAGTGGGGGATCAAGAGCTGGGTTAGTATACCTTAGTATTATAAGAAGCCGCCAGGATATACTCGGTTAACCGTACAAGGTCACGCCACAGCCTTTCCCAGTTACCTGTTTTATATCTGTCGTCACGACCCTGAAACTAAAGCTATCTAGACCTTTCTAACAATCAGAGTCTAACCGTACGGCGGATTCATAGCGGTGGCTGGTGACTGGGGGCGACCTCCATGGGTCTTCCTGGTCTAACGACCGATTCAAGAAACCAAAGTATCAATCTGGATATTCCCGAAACGGGAGACGGCAACTAGTTTAAGGCATGGTCGTAGACGGGTAAACGGCGGAGGTGCGGGAAGCTTATTTGGACTCTACTCTCTCAGTATCAGGTACGGTAGGTATCTCTATACTCACCAGTTAATATGTATAAACCGGTCTATTGGATTCGCAAAGCGCCGATCGAGAAAGTTGTTGCTGGACAATCTACCTAGCAAGAAAACAGAATGGGATTTACTATGTAGAGTGAGGAAAGGATTACCAGTAGAGTCCAAAACCGGAACCACCTGACATACCATCCCCCCGCGCGCGCTGCTACTGCATACTACTAGATGGGATGTACCATGTGAGATCGCCTGCGGCGGAATGGAGAATTTTGGGGGCAGAGGGGAGAGAGGGGGGTGATGCACAGAGGAATAAAAGAGCGAGCGCCAATATCAAATAAAATAAAATCCCAACTTATTAGATTGAGGAAATAAAATGCACTCTTGGCATCTGTAGATCTATGAGTGATAGCCCTCCAAGAATGTCTGGTACTGTAGTATAATACTGCGTATACCGATAATACGTATACGCAGCCAGTAGCGCTGTTACTGTAAGTACGCAGTAATTAACTAACTACATTAATTATTTTTTTCTCGACACCAAACTAACCACTCAGCACAGCGTCCCGCCCACCCACAGCGGTGCCCCCATCGTCGCAGTATGACGGTGGGCTGGGTCGCATGTGCAAGCAGTCCGTGGGGTTGTGTGATCAGGGCGTCGGGCGGTGATTCGCGAACGGAATTGTCGCTTGGTTCCCTGGTCCTGACTGGCTGGGCAGGAAGAGGGTGTGGAGGGGGACAAGGAGGGGGGGGGGATGGAGATGGGAATGGAGAGAGGGAGAGGACTGCGCAGCGCAGGTTGCATGCAGCAGCATGCGGTATACTACGACACGACGGTCCCGCAGGGTTGGTTGCAGTTTATTCATGTATGTATGTACGCTACACTACGCTTTTACCGTATGCTGTGTTCCCGAGGATGGATGATGGGAAAGAAGAAAGATACCTATCGTATCGTATACTACCCTAGGGCAATGGATGGACAAGTAGGATCGCGAGGTGCGCTGCCGTATCCGGAGGCAAGGTTGCAACCTGGGAATGACTGACTGACCAACTAACTAACTGACCAACTGACTTAGTGACTGGCTGTGTGCACTGTCATCTCCCTGCAGTTCTGGCGCAGCGTGCAAGACTGGGTTGGCCTGGTCTCGTCGATAAGTAAGTATGCACTGATGAAGCAAGATTTATTGAGGGGAGCAAGCAACAACAGCAACAGCAGAAAAGTTCAGTGCGCCTCTTCAGGTCTGGACGTGCGTTGATGCTCGCATGATAGGCACCTATGCATGGGGTACGGATAGACGCATGGTACATCAATCCAGCTGGTGGATTGTGAGAGAAATACTTGGCTCAGACCGTCGGACTAATTTACTCTACTGCAAACTACAATATTGGAAAAATAAGAAAACACAATTATCTTGATCAGGCATGTCATGTCACGTTTGTCAGGGGGGGCACTATGCATGTTTTGGATCGAGATGTGTTTTTTTGGGGATATAGATTTGTTGACGGAATTATCTGTGGCTAACTAGTGAAGTAATATGGGAAAAAGCATCGAGTAGCTAATTCGATGCCTCCTCCGCCTCTAACCTGACCCATTGACCATTGGCTAATTGCTCGCCCGTTGGATATCCTCCGATGATGATCATTCTCGAGGTTTTATGTTATGTCGGTTGGCGCCGTTATGAAATACGACGCCGGAAATATCGATACCACCCGTTGCTGGATGCAGTGCGAACAAAGTGAAAATTAAAGAAAAAAAATGAAAATGGAAATCCGAATAAATAATAGAAAAAAAGCCCATCTCGATCGTCCTTCCGTAACCTATGCCGCTTTCGTGTCGTGAGACATTATCTCGCTGTGTTTCAATCCGAGAAACACGAACCCCGCCCCAAGAATATGTGTGTGCGGTGCTGTGCTATCATGGCTCTCTCTGTTTCTCCGGTCTCTGGTGGAGGTAGAGCCAAGTAATCCCAAGAAGAAATATCCAGGAAAAAAAACTCCCAAGTAGAAATCTGAGACTGAATATGCTGTCTTGCACACTGCGTTGACAAGCATCTGTCCTGTGTCCCCAATGCCCCATGACCATTGTACAAAAAAATGTGTGTGTTGGCTCCGACCTGCCACCACCGTCCCAACCACCGTTTTCGCCATGCTACTGCCCAAATGTACTGTTGAAAGGGAAATGAAATAAAAGACAATCAGATAAAAATTGATGGTCCAAGAGATGGAAATCACCAATGACAAAAAAATCAAATGCTTGCTCGCTTGCTTGCTAATCTCGACATGGAAAAGAGACTGAGACAAAGTAGATCAGAATGAAGTTCCAGTTTTGCGTGAGCGGTGGTGGGATCTGGTTTGCGCGTGGGAGCGTCAAGTGTATGCACAGAAGAACCGAAACTATTAAAGAGTAAAATTGATGTTTAAAAGGAACGCGGTCGTATTTTTTTTTTCCATTCGTGATCGTCGTGACGTAAGTCATAAGTCGTTAGGAGCTTGCATCGTTGCAAACTTGTTGCCCACTGTTGGCGCCGTTGCATTCGGCTACCATCTTGGCGAAGTTTCGCACAACGTCGCCGGGGATCTGATCCCAAAGAAGGGATCGGGTGTAGACCTCCGACGCTGATTGTTTGTCGTTGGGACGCATGCTGGCCAGAGCCTCAGCAAGGTTGCGGCGCTTATGGGTGGTAGGAGGGGGTTGCGGCGCGCGGATGAAGTCTTGCGAGGTGATTCCATTGTACTGAGCCGGGGTGAGGGAGAAGACCTGCTCGTTGGACTGCTGTTCAGTTGGCTGTGTGAGAGAGTCTGCGAGGTCCCCGAGCATTGACGGGGCGACACTATCCATCCCATGACTGGCCATGGGCGCTGGAGCCGATGTCGCCCATGTCGTGCCGGAGGGCTGAGGCGCTGCAGGCTCAATCGCATTGTTGGGAGCATGTGCCACATCAGCATCCTTGAGGATGTTGTTGAGCAGAGTGGCTGAGGCTTCGCGCATGTCTTCCGATACCCGAGGAATGGTGGGGGTCGAGCGGTTGGAAAGAACAAAGGCTCCGACGAGGAACAGCATGAAGAGCAGGCCACCCTGGGTAGCTGGCTTCTCGACCTCGGTGGCGAGGGTGAACTCCGGCTTCTTGGGGTGAACGAGCTGCATCTCATGCTTGACTTCGGGCTCCATTGTGTAGTCTTCCATGTAGTTCATGTTGTCCCAAGCGCCATCCATGGCCATATTGTCCATGTCGTTGAAGCCGCTGCCGAATCCATTGTTGCTGGGCATGGCAGTATGCTCGAGTCGCTGGACGTGGTCGGTTAGGATGTTGACCTTCTTGCGCAAGTCTCCGGTCTCGATGGTATGTCGCTGTACCATCTCCTCCTTCTCTATGCACATGTCCTCGATTTGGTTCTGCATGTAGTCCTTTTCGCGAAGTAGCTGAGCAAGCTTCCCGTTAAGATCTGCAATTTCCTCTTCCAGCGAAGAGATGAGGCCGGTGAACTGCTTCTTCTCCTCCTCAAGTCGCTCCGTATGCTGCTTTTTCCTCTGTCTAGAGTCGAGAGCAGCTTGCCGGTTGCGCAGAAGTCGCTTTTGCTGCTTGAGCTCCTTGATCTCTTGGTCGTCTGTCGACTGTGAGATCAATGTGTCGATGTTGTCAAGATTCCGCTCAGCAGGGATATCAAAGCGAGCATTCTTCTTGCGGATGCCATCGCCACGGCGCATCTCGTTGTGTGAACGGATGGCCGAGCTGCTGTCAACCTGGGACCGTTTCAGGGACTGAGCCTTGAAGTCGGTGTTCATCCAATCCTTCTGCGGGGAAGTCGGCATGGAAGTATTGCTGGGACCAACTGCAGAGAACAATGGAACATGGCCGGTGGGGTTGCTGAATGGGGTCTGCATGGGCATGGAGCGTTGGAAGATGGATGCACCGCCATCGTACGTCGCCTCCAGCCCGTCATACTGCACGGGAGTGCAGGTCCCAGATCCATGGCCCATGGACCAAGACTGAGTTTGCGAGCCGTAGGTAGCATGTGGCGGATGATCCGGCCGTGTGAAGGGGTTGTTGTTCTGAGGTTCTAGAAAGGGGTTATTTGACGGCACCGACTGCATGTCGACGGAATGCCAATCCTCGGTCTTAGGAGAGAATAACGCTCCTGCAACGGCGAAGGAATCCCTGCGGCTGTCGCCCATGGGGGGTGACATTTCTAGGCCGGAGTCGATGGTGCTGTGGTCCAGGATACCCTCGTCTAGTATGCCGCCGTCATCCTCCTCGAAGAACTTTTGGGCCTGACTTGTGTCGACAGTGAGAGGATTCGGCCTGTAGTAAGCCTGCATCTGCTGGTATGAACCCATTGCGGGAAGTTGAGGGTGTGAAAGTGTGACAAAGGAGAACTGCTTGTATGCTGAAGTGATGTCTGTGAAGAGGTGGACGTATAGCTCTCTCTGTAGAATAATGTTGTGTTAGTGTACAGAGAAGTCGTTAAGTCGTGAGTGTGTAAGTGTGTATGTAAGAGTGTGTGTATAAGTCAGACTATAGCGCCGTAAGAGAATGGCGGCAGCGACGAGGACAAGGGATAATAATTCAATGCACTTGTTTGCAGAATTAAGACGGCGACAGTGGCTTCGATGGACCAGAAGCTTCAAGACTCCAAGACAGCAAGAGGCGAAGAGGGTGTATGCGGGTATGATACTATGGGAAAGACAATGGAGAAGGGCAGTCGGGAGGGGGGGTGAGGGAGTATAATATGTAAGTATGTCGATGGGAAGATAAAGAAGGTCGGGTAGTGTGTTAGGTAGTATTGAGCTGTCAGTGGGTGGTGGTGGTGGGTTGTTGGGATATGGGATGGTCCAGGATGTGGAGACCCGACCGTCCTTATACTATTAAGCATGTACTGCAGTATGTAGGTAGGTAGGGTACTTGGGTACATGCGTGTATAAGTGCGGGTGAGCCGGGTAGTGTGCCTCTAGGTACGGTAGGAGGGGGAGGGGGTTTATAGATTGGAGTAGATACATGTAGATAGAGAGTTGTTAAGGCAGCTAGGTAAGTAAAGGAAAGTAAAGACTTACACTCTCTTCTTTAAATAATACTCTAGAAAATGCGTGTGAGAAGGCGAACCGTTTATCTATGTAAACCAGAGCGCGTGAATCGAGAACGAGAGGAAGAATGATTGTGATGATGGTGATGATGATAACAATAATAACAATAAGAAGAGCCAGGTTTCGAAGCCGTCGTAAGACTCAGAAACAGAAATGTGCAGCAGGATGCGAGAGATCGCGTAAACCTTCGACACAATATCAACAATAAGCAGATGATGTTTTTGTAAGTTCGGGGGCGCCTCTCAGACTGGGGGGAAAATGAGGAAGCTCGTGTACTTAAGGAACAAGCACCGGGTTGGGTCTCTGATGACTCCCACGACTTTCTTTACAAGGGGACTACTTCGCGCGCGGGCAGTAGCGCAGTAGCAGCAGGCGGTATACAGAGAGGGACGGGCTCGAACGGGGAGTAGACGGGGCATTTTCCCAAGGGCAGTCAAGGGCAGAGCATGGCAGTGGAGACCAGGAAGCACCATGAGACCCCCGGCTGACGAACAGGAACTGGCGTGGGTGGTGTGAGGACCTATGTTGACGGCCGTCTACGGGGGTGTATGCTTGGAACAGCGACATGGAAGCCGTTCCGGTCGATGTGACCCTCAGCCAAGACTCTTAGGCCGTTACCAAAATCCCCACCGTCTTCATAACTGTCACCCAGAGCGAAAAGTAGGTGAGAGGGAACGAGAGGAGTACTTGGAAATAAGGAGGAAAAAAATAAAGAATAAAAAATAACCTACGTTAGAAAACGGTGTATTGAACCAGACTGGACTGGCACTACCGGACTATGGTAGTAAGTGTATATACTACACTTACATTGACCGATCGCATGATTTACTCTATCGTCGAACCTCTTTTGCTGTGTCCCAAGTTTCTTACACTACGGCTTGCTGTTGTTTTGAGTGTTATCAATCGTCGTCGCCGAGTACCTATCAACGGTCAGCATATCGTAAGCCTAGACCAGATCTACGCCTCTGTCAATCAAGCGACTATCCATCTGGAATGCCGGGCAAAGTGGATTTGTGATCACTCCGATTGACTGTGGATTGTGTGGCTATCGTGGGATGGCAAAGCGACTCAACGTCAGGCTTGTTACTTGATTGACGGATAGAGACTCAGTAGATAGGTGGATAGACGGACGCATTGATTTGATTGATTAGTACGTATTTCATTTTCACGATACTGTATGAGCTGGGAGGATAGTCGAACAAAAGCCGCCGTGGAAATCGGACACCCCCGCCCGTAAAGACGATGCGACTGGCTCCGGGAAGGGCAAGATAACGTGATGGTGTCCCGTGGGAAGCCAGTTTCGTCGTCCAATACGGTAGATAGTGTTGGTGTGTTAGGAGCATAACTCCGTCGAAAAGGGCTGCCGACAAGCGATTCGCAGCTGTGCGCTGAATGATCGATCGATTGTACCTTTGTACAGGCTACGACCACCACACACACAGCACTACACTACTTAGTACGCGACTTAGTAGTATACGCTACTCTACACTACTGAGGAGTGGGTGCAGGTTGGGCACCGACGGCCGGCCTTGGGTGTGAATTGCTACCTAACCGCTGTTCCCTCGAAGCCATGCGCTGCACACCAAGGCGTCTGTGACACTGGAGAGTCGTCTGTTTGCGCTTCCTATTGCTCGGTGCGGCGGTGGGGTGCTATAGCCACCTGCTGCTACTGAATATCGAGTAGGCACTGGCTATGAACGAAGCTCTTGTTACACTTACGATACGGCCACTATCTAGATCAGTCCACGCTCGAGACTATGATACTAGTCTCATGCGGCGCCAGCCATTGAGGCTTCGTCTTGAGGCAGACGACGACCTGACTGGCAGTGAAAAGGGCAGATCAAACCCTCTGGTATCTGCGACTGGTATCATTCTGCAACTGGTAATGTGATAGCAAACTGCGAGACGGCGATGCGACGTCTTTCTTGGTCGGACGCAACGCGCGATGCAGTGTAAATGCCAATACCAATGCTAATGCCAATGCCAATGTCAAATGTCAATGTTTGTGTGTCCAAACAGAAATGTGGCTGAAGCCTTCTCGCGAGAAAGCCTCCGGGGTAGGAAGAGGGTATTTCGCCCTCTGGTACGCCTCGAGATCGACAGAGGGACTGGCGATGCTTTCACCGGTCACATGACTCTGCCGGTCCGTGATTGAGATGTAAATCTAAACAAATACCTGCTCGGTGATTTGGGGGGTCATGTCCTGTGAAACCCAGCTAGAGCACAATTGCATCAGCGAGTCCCCGGTGTCGAGTTCCGTGGTAGGCGCCTCTGCCTTGTTTCATTTCTTTCAGTCTAGGGAGATGGATGAGCAGCCGCGCGCGCAATTGAGTCGACAGGCCTCCGTGGGTTAAGCGGACAATTAGTCGCGAATCCAGAAACGCTCGTCGAGATCGCCTCGCCTATCACTCGTACCATCATCCCATGTAAACCCTTTACAATGCTAATTACCTACCAACTGTATACATGGACTACCGTAAAAGTTTGATATCCTGGCTTGCTTGGGACGCTGCCTGCAACTCGGGAACGGGAAGACGGGAATGTCACTTGTCAAATCGAAGCTAGACAAGGAGCCCGGAGTCGATCTCGCCTCCACCCATGCTTTTCTACCAAAATACTATCGTAATTGTACACTACACTACATGTTTCAGCGACAGCATACCGCCATCAAACAGCTTGAAATCAAGGAGCTTGACAAACATGTTAGTCTAGTATTTGAAATGATCGGGCGATGTGAATCGAAAGTTGAGCCCTTGGCTCCACCTTGGATCTGTTTGCTTGTAAAAATATCGTTGCGGTGAAGATGTATCTAATTAAAGCACGGGAGAGGCCGGGTTGTGGGTGTGAGCACGGGGCACGGGTACGGCGAAGTTCTATGGGATTTGTCGCCTGCGTTATAACAGTAAACGGAAGGACTATCGCAAGGCTCGCGATTGATTTTCGCGGCATGGTCTGAGCATCCAAGAAAAAGCGATTGTAGAAGCTGCGCTCTGGCGAGTTATACGTGCTGACCATACGCAGTAAGCAAGTTTCCAGCGATTGCCAAGCTCAGCTAGAACCTCGGATGGTGCACTGAAATCCGTCGATCCGGTTTTGCCGAGACGGCTTAGAACGGTTTCTGGTAATCGATAGACGCCTGAGAAGGCTATTTTGCCCCCTTCAGAAAAAGGTCTTATACCTTCGTTGATACTTACTACATTGCATGCCGGAAAGGGCAGGTAGGACTCTCTGCACCGTACGCTTTGGCAGCATGAACATCTGGGTTGCCGCATGGTCGCGTCTAGTATACATGTGAGCTGCTCGTCAAAACAGCGCGTCTCGAAGGTCGGCGCACAAGCGAACGGTCCTCGGAATTTTCTGATACAAACTGGGGCGAAGGTGGCCTGTTTTTCCGACCGACGTCAATATTTACGGGAGGTTGGTGAAGATCCCTGTCAGATTGATTGGGCTCCATTAATGCTTTCGAGAGAGGCGCGCGTTCAATATCCATCGCTGAAGGACGAGTTGCGAAGGAGAACCGCCATGCTATCGTATAATAGGACGTTCTACCGACCATTGTGGCTAAATTCTCAATACGGGCGCATAGGCGAAGCGCAAAGCGACAATTCATGAATGAGCAGAGGTTCGCCCCAAGCAAGTGATTGGGCGGCGACTGTACTGTTTCCCGATAATCGAGCTAAAACTACCCTTGGCGCGACGAAACGTTGCTTATCGCTGCGGTTGGGTGGTGAGGTTACGATCTTCTCGTCAAAACAAGTAAACATTCCGGGTCAGAAGCTGCTGGTGCGTATTGAAGGCGTCACGATCGATTCAGCAGGTCCGTGACGCGGTGTTGACCTAATTGGGGGCTGATCATATGCTCACCGGCGATTGCCCGTCCATGAGCCGCGGCTACTCCTTCACCGAGTCAGGCGTACGATAGCTGTACCTACGTACGTATATATGCAATGGCAGTAACCGTGAATGCTGTGTAGACCTTGTGGGACGAAAGGAGCTTGGGAGTGGACCCTCGCCCAAGTTGGGAATCGTTAGGCACGAACTATATGGGATAATGTGATCACGGCCGCAGAAAACGTGGCCAGGTCCTATGAGATGCAATCGAGTTATCCCATTATAGCGCGATCTGATTTGATGGCCAAAGAGGAAAGAGACGAAAAACTAGGTTAGTAAAATACCGTTTTCGGGGGTTCAGTTCCTCGAAACCAGTAAGTACCGCGCGTGGGCCACTTGGAGGGCCTGTAGTGTATCATGATGGAACCAGCGGTGAGAAGGTCACGGTTTTCAAACGACCTAACGTTAGCTACCAGCATGTGTAGTACAGTTGTTACAGACCTGCCGAGCCGAGGAACTCTTGCGATCCTCCTATATGAACTTCTTCACCATTCAGTAGGACCCTGGCGTACAAACGGTTCGGTTGAATGTGCTGGCCAAGTTTGCTCTACTGCCCCAGACACCTTCTCAAATTGATTCAGAAATTCTCTTGCGTGGGAAAAATGGGATCCCTGGTAAACGGTTTCTTGCATATCTAGCGTAACAGTATGGTACTTTCGAGCCCACTTGCCACCTTGTACGTCAAATGCGAGTAGCTTGCCCGGCATGTTTTTGACGCAGGTTAAGCTTAACTATTGGATGTTGTATCTCTTCACTTGTGATATCTGAGTTGTGGTATACCGCTTTGCCATGATCGGTCTCTCTTAGTAAGTCTATACTCGTGTTTGCACTTACTTCTGGCGACTAGTTCAGCGCAGCCTCAATCAAGGATTGGCGGTGTAACACCAACAGATCGGAAGTTTTTCCGACTTGAGTTCTACAGCAAAGTCTTCCATCTTGGTCAATCGCTCCTGTTAGTCCTGGCCCACCCATCGTGATGTAGCCGGTATTTCTGAAACGAAACTGGTGCCCAACTCGATGTCCTATGATGTTCTCTGATATCCAGTAGTGTCCTCCACCTTTCCCTACGTAGCTCAAAGTGGAGCTTAGGATTTGTGTCAAGCTACCTGAGGGAACGTGGAGTGGCAAGTTCGCTCGCATTTGTCAACTTGTATCTTGCGTGGCGGTGTAGAGGCTGGTTAGTGTGCCTCATCAGTACAGAAGAAAGCATCTGGTAGGCCCGGATAGGTATAGAAACCGGCTGCTCAAGCCGTTGCTACAGAAATAGCATATGTATGTTGGCAGACTTATCATGCCGAAGCAAGACTAGCCGAACGGCGCACGTTGCGCGTAAACCTCGTCCTGTGGAGGAAATTGTGGAAGTTGCAATCCAGTACGGTCCAATTGGTCACTTTGGTGTCGTTGACTCATAACGCTCTGCGATCGGAGGCTCTTGAGACCCTCTTCCTTTCTGTCAATGCAGTTTATTGGTGGACAAGACCATATCGGCCAGCTCAAAATTACTCAAACTCCCAAAGCTTGACTAGAATGTTATCTTCAACTCCGGAAGCGGGATCATTTGGTAGGAAAATCCGTTTAGGAATCATAAACTCAACCACGGGCGGTTTCTTGACCGATTTTGATAGTTCGGCCTCAACAAGCTGGGACAATGTTAGTGGCAAATTTTGAACTTAGTGGACTGGGACTGGCTCACGCTTTGATAGGAGTGGTCCAGAAAGTCCTCCATATTGTACCATTGCTTGGTGAACTGTTCTGATATTATTTTAGCCACCGTGGCGACGTTGGGGTGATAATGTGACTGCAGTTGAACGATCTCCCATAGACAGCTATCAATAGCTTGAGTCTGCAGGGGATCCTGTTCTTTCTCGTCAAAGAGATCAATCATTCCTTCGCTTTCTATAGTGGCTTTGGCCTCTGGGGTTCGCGGAACACGATGAATCATGAATGTACACAACGGGTGTTTCTTTAGTAGGTTATAGATCCAAGGAACTATCGCGACAATGGCTGATGGCGGCGCATTAAGACACAGTCTAGCCATACGTTTAATGAAGCTGGCAACCAGTGATGCTGGAAGATGAGTCGATGCTAAGAATGTGTCAAGTAATCGAAGAAACCTTGATCGATGTTTGGAGTGTAAGATATCTGCATCAAGCAATGAATATAATTTCTGATAAAACGAAGGGTAGTCCAAGTTTCGACTTTGGATGAGATAAAATACTCCGGACAGCGCAAGTAAGGATAATGACCCTCCGGCGTTGTAGGAATCCGTCAGAAAGTCCATCAGTAGCTCGGGTTGGACGAACCAAGGCGCTATGGACTCTGCCACGATTTCGAGCAACCGCTTTCTCTGTTGCCGGTCGGGATTCAGTTTCAGTAAAGAGACCCAAGCTGATTGGCATTGCTTCTTTTGTTGGTGTAGTGACAGAATAGGCTGAGACTTCTTTTTGGGGAGATCAATATAGAGAGAGCCTAGATCTTCGGTACTACTAGGGACGTCTTCGAAATACGATAGTATGTCGAAGACGCTATCAAATAGATCATTATCCATGGAGGAAGCGTCATGGCTTCCAAGTATATCACTGGTAAATGTTAGCGAGCGTCCACGTCCGAGTTGGTAGGAAGAAAACTGCACCTTAATGCTTCAAAAGTATAGAAACGAACGTCGGCGTACTCGCCTAAATACTTCTCACAGAACTCCTCTTGGACATCCTCATATCGTTTATGAACGAGTGCCCCGACGATATCCCTGAGAAATACCTTCGGGAACGTGGCTTCGCCTTTGTCACCATTCAGATGAGCCTCAGCCTTGAGAAGGCGCATAGACAGAGTGAGGGCGGTTGAGGCCGATTCCTCGTCTTCTAGGACCGCAATGAGAAGTTTTTTGTAGTCGGCCAGCCTCCCCTTGAGCCACTGGATGACGACAGCCTCTCTCTCGGACTGGCCCGGTTTGCGCGACAAAGTCCCAGAGGCCAGCAACCTCAAGAACACCCTGCACAGGGAAACTGTCGCAAATAAGGCAACTGCAGGATCCTCCTTTTGGTTGGAAGCAAGGTCGAGCAGTATGGTAATATTGTTATAGTTTTTCTTGGATTTGAGGATCTCATCTTCAAGCTGTAAGATTTCGGCTTGGCGATCTTCTGTCTCGTCGTCGTTGTCCTCCTCGTCGCTGCTTTCGGCTTTTGATCGCTTGCTGGCCTTTTCGGGTACTTTCGCCCGTTTCCTTTTCAAGGACGTCTCAACGGCGACACTAGGCATGATCTCTATTGAATCGTCGTATACCAATTGAGAATAGAATTAATGATTCAGCAAGTAGCGCCGCGCTCGGACGTTTGCAGAGGTGGTTCCAACAGGGCAACAAAAAAAAAGTTGTAGCCTCGAGGTGCGTTGACAGCAAGGCTGGAATAGCCTAGGAGGCACCTATGCTGTAATTAGTCTAGGCACTGCTAGGCAGTGAGTGAGACCCTCTGGCAGCCTGTGACAGGGAATTCTTGAGAGCTGCGACCCGCTAATCACGTGCCATTCCAGCCAATCGCAGACGCCGATTGAAGCTCAACTCTAAGCCGAATAAAACCTCATTCTATCCGAGAAAGCTCCATCGCAGACTGTCATTTGCTCCGGCTAAGCAAAGCAACTCCCAACCCCGACCCCGTCGCCGCCCCCCCGTGCATCATATCGCAATGGCCTCCCGTCTGGCTACCCGCGCCCTGGGTAAGTTCCGCCTTTACTCGTCCGGCGTCTATGCAGCTTCAATTGGCCGTCTGTCCGGCATCAGCGTTGCTGACCCGCATGTGTTGTCGTCACAGGTGCCGCCCGCGTCCGCCCGACCATCAGCCCGCGCGCCATTCTCCCTGCCGTTACCTCGTCCGTGACGCCATCGCGCTCAGCCTCCAACGTACCCGAGCCCAAGGTGAAGGCCCAGTCCCTCGTCGATTCGCTGCCCGGCAACTCCCTCATCTCCAAAACCGCCATCCTCTCCTCCGCCGCCGGTCTCTCCGTCTACGGCATCAGCAGCGAGTACTTGGTCATCAACGAGGAAACTGTCGTCGCCTTCTGCCTGCTCAGCGTCTGGGGTGCTCTGATCAAGTTTGGCGGTCCCATGTACAAGGAGTGGGCGCAGGCCCAGAACGAGAAGATAAAGAACATCTTGAACGCCGCCCGTGAGGACCACACCCAGGCCGTCAAGAACCGAATCGACAACGTCCAGCAGATGGGCGGCGTCGTCGACGTCACCAAGGCTCTTTTCGAGGTTTCCAAGGTAATAAGAAAGTGATGGTCCGAAACCAGAGTGGGACAGTGGGCTGATCAGAATCGCGTAGGAAACTGCCCAGCTTGAGGCCAAGGCTTACGAGCTTGAGCAGACCACTGCATTGGCCGCCGAGGCCAAGTCCGTCCTGGACTCGTGGGTGCGATACGAGGGCCAGGTCAAGCAGCGTCAACAAAGGGAGCTGGCTGAGAGCGTTATCGCCAAGGTAAAGAAGGAGCTCGAGAACCCTAAGGCTCTTCAGCAGATTCTTCAACAGAGCGTCGCTGATGTAGAGAGTGAGTATATCCTTTCAGTGGTCCAACTCCCGAGAACTCTCGTTGCTAATAAAGACGCAGGGATCATTTCGTCCAAGGCTCAATAGACTCAAAATAATTAGATACTCCCTGGCGCAACCGACTCTTTCCTTTGTTTCCCCCAACATGTGTCTATAGAACACCCTGTGCATTAGTCAAGAGAAACATTCAAAGTTATGCGGTCCCGATGCACGCGTCTATGCTGGGTTGGTTGATATAATTGTAGATCGTGTATATTAGCGGCTCGTGTGATCTACAATTGTTGTGGTAAATCATGTTCAATGTAACGCACTCGCGCAAACCCACGATGATATTGGCATACCGAACAGGCCTTTGAAGTCTATACCAACAGCGCCTGCCACGGTGTGATCACCACGGCTAACCTCTACCATGCTCATCATATAAATTCAAGTAAATGTGGCTACTGATGGAAACACCGAGCTTGTGATGGCGTAATCCTCACTTTCATCCACCTTTGCCATTCCACTTCTCGAGGAGACCAACCGTCCACTCTCGAAATTTGCGATCGCTTTCTGGGATGAAGCTGTTACTCTTCTCCAATAACCTAGCTATCGTCGTGATTGCTTCGTAGGGTAGTGATATGTCTTGAACATCCGAAGTCATGGACTCTAACATCTTATCCGCTTGCTCCTGGCTGACAGTCCGATAGAACACCTTGGTGGCATTGGTAGGTGACGAAGGGGCCTCGGTTGAGGAAAATGTAATGTTGGCGTTAAACACCCAGATATTGAGAATATCTTGCGCCTGGTTGCCGTCTCCAGCCTTGGAACCTACTGAAGAGGGGGTGGATTGAGCTTTTATGGGAAGGAGCACCGATTTGGAACATCCTGACCGAGCCATGGTTGCTAGGAGCATGGCGCTGACACACTGCGCTAAGGTCGGATATGATTCTGGGATGTTATGGTCTTGCTGTTTGACGATAACCTGCCATTTGAAGATAGATACTGATGATGCATCATCATTTGGAACACCCAATTGTGTCTTGCAAGACGTGCAGTGTAGTGTTGTTGTTGTTTTAGCTTCATGGCCCGCCCTGCCAGTGCCTTCTGAGGTCGAAATCTAATTACGCTGTATCAGCGGTTTGAGCATGCGACAAATATCATCAAATAGAGTTAAATAAGTTGATTGGGCAAAATCGATGGGCATTCAAATGACGAGAATAAGCTATATACACATGTACCTCTATATAATCCCAAGACTTCCACGTCCAAGGAAAACTCTCGGTGAAAGGCAGAGGCGTCCTCCCAGGTACACTGGTGTCGATCCCAGAGTCGTAGACCTAGGGTCCAACAGACCAGGCACCGTATAATTGGAAGCAAAAATGCATTCTATCTAGGGTGTGAGTATCGGTGACCAGCCCACTGAATAGCAGAAAAGCTGGCTCTGGCCACCTTCTATACACCCAAAAAGGCAATCCATCATCTCCAAAACATTCATGAGCAGAGAGGAACTCACCGAGGATGGAACTAAATCCGAGCTTTTGAGGAGGAAGGATGTGAGGTCGACGAAACCCACGCCAGATTGGGCTGTTATTCGCGAGCTTGCTCCATACCCACGATTGGCCAGGTGCTCTTCGTCGTCGTGGCCATTTGCGTGGTTGTGCGGTTTATGGCAGTGCCAGAACTCCATCATCTCCGCCCAGTTCTCACTAGGCAGGTCTTTCCATACTTTGAGGGTGCCGCTAGCGACGATGGTCGATTGGCACGTCCTGCACACCACAGCTGAACCTGGCTCAAGGTCTGTCGCGGACCAGGGGACTAACTCCTCTGATACCGGCGGAGTGCGCCCGACTGAGGGTGCAGCAAGTGGTAATCTCCATGATAGATCGGTGATCCCTGATCCTTTGATGGGTAGGTGTGATGATGGAGCTACGGTCTCAGGTAGCCGGAGGGTCTGACTGGATCCGCAATGCGTGACAGTGAGAGCCTGACCATCAGCAGAGACAGAAGCTTGTGTATCTGTTGAGACTGGTGTTGGTAGACTGCATCCGACAGAGACTTGCCGAATATTGGACAGAAGCTCGGCATATATGAGAATACGTTGGGAAAGAGACATGTTCGATAATAAAGGAAGAAGTCTTACGCGCGTTTGTTTCTTCGTAAATAATAGGATGTTTTAGAGACCCACATTACAGAAACTCCCCTTTACGCATATATACTTCATAGCATGTTAACTATTCCAGCTTTCGGCTTTTAGTAGAAACATACAAAATTTTAAGTTTTATTAAGCCGTCATACTCGCTTACTTAGAAAGCCTAACAGTGATTTACTGTCGCTTTCCTCATCATCAGTACATGAGTTCGGACGTATTCACTCTTTTCATTCGGGGCCTGATTTGGTTATATGCTAATAGAGCATATTCTGAATAATCACATACGCCTCAATATTCGTATACCTATATATATGCATACCATCTCCTCACCGTTTCCAATTGACGTCACAGTCTTTCCTCCTCGGCCATTACCATTTCAAAGACGTTGTGAACGAAGCTCATGATGGCTTCGATACTATCATACGTACCGGTTGTGAACCGGTTCATCAAGAACAATGAGGAGTCTCGCTCTATCGACCTCCCACCAGTTGAGATTCACAATGTGGAGACATCCCCAGAGAAGCGCGACAGAACTCTGAAGCATCTCCTGAGAGCAAATCACATTAATCATGCCATTCTCTTTCATGACTTGCGATTTCACAATCATCTACCGCATATTCTATGCTCGGCCTATCTTCTCGGTGCATCAGACACACAGCTGCACCATGTTTACGATGAAGAGGCCAGGACGCTAGAACCTTGGACGTCGTCCCCTGCCGAGGTCACCCAGGATGACTGGCAAAGCTTTCGGGGCGACAAACGGTATCAACGTGCTTTTATTGACTTCTTCGAAGATGCTTTGGTAATGAGACACAATTACAACTGGAAAAAGGTGGTAGAGGAATACCTATACAGCGGCGAAGAGCCCCTCGTGAATTGCCTTATTGGTGGTCGTAGGTTTCTCCGCTAAGCTTGCAGACTATCTATTTCTACTAACAGCTGCAGTTGGGCACCCTCTCATTCATCTTGGATACGCCTATGAGATGGATAATAAGGAGGTAGCCATGGAGGCATTGGGGCTGGCTTCCACAGAGTACAATTTCTTCCACAAGTACTTGGATGATCCATCGTACACAAAGCCGTCAGCGTTGAAAACTTCAAATCCGCTGGAGTTGCTCACGAAAATGGCCAATGACAAGCGAGTGAAAGATCTCTTCAAGAAGCCCGGTTTTCAGAACCTCGAGTCTCTCTTCGACGACCACGAGGACCTCGTCATGGAGTACTGGAATGCATGGTCTCTCGATGACCCGAAGAAACAATTCCAAGAGTCTCAAGAGGCTGCAGTATCCCTTCTCGTAGCTACGGTTCCTCCGGGAACGCACTCATACAACTTCGTCGTCGTCCACCTCCTTACCACAAGTCACGCAGTGCGAATACTTCTTCCCATGATCCCTCCGAAATACCACATCAACCTAGTGCGTCAGTGGTGGCTGCTGACGGTTGCAGTCTACGCCATTTACAAATGCCCGAACATCGACCCCGATAACTTGAAGCCTAATGATGTAGCTGGGAAGCAATGGAACTATGTAGAAGATAAGGCGCTCAATAGTGCTTACGCGACGGATGCCCATTTTGTCAAAGGTCTGGTTGCCTTTATTCATACCATGAACTCCAAGCTAATGGTTTTCTAGCTATTCGAGCGATGAAGGAGGCAGCAAGGACATGGGGAGATGTGCATGAACACTACCTGGGGGCAGCAGTCCGGTTTGTTGATGACTTTGAAGGATGGATATTTGATTGATTCGCGCTGGCACTGAGTTACTGCCAATGCTACTATGCTGATTCTGTACCATTCTAGGTTGTCATTCTTTGCAGTCCTCAGATTCGTTACCTTGTTTTGGCGGGGAAGCTATTTAGCGGGAGACTGACATTATGTGCAAAAGGTATTTCCAAATTCCACCTAGGATGCATGGCATAGGTAATCAATGTTTAATTGATATGCAACGCGAATTCTTATGGTTACATGTAAAGCCAGGTGATCTCTTGCGACACTTTAGACTTCCTGTTGGCATCACTTTATAACAGTAGGGTAGTCACCTGATAGCGCGCATACAGTACCTCAGGTCACAGTTACAGTCGAGGCGGTTGCCAAAAAAACTGAGACCCTCCCCCCCCCAACCAAAACAACCACCAAAACAGCCTTTTTGAAGCTATTTTTTCAACATGAGCCGCCCAACTACCCCTACAGCTAGCGTTCAGACGAAGCATTACGACACGCCTTCGAAAGCAGAGCTTTTAGCTAGTTTTGGTAGGGGGGCAGAGCGGTCGTAACAAGAAACGACCCACCAACGCAGATATCACTGGTGGTTAGTGGGTCGTTTCTTGTTACGACTGCTCGGGGGTGCGGGGGGGGGGGGTGTCTCAGTTTTTTTGGCGACGGCCTCGACAGTGGCGCAGACGCGTGCTGTAAAACACGGGCTAACGCCACTAGCACTGCCTATCCTCCCAAATCCATTAAGCTCAATCTGCCCTTCATCGAAGAACTACGTCAGACTCACCTCGAACTTCATGTCAATCCATCAAGTATCTCCGGCTGCAGCGGACATATACTGTACGGAAAACATGTCTTACGGCGAATGAAATACGATTGTACCACTGTACCATGAATTAAACTTGAAAAGAAAGCGACAGATGCCTTTCCAAGCATTGTATGCAACATGGCGCCGCCTGCGAAGCGCCTAAAGCGAAACATAGTGCGGACTTCAGACGATGAAGAAGACGACAATAAACCCGTCATCAACACGCTAACCAACTATCTCTTCTCGTCGCCCGATGCGAAAACGAGAAACTCCTCTAATGACGACGTCCCCGTCTCTCCCAGTCCGACCCGAAAGCCCCCGCGCCAAACAACCCGCCAACCCTCCAAGCCCCTTCAGCCCTTTTCTCTCAATGGCTCGAGTACGAGAAGTGGGAGGAAGAGCACGAGCACGAGTCCAGAAAAGAGCAGGGCCAAACCGCCCATAAAGGGTAAAAGCGAGGAGAAAGGCAAGACGGCCGACTTGAAGACATTATTCTCTAAGCAAGCCGAAAAGGCCGCGGCCCGGCCGCCGGTCAAACTAGACGACATAATAAGCGACCCAATATCTGACGATGACGATGTCGGAGAACACAGGGCCACGGCGACTAGTCACGTCGGCCTAGCCTCCCGAAAGCGGTTCAAAGATTTGTCGAATAGTAATACTGTTGCGTCTACATCTGCCCCCTCGAGCCAGAAGTTTATACGACCTTCTCTACCTTCGCGGGATCCCAGTGTAGATGATGAGCAGAGGCCATGGTCCGAGAGATTCAGCCCTGCTAACTTGAATGAGCTTGCCGTTCACAAAAAAAAGGTTGCCGATGTTAGGAGGTGGCTTGAGGAGGTCATGGCTGGCCGAATGCGACAGCGGTTGCTTATTCTCAAGGGAGCAGCCGGTACCGGGAAGACCACAACATTGCAGCTGCTTGCTAAGGAAATGAAGTGCGAGATCTTGGAATGGCGGAACCCGACGGCGTCTGCTGGGGGCCAACAAGGCTTCCAGTCTGCTTCGGCTCAGTTTGCAGAGTTTATGGGCAGAGGAGGCAAGTTCTCCCAATTGGACTTCGGCCTGGAAGATTCGCCATCTCAAAATTACGGACTCAGCGACGGAACCCCGAAGATTATGGTCATTGAAGAGTTTCCTAATACATTTGCCCGCTCGTCCACTGCTATGACATCTTTTCGAAAGGCCGTATTGGAGTTTCTGGCGACAAATACTCCATCACTTTCGCTCTTTGCAAAGGCAGCTTCCAAAGATCCCATTACACCTGTGGTTATGATCATATCCGAGACTCTTCTGACGACCACTTCCGCATCCGCGGATAGCTTTACTGCTCATCGATTGCTGGGACCTGAAATAACCCGGCATCCTGGAACCTGCATCATAGAATTCAATGCTATAGCGCCCACGCTGCTTTCTGCTGCTCTAGAGTTGGTAGTACAGAAAGAAGCCAAGAAATCAGGCAGGCGGCGGACGCCAGGGCCGCTCGTGCTCAAGAAACTAGGCGAGATTGGGGATATTAGAAGCGCTATCTCCTCTCTCCAGTTCCTCTGCTTAAAAGGCGATACTGAGGCTGACTGGGGTTCTCAAGTTAACTTTAACAAACCAAAGCGGTCACTGAAAAGTTCTGTCTCTCTTACGCGGGGGGAAGTAGAAACATTACAGCTTGTTTCACAGCGAGAGGCAAGTTTAGGCATCTTCCATGCGATTGGAAAAGTCGTGTACAACAAGCGAGAGGAACAACCATTAGATCCTCTATCAGTAGAAGGAAAGGCCGAATTATTGCCTGACTATCTGGCTTCATGTTCTCGGCCGAAGAAATCCGAGGTCTCCGTCGACAACTTGATTGATGAAACAGGAACCGATACGCACACCTTCATTTCGGCTTTACATGAAAATTACGTCTTGTCTTGCGATTCAGATAACTCCTTTCTTGACTATATGGGAGGGTGTATTGACTATCTATCCGAAAGTGATCTTCTGTGTCCTTCCTGGGACGTATTCTTTGGTGGTCGCGGCGCTGGTGGTTTGAATTCCTCTGGAAAAGATTCAGCTAGTCACGTGCTACGACAGGAAGAAATCGCATTCCAAGTTGCCACGCGTGGTTTGCTTTTCTCTCTTCCTAACCCGGTGAAGAGGAAGGCGGCCGGGTCTAGGCGCGGTGGTGGTGGTGATGCGTTCAAGATGTTTTACCCCATGAGCCTCAAGCTATGGAGAGAGAAAGAGGAGCTAGAAGGCCTAGTTGACCACTGGTCTTCTGTTCTGTTGAAGGGTGACGACTCCGAGCATAATGTGACTGCCGGCGCATCCGCTTTCCGCCGCCCGAAAAGTGCCAACACTGGCGAATGGCTTGCTGACAAGGGCCCTCGGCGGAACCCTCGCCAGACGAAGCAGACAGAACAAACTGCAGACCAGTCTCCAGACAAATCAACCGCATTGCTTTCACTTGGTAGCTCTGCTCGACGGGAAATGTTACTCGAAAGACTACCCTACATGTTACATATCGCCCGTTGGCAGAAAGTACCAGGTCTAGGTGTCCGGGCAAAAGAACTCGAGAAAGTTGTGTCGTTCTCCGGCATTAGTTCAGCTATTGACGAGGATGATGTGGACCCTGATGAAAACTCAGGAGGGGTCTCGGGAGAAGCCTGGGCTACGGACAAACCTACCGAAGAATCATCACCGCGAAAGAAGACCTTTGCCATAAGGCATAACAGTAATAATGGCGCCTCTGTAACTTCTTTACAAGTGCAGAAGCTCGTACTGAGTGATGATGATATAGAAGATGACTGATATTCAAGTTGATGGTGAGATCAACTTGTCGTATGGTGTCTGGAACTGGCGTGTAATGGTCGGCATGATGGTGTTGTTGTGTCAATGGCTAGAGAAAGACTTGATGGGAACAGGGTTTTGGAGTTTACTTTCTGGGTCGAGGGTATAGGGATCTGGAGAGCTGTCCGTTACCTACACGGAAGCGCAATGTTCGGCGAAATATTCTATCTATGTTTCAAACGAATGGAAGTCACTCAATCGATCAATAAGTCACAATGCGGGAAAAGGGTTTCTTGCCCATTTCCTCCGTAATAATTCGCTAATTCCATTGGTTATCTGGACGATCAAGATGGGAAACCCACTACAGGTTGGCTTGTTAATTCCCAGCTCGCGGTCATGATGTGGAATACCGGAGTGGATGATCATGAATGAGGCTCTTATATCGTATAAATCGTATTCCTCGCTCTCCTCCGGGAACGCGACGCTAGCGCGGTAATGTGGCACTTGCCACCCAATAATAGACTCAGCTGGGACGGGATTGAGCAGGGAGGCATGTAACTGCAGGAATGCATGCATGCAGACAACAGATCCCATCTATTCTGTGATTCTTGTTGGTGCTGCTCTCGCGCAAGATATGGTATATTTGGTTTGGCTATACGAACAATGCGAGAGCGATCTTCCGTGCCATAGGATGCGAGATGGTAGTGTGCATCTTTTTAGGGCCGCATCGGGCTTGACGATGCGAAATGTCGATCTCTATCTAGGTATTGACGAGAAGTTTTTTGATGTAGTCACGCAAGTACCGCCGCGGCGGGGGGATTAAGTGAGGGAACATGTTGCGTTCCTATGGAGTTCCATTGGGACTTGGCTTGCGCTCGTTTAAACCGTTTACATGTAAAGCTTAAGGATTACGCCCATTTGGTAGTGTTAGTGGTTTAGTCGAGTAGTTTTATAGTCAGCTTGTCGATGTAGGTTGGCGGCTGGATATATGAGGATATTGGACCGCAAGCGGAAACCGGCTTGCTTAGGGTGATAAAGTCCGATTATCCGTACATCGTGGATTCTTAACCGGGATATGGCCTCTCCGGACTGCATGCCTCGCTCTGTTTTGTTCGAATGCAACAGCAGTACTACGTTAGAAAGTCTGCATTGTTATATTTCTACTTTTCATCTCTTACCAAGTCTATTATTCCATGATCAGGAACCACCGCTCCAGACTTTCCATACGTCCTTACATTCCATACTCACTGGAGGATGACATAAATTCCGGAATCTTCCTTTCGGGAGTACGTCATACCAATATGAACTCCCATCTCTCGATGAACTATAGCGAGCCAAATGTCAAAGCAGTTGACTCGCAAATTGATGAAATGTCAGACCTCATATTTAGCTTCGACAATGACATAGTGATGGATGACAGCGCAATGGGCCTAACCTCCCAACCACCTTGCAGTAGCACTGCATTGCGGTCTTCATCGCCCTCATCTTCGACATCTCAGTCAGGATACATTATGATCTCATATCCAAGCTCCGGCCTCAACACAGAGTCTTGTTCCACAAAATCATACAATTCAAGGATATCACCGCAAGATCATATGGCAAGCAAAGACAAAAACCGAAGGACGAGACAGGTGTCGCCAACTACATTACTCATGCGCGAATTACCACCTTCAGATACAGTAAATTATCCGCAAAGACTGTCCCAATCATATCTACAATCACCCCTGGAATCGCCTTACTCACCTACCCCTGAATCAACAACACCCCGAACTAGGCAGTTCCAGGACAATATGCTCGCGTTACTCTCTCTGCTTCCGTCTGAGCGGTATCTGTCGCCAGCGCCTAGCAATGAAGAACATCAGTTTGAAGACGAGGTAGACATGCGAGGATACGGTCCTGGCGCTTGTCCCACGTGTTCTGGTTCATCAGCACCGGTTACTATTGCCGTTGCCCCTAGGGGATCTCACTCTCCGTATTCTTCGTCGTCGTCTTCGCTAGTAGAGTTTTGCGATGATACAAGTGGACCGGGCACAGTGGCTGGCTGAGAAGGAGTTAGTTAGACCTGTGTCTGGGAGATGACGCTATTCTAGACGAATGGCGTAGGTATAACAGAGATAGGACTGATATTCCCGGGCTGGCGCCGCTTTGGATGTCATTTGTTCAAAGGTAAACGTCAGGCGACCTGTCTCATGGAATTCGAGGTGTGCCCTTACGAGCCTGCAGGTGTGTTTTCTACGCCTCGCGCCTTTGCGGTTTGATGATGAGCGACGAATCGGAAACAGTTAGCTGCTCAAGCATGCCTGCACCAGCAGCGCATTTCTGAGATAGAAAATGCGATTCATCGCGGAGACTCATTAGTTAGTCAGCTAGTTCAAGTAAGTACTCATTTTTTGGCGTAAAGAGAACGGCGAACGGGGGAATGTGGACTGTTGAGGAAAAGGGAACCTGGGCCGTCTTGTCGGGTCATGAATAACACATATCTCTAAAGGATACCCACCTCACGATACACTTACTGAAAGGCTCTTAGATTCCCAGCTGTAAATGAACCTATCCACTGCATGTAGGGCGTACTAAAACCGTCGCACCCGATACCCCCAATAAGACAATTTCCATTTTGCTATAACTGCAGCCTACGGCGCCTACAGGAGTAGCGGGCGGTTCATATTCTCTCGTGCCAGAGCAGATTCTCTATAGAAGAAAAAAGGGATATTTTTATCATATCCAACCGTGCGAAGCTACACTTGCATGGATCTCACAAGTGCGCGTAGGGAGGCCCGGGCCAGTCATACATAGGCAGAAACGCCCTGTCCTCTACTGAACCGTCCTATCATAGAGCGACGTCACTGCTGAAGTAAGGGAATCGGAAACACTCCACCGTAGCACCTATATGTATCTCCCTCCTTGACCTCTCTGACTTGTAGGTAATTACTTCTCTCCCATCACCCTGAAATATATCATAAAAGTCCGCTATACACGCACACGTCTCCCTGTCGTTTTGACAACAACGGCATCATACGATGAGTAACCTAACGAGCTCTCAGTCGCCGCAGCGGCGGCGAAAGTTTCGGCAACCATTCTCCCTAGAAGGCATCCAAATGATGGATGAAGTTCGATTACCGCATTCCCCAAACCCAGGCCCTAGCCCTCCGAGGCGACGCGGGAAATTCCGCCAGCCCTTCTCACTTCAAGGACTCCAAATGATGGACGAAGTTCGGACGCCCGAGTTTTCGGCACCTTTAAATAGGGTCGCAGACATACAAAGCGCATATTCAGCGACTGTTGTCAACAATCTAGATGAACCAAACAATGAGATATCGCACCATTTAAATCAAGATGCCCCCAACAAAAGCCTATCGAGATCACAAGGCACCGCAGTCCCACCGGCAATCTCAAGTACAAAACAGCAGGTTATGGAGGTTAAAATATTAACTAAGCGGCCGGCCGCACAACACGATACCGAGGCTGAAGAAGAGAATAAGAGACAAAACGAGATTGATCTAGCGGACCGAACCAACTCTGCGGACGGAGCGAGTCCTAAAGAAGCGAGACGTGGACTCAAAAGCGTTTTGCAACGACTGGTACACTGCCAGGCATGACGCGTAGCTGCTTGTGATCTCTGTATACGCCATCGCGATAGTAGAACAAGCTATTTACATCACGGGTTTCAGTACTTATCAGATCTCATCATAGATTAAAAATAATCAGAAAAACAGGTTTCATTAAATTACAATAAAAAGATAATCCTAGATTATAATGGCTTTCGCTATTTTCCTCATCCTTATTTTCTCAGCAACATCATTTGTTCTACCGACTTCTTCATATAAAGGACAATAAGAGGGTTTGTTTTCTTGTTGCACAAGAACGCACCTCTGCTTAGTCAAGCGATGGCACATACCGCCCTGTCTTGTTGTTCGACGCCAACCTAGCCGTCACGAGGGTTGAAGGCCGCACTTGTGCTGTGGTGGTGCACCGACGTCCTACCCATTCTCCCTTACCTTCTCCCTTCCTATTTACTCGATTTCAAGGCGACCAGAATCATTGGCGGTCACTTTAAGAGAGGGAGAAAATGGCCCCATTATCATTAAACTCGTGACAAGGCCATTATAAGACCAAACACAACCAAAATAAAGCAATAGTAAGAAGGGGCCTTTGTTGACAAGCCACGTGCCAGGGCGTGCTACTCTATTATATGATAGTATGGTTCTGCTCCTTCTTTATTAAACCTCATTACTCGGCTCACATCAATAATACCAAAAACTTCCACGATACTAATCTCTAAGTCACCTCGCCGCAAGAAAAACAGTCCGCGGTCAGAACAACAAAAAGAAGAGAAAGGAGTTAAGAAGGCATACACTCATACGTACTCACAACCCACGTCAGAATCATGTGTTGGTTTCAGGAAGTATGGTACGTTCACTGCCGCCACGCCCTAATGGACGAGGAGACAGGAGACGCCTACTTGGTGGTCGAGCGATGCGGCCATGCGAAACGTGAGAACCGGGACTGTTGCAGGCCCAGATACGAGGCGCGGCTGCCCCGATATGTTCCTGGAAAATGCCAAAGCTGTCGTCAAAATGACCAACTGGATCAACAAGAGTCAGAGGAGGTGCGATACGACCTGCTGGTTCAGCCTCTTCCGCTTTAATATATAGGAACATATCATGCTAACGGACGATGTATAGGGTTATACTTCATAGAGGAATGCTTTCTGCGAGCTTTGAGTTACTGCGAGAGGCGAGGTTTGCCTTCTTTTATGGTATTATTATGTTTTGCATCGTAAAGCGACCGGGGAGCGAGGATAATTAGATATAGAACATGGGAGAGATGGTCGTTGGTTTGACGCATGAAGAGCCACGAACGAGAAGATATTACGAGCGACGAGAACATTCTTATGCATAGACTTAGAAAGAACAGGTCTAGTAATTCGGCAATGGATGAATTATCGCATTTGGTTTGGGAATAATACAGGATATTGACGGTTAGACGCACGACCTTCTTGTTCTGACCGTCATATCTTGGACATCGTGCAAGGGGAACTGTCAATATCGCAGTAGCTTAATACCTCTTCAGGTGCATTTTCATATTATATCGCAATAAAGGCTGCCTACAGGTTGGTATGGCCTCTTAATAATCCGCGCCGTTCCACCAATCATCATCTGTGTAGGCGTCTATCAAAATATCCTGTCGGCGCACTTATTATGTAGTCTAATTATTGACACTGTCACTCTCTCCAAGTCTGTCGAATCACACCTCGGTACTTGAAGCCGCTCAAGTCCCCTCACCGGTGAACCGTTCTAGATCGCAGAGCGATGGCCGGTTCGTCGTATGGTAGAGTGTAGCCGTATTATCCAGCCAATCTCCGCGCGCCGCCGAGGCCAATGCCCGCATTCGCTTCCCAAGTGCCAGGCCGCCTATAAGCAGGGTAGGAGATGAATAAAGACACCCATCGCCCGCCCATCTGCCCGGCAGGACTGATATTCCGACATTCTTATCTTCGCGCAAGAATATCTGACTAGTCGTCAAGATGAGAATATCATTGCTCCAGAAGACAGCAGCAGCAGCGGCCTTCACGTTGTACTCGTGCACAACAGCAGCTGTAGCCGCTGCTCCTAATGTGACCGCCGTCGCGCTCGGCAGATCATGTACCTCCTACCCGGGATTTGACGGTGCCGGCGCCGGACCCTTCATCGCGATAGCGGCGTCGACAGGGCGGGCAGTCGACGGTATTGGGCTGAATGCGGCGTATTACGTCGACGGGACCCATCATTACGGATACGTGAGCGCAGTTTCTGGATTAAAGAAGATTGGCCTATTCCACCTGAGAGCACGCCACTCACTCATAGAGCCTCTAGGTAATCGCGCCAGCGTCCGTGGCAACAAAGAACATCACGCTCCGCTGCTCCAACAGCACGCTCCAAGCACAACTGAGCACAGGAACCACCCCCACCACCCCCACCAACGAGACAACAAGCTGGCAAGACCTCGTGATATCCGGCGACCCGACGCTCGAGGGCGCGCTGGGCTTCGGATTTCCCGAAGACCGGTACGCGAACATTCCCGTCGAGCCGTACTGGCACTTCGTCGACGGGCAGCAGGTCCCGGGCGTCTTCATCGGCGCGAAGGGGTCGAGCACGTTCGGGTTCGTGGATAACTGGGCGGGCGTCGCGGGGAATTACTATCTTCTGCGATTACTTGGTGCCGAGGGGTTTAATAAGTGGGAGCCTACGAAGAGGGATACTGTTGGGTTTTTGAAGGTTACTTATGATATTTAGGTTTGTGGGTGAGAGTGAGTGAGTGATTACTAAGAAAAAGGACGAGTTTGCTCCAGCAATGTTACTATTGAGATATGTAGCACCGAATTCTCAAGAATGATTATCTGCAGGAAACCTTTTAATGAGATATTATGAGATAGTGCGGTTATGGACGCTGGGGACGGTGAAACAGGTTAACCCCCTACCCAAGTAGGTGGAGTGTCGATGAAGGTAGAATGACATGAAATGGTATAGCATAGCCATCATGGCAATGGTCTATATATAGCAATTTCCAGTGAACCAGGTTCTAGCTATGTGAGGTACAGCTGAACGGTTGGACATTAACTAATGAATAACTCCCGATGCTCTCCATTGCTTGCGAGTGGGTATCAATAACCGAAATAATTACCTTGCCTTGACCTTCCTTATAACTACTTTACTGCCATCTAATTCCCAGCCCACACCATCTTCTGTGGTGAGACGATTCCAAGAAGTATCAGCAGACGTCTCCAGAAACGACAAGTCCACACTGAGATACGTCCTGCTGAAACATTTCAACAGGTGCTTCCGTACGGGCTCCTCGGCGTACTCCAGCAGCTTCGCGCGATATCCATCCACCTTCTGCCTCAATCTTTTGAACTCGACATAGTTGTCGTGAGTGAGCGCATCGAGCACGGCATTGACCTTAGAGTCCTTCAACTGGTACCGATGTCGGAGCGCGAATGCTTCTCCCAGGTTATTTCGCCTACAGGCGGTGTCCAGCACAAGGTAGGATGTAACCTCGGTCAACTCGACCGTGGTCATGCTGCGAACGGGATGGATGCGGCGCAGCAGATGGAGGATGGCGGGATGGTAGGATTCGGGGTGCTTCACCAAGATGGCGAACCGGATGCAGAAGATGTAGGCTTGCTTGGCGAAGTCGTCGGTGCGCTTGGACGCCACGATACCCTCGCGCAACTTCCTAAGCGCAAATAAAACATCCGAGAGCGCCTTTGAATCATCTTGTTTAGGGCTCGGTATGTTCCTGGCGGTTGACCGGCTCGTGGGGTTGGTGGCCGGCGGCGGAGGAGGAGGCGTAGACACATGAAGCGATGCGAACCGGCGCAGAAGTTCGTCGCGCTCGCCGGCGTCGGAGCAGAAGGTCATATAGCGGTCGACGATCTTGGTGTAGTAGCTTTCCTGGGTCTTGAAGTCTAGCAGCCTGCGGTTGCGACGTCAGGATCGTCGTACGGTGGTGAGAAGACGGAGTTGGACGGACACACGCACCTGTTATCCCCCTTCGAGGGCAGTCCCATGGCCTCGAGAGGATCGAGCTCGACGGGTTTCAGTCTGCTGCTCCATGGTACAGAAGGTGCTCTGCCGCCCCGAGCGCCTCCGCGTCCACGCATTGTCAAGTCATGTCAACTGCGTGCAATTGAGGTGAAGCATAAATTAGGGAATGGGGAAGAGGGGAGCTAGCTGCAGACCGTGGAACCCCACGTCACGTCGGTCCCGGGTTGTCCCCGCATGTCCGGTTGATCGATATGCATAGAAGGTGCGCTAGATATTGCTACAAATGGTATATATGTACAAAACGATGTACTCCTACATTTGTAAATAGGCAGACAGAAAGCAACGAATAATGTTCACTCGTAAATCCAACTAATATTCAAGGAAGACCGGGGAATATAGCTACGATATACCGGTACATGCCCTGTCGAGTACGTATTGCACCCGACAATAAATTCAAATAATTCACTCAGTATGCCTCCATTTTGCACTCTTACTCGGTACATGTTTAGCTTTCGTTCGCCCTTCCAATCACACACGTTCCTGCTTTCTAGTTTCGGCAATTCCCTAACGAATCGGGCTAGTATATAGTCTAGACTAAGCTGCCTTTATCAAGGCCCTCCACTGCCTCAGACACGCTCTGTCGCCGTTACCAGATACCAAGAACACCCATTTTATGGCTTTACCAAGTCCCAACGCCCCGATTTCGAAATATTGCGGTGCAGCGGTAATAGGACATGACCCCTGCTGATCCATTTGAAATGATGATAGGATGAGCGTGGCTACGACTTCGTCCTCCTGGGAGAATGGTGTCACGTCGGACAAACCGACCAAGCAGCAAGAAGATCGGGTCGAAGCGCAAAGAAACTGTGTAGGCCAGCATTGCCAGGGTATACATCAACTTTAGCCTCACAAATTACGGTTTTCCAGCCATTGTGTGAAAGTCAGTGCAAACAAACAAGTCCCATTCTTCAGACTCGCGACGACTTCAAAGGTGTACATTCCTGTGTCGAGGAACATACCCGGAAACCAGTAGGTAGCCAGAATGTCGTAATCGCCAACGTAGTCCAGATGGTCCACGATAGGACCGTTAGATTCACGGATTGCGATGAGCGCATGTTGAGCGAACGGTGTAGTGCGTAAGGGAAAGGTTATTGTGCCGAGGTCGAAGAGATCGCCATTCTCAAGGATAGCGGAGCCTGAAAGGCTAAGTGTTGCGTTCGAGAGATTGTTACCTGGCTGTAATTGGACTTCTTTGTACCTTTCATCAACGGTCCCGCTCAGTAGAACGAAGAAGATCTGGTTACTGGTAGTTCGTTAGCTTGCATCCTCATCGTGACTAGAAGCAATGAAGTAACAGGCTAATATGGATAGATAGACAGCGGGAGCAAAAAAAATGAAGACACAGGAGCTTACATAGGGACGGGCGACGGAGCAATCTCGAGGAATTCAATCTGGAATTGCTGGTCTTCCTTGGGCACTGGGCCGTATGTAACGTTGGGATGAAGGCGAGAACCACTGGATGAGGGAAGAGACTTATCTGGCCTTGGAAAGCTTCCAACCTGGCCGAGATATTGTTGCTGGCTGAAAACCGAGTGAGGTGGTCTTACTGAAACAGTATATACTGCGAACAGATTTAGAAGGATGAGGGGAAGTAGAAGTGGTGTCCTCCCGACTACCTTCATGGTTGATGTTGGTTTGTGAGTACGATCTATGGGATATATAGCAGCTGGGACTGGCACGCGTCGTAAATAAGTTGAATTAAATCTTAGGAAGAAGGGAGATGTGAAACAAGTGAGCAGACAATTGACGGAAAAGCGTGAGAGGTACTGAGACGGGAAGGTCCACTACTACGCCACAGGTGTGCATATAGTCAGCAGTTTCAGGTAGATGCCTACCTCCTCGACAGCTTCATCAGTAAAGAGCTAGTTGTAGTGCCTCCAGCACCTAGACACTTACTTATTGCTAAAACCATCGCCGGTAATTAGTCTGCATAGACCTGGATACCATCTTACAACACTTGATGGCAATAATACACACAATTGGCTCAGCACAACTTATATAGCAAGAAAATAGGAATCACGATGATGCAATTGTCAAGTGTTTCTGTCCCAGAGTGAATGGAATAGCTCTACAGTCAAGTATGTTGGAATGCGACGTGGTCGCGCACGGCATTTGACAGTACCACATGTAGTCAGGATGGTAGGGATAACTGGTTGTTGGTTATTCGCCGGCCTTCCTAGCGATCTAGAGCGATGACTTTTCGAGTGCCTAGTTAATCCTGGCTCCCTCGGAAGCGAACTTCCAGGCTGTCAAGTAATGTGCCATTACCGCTCGTATGGAATATTCACTGGCCTGACTGCTACTTCTAACAACTGTAGGTGCTCAAGCACTTATGCGCCGAAGGTCATGGGGGTTATTAATCGTGTGTTGAACAACGATGATTCATGAATCGAGTATACGTATGTTAATATTGAGGCATGTTGTCAAATAATGGCAATCGGGTTTTTTGGAATCGATCACATGATCGATGCTTCGGAGCCGAGAATTAATTACACTTTCTGTGCGATCCATACCAACTTCGGAACCATGATTGCTGCTCCGTTTCTGACTTCCTCCATACCCTTCCTTTCCAAGTTGCGAGATGCTTCGGACGTTTTGAGGATGCTCTGTGCAAACTCCTTCCATGTACTTACATAGCTAAGTAATGTGAATATTGGAAGCGTTTCGACATACTAGACAAATACTTACACATCGTTCCAGAATCGGGCCATTTTTAGCCCGTATTCGTAGGTGTAGAGTTGAGAGTCTGCGAATCCGTTCTCATTCATGATACCAATCAAGCGGTATTTCCAGCTAATTATAAGACATTGTTAGCGCAGAGACAACGCCTCTAATCGCGGTGAATTGCAGGACTGCGTCTCACTCATCTCGTCCCTTGAGCTGAGAGAACAGCGTGTCAAGATTCTCAGCTGTCACTCCAGGGAGAGTCTTGATCGAGGAACCGGTTGTATTTACTTCTTCCCATTGAAGATATCCGCCAGGTTCTATAAGATTAGAGGTAAATTGTCAGATTCGGGAACTTATCGTAAGATTGGAGACCTGTACTCAGCAGTTTCCTCAAATTCTTGAGGACGGGTCGAGGGTCATTATTCTTCACCACGAGAGTGATGAGGCGCACGTGCACGATGTCGAAAAACTCCACGAATTTTTGAGGGGGTTCCTCAAAGATGTTCCAAGTATGCATGCGCACAGTTGCTGGAAGCCACGGTATGGGTCCAACCTGATCCAAGCTGATATCAAAGCCATGAAGTTCAGCGGATATACTCGTAAGGTTTGCAAGGTCTTGAAGCCATATACTGGGACCGATAAGTTTTAGCTCGGATGAGAAGCAATGTTGATTTACACTTACCCATTTCCTGTCCCAACATCAGCGATTTTCATACCGTTACTTCGAGTTAGGATGTCGGGATGGACAAGGTAGCCAAGGACATCTTTCCATAGGTAATGCTGAGCTATCAATCTAGTCTCTCTTGTTAGAACTAATGGAATAAAAGCTAGGTCGCAGAATAAGACTAACCGTGAGCTGGCATTGCAATCTCGTAACAACGCATAGCTGTCCTTTGCACTGGGGCCGTTGCTATTTCGTAGTTCTGGCGCGGTAGGAATTGCCTCACTACTCAAATTCTTATAAGAATTCATCGTGAATTTGTTAGAGATAGTGAAGAGCTTTGAAGGCTGGCGACTGAGTACTCCACTACTGATGTAGTGCTGATCGTTTTCTATTCTGTTGGCAGCGGAAGATCACCTCTGAGTGACCCTGGGCAGGTTTTTACCGGAAACCATTGTCAACCTGCAGATAACAGGAGCCGCATTAGGAATTCAGGCTTCTTGTAACTATACCCACCGCTTATTGTCGGAGAAATTTCTTAGTGTCACGTGAAGACAACATGGGGCGTCGTCATGGCTTGGGCTTTTCTGACGATGTTACATCGCATTTGCTTTTCTTGTGATTTATGCTAGTATTATTGTATGTCCGCCTTCACTATGCATCTCAGGGAGTGAATCTGCCGAAATCAAGAGTGTCTTGCTTACATCGTATTGTGAAAATCCTTTTCATGCCTCAGAGCTCCGGTGACTGGATCCTCACTTCCCTGTGTAAGGCATTTGATCCCGTTACTAATATTATCAGGATCGGAACGCATAAGTTCTAGAGGCGCTTTTTCAATCCTGGGACTGCCTCTGCCATGAGCTCACCAGACGGAAACTGAGATTCAGGCTGCCCCAGT
Source organism: Xylaria sp. FL0933 (assembly GCA_022578765.1). Taxonomy (NCBI): domain Eukaryota; kingdom Fungi; phylum Ascomycota; class Sordariomycetes; order Xylariales; family Xylariaceae; genus Xylaria; species Xylaria sp. FL0933. The sequence goes on from MU389755.1 coordinate 123,213, forward strand.
AAACTCAGCTATGTTCACTATAGACCTATAATTATCTATCATCTCGGCTAGATTTCTCTTACCATTTATGTCACTGCCTTTGAAGAAAGTTAGCTAGGACTTATCTAGGGGGATTCCATTGGAACAAGAGAAAATTTTGATGCAAAAAAGGTATCATGCTATTATAGAACGCTTCCATGTACTCCCTCGACTTAGTCGCTACTACATAGTATTCGGTCAAGCTCGCTTATTACGCCACTAAGCCCCCTTTTGGAGCGTTGTACCCAAGGTAATTGTCTAGAGCCTTCCAAGTTGAATGCAGAAGAAGGCAAATCATTAAAGGTTATTACAATGTTGACATGATATCTAGCAATGGAATGGCTGTATCAATTCATTCATAGAAACACACATCTTCTCAGTCAGATAGAACCCACTTGTTATTATACTCACACAACTACATAACCCTCGACTTCTTATCAGTTATTCTACCTTAGATCATCTGCTTCATTGCTCTTTGATATGTAGGTACTATAGAGCAGAAAACCTTATCATTAACTCTAGCCAGTTGCGATAGAATTGGTGCCGCATATAATACCCTCGGCACTGGAAATTTTTAATACTTTATTGAACTTCAACCTTGTAGTCCTGCAATCACTGATTGATACCCACCCAGTTAATTAAGCTATTACCTAGGTACCTAGTACGCTAATTAGGAGGGTTATCGCCAAGGTCCTTGAATACCTGGCCAGTGCTCTTCAAATTCTGATGCAATTAAGAGAAAGTGCTGACCGAATCTTCATTTGAGTCGCATGTCATTCATAAGCATCAACCCTCGCTCTAGTTGTTGTTCCGTGTTGCGAGGCCACCGGTCCCGAGAAAAGCGGAGACATGAGATAGTTTAGTGCGGGCTTACAAATGCCGGGTGTGCTACTAGCTTCACCTTTCGGGACCCGCGACCGGACGTCTATTGACGATAATACCTATATGCAATCGACGCTATAGTGCGAGATCGAGATGTGGGATGGGCTAATTGAGATCCGTCGACCGAGGGTGCCACAGCTCTAGCAGTAACATGACAGGGGATAGAATTGAGAAAGGTCCGCCCGGACGGACGCCGAGAATGGGATTATAATGTTCTGTTCTGTTTCGAGATTCACATATAAGACAATGGCTTTGAAGAATTCCGTTTCATTGTTAATTTTCATGCATCATCATTTCAAGATTAATTTGAGTCGCATTTCCATCGCACCCCCCTACTTGTCAAATCGCTGTTAGACAGGTCCCCCAGTACCACCATGGCATCCGCAAAGCAAATTCGTAAGGTGGCAGTCGTTGGCGCAAAGGGCACAATTGGCGCGCCAATTTCGAGCGCCCTTCTAGCAGCCGGTCATAATACAACTGTGCTCACCCGGCCTAGTTCGGCCACTGATTTTCCATCGGCTGTGACAGTCCACGTTGGCGACTACAACGACGAGGACTTTGTCTTGCAGGCCTGTAAGTTGTTTTCAGAAAAGACAAAAAACTCTTTCCCCTAAGATCATGCGCAATAGCACTACTTGATCTGCAAAATCTCTATGGCTTGCTGTAAATGGAAATTGCTAACCATGTGTATTGCAGTGAAGGGGCAAGAGGTCCTTATACTGGCCCTAGCATACACCGCGTATGATGCCCAAATTCCGCTCATAAAAGCTGCAGCTAAAGCTGGCGTTTCGTATATCGTCCCTTGCGAGTTCGGATCTGATCCCACGCATCCCAAGTTGAATGCTGAGATACAGATAATGAACCAGAAGGCGCCGTACCGAAAATTGATTGAGGACCTCGGTGTCAGCAGCTGGATTGGGGTGACTAATAACCCTTGGGTGGAATTTAGCATCCGGTTGGGCCTCTACGGCATCAACTTGAAGAACAGAACCGCGGCGTTCTATGACGAAGGAAATGTCAAGGCGAACGTCACTACGCTCACACGAGTCGGTGAGACCCTGGCTGCTCTCTTCGCCCTTCCTGAGGCTGAGCTGTCCAACTACAAGAACCAGTTCATTTACTGCAGCTCCTTCTACGCCAGCCAGAAGGACTTTCTCGCTAGTGCCATGCGCGCTACTGGTACCACAGAGAAGGATTGGACAATTACCAATGTCAGCACGGACAAGGTTCTAAAGGATGCCAGGGAGCCTGTAGCTGATCCTACTGCACGTATGATGCTGCTGTTTGCCCTTGTATTTAAGGAGGGATATGGAGGGGACTACAACTCGAAAGTCCTGGATTATGAGAAGCTTGGACTACCAGCGGAGGATCTCGATACTGTCATGAAGAGCCTTGTTCAGGAATTGGATGCATGAATTCTGGTCGTTACCACTATGTTGCAGGCTATTCTTTCCCTTTTCAGGAGATTGTTACCCCTTCATGGGGCTAACGCCTACATCTCAAGCCCCTCTCCAGTAACTGGCGTGTAGCTTACAGAAATTAAAAAAAAAGTTAAAAGATGAATATCTCTTCAATAATGTTACAATCCATCTCCTCCCTCCTCCTTGTTGTAATTACATGGCGATGACTACGGATGAGCTCGATCCTTGCTAAGGGGGCGGGGTAGGGTCCGTAGCACTCTCGTGAGGCAAGACGGGATTTTCCACACACATTTCTTTATCTCAACTTAAGCCGGAGAGATCTCACATGCTGATGAGTAACACTGACCAGTTTAAACCCCATATCCCCGATATTCTCGTGAACCAACGTTGCAATGGCGTCTTACCTGCATAACCTTGTCTTACGCGAGATAGCCTATCAGCCTCATGCATTGATAGATGTTGATAGCTAGGGTACTAATGACTTACAAGTATCATTGACGTATGCTAGCTTACCTAAAAGGAGAAAATAGATAAATATCTGCTCATTAGCATCCGGTTTACTACGTACTATGGCGATAGCATCTCTACAAATTCCGATTATTGTTAGTCTATCAATGAAGATGTCGAGGGTCCTGGAGCGTTGTTTCGTTCTATTGATGTGGTTGGGCCGTGATAGTACTCTGCCAATGCTGAGCCTTGGCCTTGCCCTGGTTGTATTTGTATTTTATATCTACCGTCTAGGGTTTCCTCGACCTCTCCCAGGAATGACTAAAGACTTGATGACACCAAGCTTCTTGCACGAGGCAAGTTTTATTCTCTATGCCCAAGTTTCTCTTGCTCCCATTCACGAGTGGTAGCACAGCTAATCAGCTCTCTCAGATCTCAGCGCCAGCTGCCTATAAGAAGACGTTAGACCTCGTGAATTTATGGCGTTTAAAAGCCAGGCTAGTGAAAGATAGCCCTTCTGAAGCGTATAGAGATCTGAATGATGCAACTCTAGACATCATAATGGCAGTTACATTTGGCAGACCAGACAGCCAAGATGATGCAATGCCTCGACAGTTGCAGGAGCTTCGTTCAAGAGCCAGCACTGAAGAATCTTTCACCGTGAGCGGAACTCACGACTGTGCTGTGTTTCCTCGCACTTCAATATCAGAAGACTTCGAGAATGTCGTAGCTGTAAAGAAGACCATGCCTATCGGTTTCTCATCTCCGTTTCCATACCCGCACATCTTGTTAAGCAAAATCTCGCTTCAACAGGGGCTCCCGTGTCTTAACTACAAGAATGGAAATGAAACGAGCGGACACCACTACCGTACAATCGGGATGACGTTGGAACCGGTACCCATCTTGCGAGAGGTAGCTTACATAATACAAAATACTCGACGGTCATGAGAGCTGACAAATCAAGCAACTCTTTTAAGGTATATATATCGACATTCAGATTTGTGTGAAAGATGTGTGGTACTGGCATCTGACTCATAATTTGACTTTCTCATGAACGAACTGTGCATTCAAACAGCATAATATGGCCGAATCAATCCCGAAGACCACGTTGCAATGGAACGTCGCCGGCGCGGACGGTCCAGCATCTCTCAAACTCTCCGAACAACCACTACCCAGACTGGGCGATAACCAAGTCCTAGTGAAGCGCAAGTCTCTCAACTTGTATTTTAACGTCTGAGCTAACCGAACATCACAGTCAAGGGTGCGTCGCTGAATGTAAGACAAGCACCTCTTATCTCTAGATGTAGCCCGAGCTTAACAATCAACAGTTTCGAGACCTGGTGGTCTCACAGGGCCAGTACCCTTTCGGTTTTAAGGACAACGTAATTCCGGGCTCCGACGGGGCCGGCATCGTCGTAGCAGTCGGGGATCACGTAACCCGGTTCGCCCCGGGCGACAAAGTCGTAACGATGTTATTTCCGGGCTATATTGCTGGGCCCCCAACGGAAGCTACTACGTCGCGGCAGCTCGGCGCAACAACTGACGGCACCTTTCGCACCTTTGGAGCATTCGACGAACATAGCCTCGTATGCCCGAGGGCTTGACATTTACTGAAGCTGCTACGCTGAGTTGCGCCGGCCTGACGGCGTGGAATGCGCTGTTTGGTGGCGGACGACCCCTGAGTGCTGGGCAGTGGTTGCTTACCCAGGGCACTGGTGGTGTCAGCTTATTCGCGATACAGTTTGCGAAGGCCGTAGGGGCGAGGGTTATCTCCACGACGAGCTCAGCGAAGAAGGCGGAGATGCTCCAGAAGTTGGGTGCAGACCACGTTGTGAATTATCGCGAGACGCTCAATTGGGGCGAGGAAGCTAAGCGACTGACGGGGGTTGTGGGTGTGGATCTAGTCGTTGATGTGACGGGACCTTTAGGCTTAGAGCAAAGTGTAAAAAGTCTGAGGCTAGATGGGATTGTGGCTGTAGTTGGTGCTATTGCTGGGTTTGAGGGGGATGCTAAGGTGCCTACACTTATAGACTCATGGGCGAATCTTTTCACTAGTCGTGGTGTGTGGGTTGGAAACAGATTGCAGATGGAGGATATGTGCCGAGCCATCGAGGGGAATATTGAACGGCTCCGGCCAGTGACTGATCCAAAGGTCTTCAATTTGGACAGGCTGAAAGAGGCATATGAGTACATGGAGAGTGGGAAATACTCAGGGAAAGTTTGCATTGAGATACCTTGATTCAAAAGGATAAAAACGCTGAATGAGGGAGGTTATAGCTTTCTAACATTTTGCTGCCGAGCAAATCCCATGGACCGGAGCGTCGAGCCACACTTTTACTTCGTTCTCATTGAAACTACAGGTTCTTACACATCTTACGTAAATAGTAAAGAAGTACTCAGATATATGTACTAAGTGAAGACACAATTACATGATGAATCTCTATCTCTGGGAAGTAGAATTCGGTGCCTTAGCGACCGATACCGAGCCGAACTTCGCAGCTGCATTGAAAACTCTTACACCGTTTGCCCCAGTCGGAAACGACTCATCGGTGAATGTGATCTTGGCCTTATCCATATCCTTTACGAACACCTTGATCTCGGCCCCTACAGCCACTACTCTGACGTGATACTCCTCTCCCATAGCCATATCCATCCTTGTCTGAGCTAGGTCCGTAAATTTCCCAAGGTCAGCTTTACCAAGGGTGATGACCCCAGTGGGGGAGATAGCCGCTTTATACCCCTTATATTTGTGTGTTTCGGCGGAGAGCTCGGTCACCCGAAAGAGCAATCCGGGGTGTCCGTTCCCTTCGGTAGTTGCGATCGTAGCATCGAACACAAGATCCGAAAAGTTGGTGTCCAGCATAGCCATGCCGCCACCCGCGTTTTGTACTGTGAGGCGCTGATCTTCCACTGACCATTTCCCACCGTATGTACTCCAGGCGAGCATCTTCCCGTCGGCGAAGTTATCCTTGACAAGCATAGTTACTGGCTGAATTGTGCCGTCTACGTTGAAATACATGCGGTCGTAGGCAAGAGTACGATGATTCTCATCGTTCTCGCTTAGCGGTTGACGGTGGTATAGTATATACCAAATATCAGAACCTGTAACGTTGATAACGCTGCTATGGCCGGCTCCCTTGGCGACCGCGCTATCCTGCTGTAAGACTTTGCCTATCCTGTTGAAAGGACCTAGAGGATTATCCGCCATGGCGTATGAGACACAATAGTCAGGCTCGGACTGACGGCCTTCAGACCACATGAAGTAGTAGATGCCGTTGCGCTTGATGACTTTTGAACCATCAGAGTAGTTCCTGGGCGTAATCTCTTTATACTTCGTGCCGTCGTCGAAGGTCTCGATTGAAGTCATGTCTTCATCAAGGGTAGCTATGTTGGCGTGGGACTGGCCCCCGTAGTATAAATAAGCCTTTCCATCGACATCATCGATGAAAACATCTGGGTCAGTTGGCTGTGCGCCATTGTAAAAGTCGCTAATAAGTGGCTTGCCGACTGCATCGGTGTAAGGGCCTTCGGGCTTATCCGCCACTGCGACTCCTATCCCGCCCACCACTTCGTCTTTGTCTTTCTGAATGTCATTGGCGCTGAAATATATGTAGTATTTTCCATCTCGCGAGATTGGTGTCGGGGCACGCAGTGCTTTCGTCGCCCAGGGGATGTTGGCGGCTGTGAGGACCTTGGGATGCTTAGTCCAGTTGACCAGATCCGGACTCGAAAAAGCATCTATATACGTCTGTTTCTCGGAAGCGCATGAGGGCGCCGCATACACCCAGAATACTCCGTCATATGTCGCCGACCCCGGGTCCGTATACCACCCTTCGACGAAAGGGTTCCCCGCCTCCGAGGTGGTGTAATCTAGTGAAGCTTGGGGCTCTGCTGCCGAGGCACTCGTCATTTTGGACTTGACTAGACCCATAGCGAGAATTCCTCGACTCCGGGACTGAACTGACAGATTCTTGAAAGATAAGACATAGTGCAAGGTCTCACAGCAGGTAGACTTGATGAGCTTTATCAGGGTGCCAATCCTGGCCCAGACTTCAAAGGCGGGGGTTTCACAAACGACGCAATGTTTATTTGGCTAAATGGCAGTCCAGTTGTGTCGGAGACCGTGCACGGAAGATCCAAATCTGTATATTTCTGGTAGGATACCGGAGCGATTATAAAGCCAGCCATTGGGGATGATCGGAGATCTCTTTCAATACCCGCCGATGGATTATCCCAATAGTTTCCGTGTATCGATGAAATGGAAGGAGTTATCCATCCTGCGATTGAATGCGTCGAGTTCCTATCATTGAACATCGCATCCAGGCACCCAGCAGCAATAACCGACAGTTACTACCTAATGCTGTCAAGAGAGCTAACTACAGTCATCCAGACAATCCATCATTGACGTCACAGAGACTCAATTTTGTACCACCACTCAATTACTCCATCTCATTCCATTATGGAGAGCCCTTACTCCACAGTGTTCAATTGAACTTAGCACTCACTTTCCACTTATGTTGCTTATACGTCCACATTTCGATATAAAATAGATGCAGCCAAGCATAAGTATTAACTGAAAAACTCATCTAAAATCTTGAGGACACAAGAATGCCAATCGCCCTTCCAAGCGCCACAGTCTATCATAGTTATCGCATATTTCCATCGCGTCAATTACCATCGCAATCTTTGCCTCCATGCGACACGCCACTGCGCGACCCCAAGCAGGGCGTTCCAACAAGAAACGACCCATCCCATATACAACACCAAAACACTACTACTTCAAGCGCCGGCCAGCCAACCAGAAAAACTGGAAAATTAAGGGAATTACATTGAATGAATATTTAAATGCTTTATTTAAAAAAAAAAAATCTTTTCTGCTTTTATCCGCCTGTTTGCTTGTTTTTGTAAAGCAGTAAGTGTTGGTGATGTATTGTGCCATATGGCAGATGGGTCGTTTTTTGCTGGAACGCCCTGCCCAAGGAACCATTTCGAGCCTAGAGGCAGATGGCGTAAGCACTACCCGTTACCCCATCTACCTAGTGCACTATTCATGCTCCCACACACCATCCACTGGCTGACAGCGCGCATTGACGCATGGCGTGGCGGCTTTAGACGCGGCCATGCTCGCGTCTAGCGCTTGCTGAAACAGCTGACCACCATAATACCTGCTGCTAAGGTACCTAGTAGGTGTGCATAAGGCAGGGCGAAGCGTGGGTTAGTGAGTATGATCGCGTCAGCGTGTTCAGGCGGCCGGTCTCATTCGATGACAAACCAATCGACTGGGTGTCATCTTGTGTTTATTCCCAGGCACAACCCGATATTCTTGATTACAGGTAATCTGGAGGTATACTTGGTAGGTTACAGATGATTGAGAAAGGGAATCTGAGATCCAATAACGGAGAGTTAACTGCACTACACTGCGATTTGCCCCCAATGCTTCCCTACGTGATTGAGAGTTTGAAATAAAGCGTGGTAGTGGTTGTAGTAGTAGTGGTAGGGGAACTTGCAAGAAAATACCTATCAGCTGGCCCATACTGCGGCCGCAAACATGCAGTCGTATTCCGTGGTGGCTTTGTCGCGTGCATACTGCAGCAGTACACTAAGCTATAAGCACGGCAATCAAACATGGCTCACGCCCCATTCCTGCATAAGGGGGGCTCGAAGGATTCCTGTGGCGTTATCGGAAACGCTGTCAAGAACTGGTTTGAATGCAACACACAAATCAGGCTTCAAGAGCTGAATCCATGAGAGGACGAATAGGTTTCGTCATACGAGTCCTAGGTATACTATTTACTTGCAGAGACTGTATGCATTGATGCTGGTAGTGGTAATATTTTGTCTATGCTAACTGACACATGGTGTGTATGATAATAACACAACTAGGCGGGTTTTGCACCCCCCTTTCTCTCTTGAACTCACTCCGTCTCTCCCTTTGGATATCTCTACTGTAGTATAGTATATGCTGGCTAAAATGCCCTTTGCCCTCTTCCTTTGAAATGTAATCATAGTACACGCGTGGCTTTGAAATAAAAACGCGATATTTCAGCAGACAGATAATAGAAAGTAGTATGTGAGAAGACCGTATGCTGGAAACAGATAAATAAAAATAAGTAATAAACCCCCGAACGCCGGCTGTAACCCAAATCCGCATTAGTTAGCTGTACCATCATTATATGGGAAAGATATCCCAAGGCTTAGCACCGTTAATGGGCTGAATGTGGCAGCTCGTGACTCGGGTGCGGAGAGTTTTGCACATTTGGCGGTGGTGCTGGAGCAGCTTGATTGTTGTATATTTCGGGACCGGGCAGTTCCGTAGGGTGGTTTCCAGCTGACAGCTCTGCGCTGTACTCCTGAGGGTGAGGTTGAACGTAGCCACCGGGGTACTGCTGAGGATATTGTTGGGGGTACTGTTGAGGGTATTGCTGAGGGTACTGCTGGCCATACATGGTCGCGTTTACAGAGTTAGGGCTATGAGAATAGGCCATCGACATTTCAGGAGAACCAGTAGCAGGATTCTTAACGGGCGCATAGTACCCCTGCTGGGGTGTACCATTTGGCGGGTTGTATGTCCCGGCTGGTGTTTCATGAGGTGTGTGTGATGTACCGTCTGGGTGGGCGGCAAGCTCAGCCTTAGGAGAAGAAGCCTTGCGGCGACGGAGAAAGAAGAACACAAGTGCGCCGATAATAGCAAGTGCGGCTATACCCACACCAACGCCAATGCCAGCTGCTGCTCCGGTCGATAGCCCGCCAGACGACGAAGACGACTTTGATGAGGAAGCTGCACTGGTGGTAGGGCTGGGTAGCGATACTGTTTGTGAGCTTGCCACTTCATCAGGAGTGAGAGCTTTCCACTGGAGTAGCTGGTTAGTAAATGCCGTCTTTCAAGGAAATAATTATTCATAGCGAACTGGTGAAAAATGATATCAAACCAGTCGTGAGAGTAACACAAGTTTGGGCGGATGTTTAAGGACTTATCATAGAGCACTTACAGATCCGGACCAGGATTCTTTCCAATCATTCGAACTAGCTTTAATCTCGGTATCACCTGGGTTCAATGTGACAACCTCGGCACCGGGGATATTCGGACCAGGTGCCTGTGCAAGCCACCATGTCTTGGAATCCCAATTGGCCCCAACAAACGCGTCCTGCAAGAAAGCTCGTCCGAGAGTATATTGGCTGCTGGGTCCAGTGTAACAAGGAAAGTATTGCTCGTCAGAATCGACAAGCGGGTCGGTTAATGTGAGATTTAGGTGGCGAAAAGGAACCGAGATGTTGACGCGCTGCGTATTGGAGCTACCAAGAAACGTAAATTCCAGGGCAGATGCTGAGTTGACGATTTGGGAATATTTTGGATCGTTTTGTTGCCAAATGTATAAGCCCAGTTTCTGGTTGTATTTCACGGGTAGATGCGACGCGATGGCATCGCAAGTCGATTTAGGTAACGTTAGGTACGGCGAACAGCCATCAACTGATACTTTGATACCCCCCGACGAGATTGATGCGTTATTCGCAGCAAGGAGACCACTCTTGGAGTTAAAGCTCCAAGGCGAGGAGCCATCAACAACACTGAGGCTGATATCGTTCAAAGAAATCGCCTTCGTATAATCGTCCGTCTCACTGAGAATATCTCCTATTATGCGGTTTTGATCATAACCTCCGAAGTATAATGAGCCCGGCATAGCCGGGTTGGCAGAACCGATATGCATAGCAAACGAATTGGATGGGAGTTGATTTTGGGAATGCAGCCAGCCAGGAATTAAACTCGCGTTGATTGCTGGTCCGAAGGTGGTGAAGGATTGGTTGACAGTGTCTGGCGCGCCAATGCCCAAGCAACCAACTGAGAGAGGATACCATGTGCCGTCTGGGTAGGCGGCGTACGATTCGGATAGTAGCGCGAGAGAAACGTTCGGTACCGTTACACCGTTAATATCAACATTGTCAATCCACGATTGTGCATTTTCTCCAGCCATTTCCAACCCGCTCATAAAATTCGGCCCTGGCGCAAATTGGATCTCGCCGGTTGATCCCGTGTTGTCGACCTGCGATTGTGCCTTATTATATAACCGCGCCTTCGAGGCAGGACATGTGTCATTGCCATTATTGCAGTAGTCGCTGGTCAGTAGGAAAGACTGGAACTCTCGACCCGGATACAGAGCTATTGTTTGATCCGATCCCAGAGTAACCTCAACAGCAGGCCAAGGACCGTCAGGGCCAAACGTCGAGTCGGACCACTTCACTTCGAGAGGAGTCGGATCATCTGCGGCAACCCTCGACACGACGGCTAGGTAGCAAAGGAGAGACAGGGGGAGAGGAGACGACAATGTCATGATGAAAAGCTCTTATCACAAACCAGGCGCGGACAGCGCAAGAACAGAAAGAACTGCCAAGCTCATACACACGACTGAGGAGAAGAAAAAAAGAGAAACAAAGAAAGAATAGTATTACGATACAGGAGAGCAACAAGTGGGGAGAAAGAGAAAACTACGGGAAATCTATGCTGGACTAGCAACAACTAATTCTCCTAGGGAGGATGAGAGGATGAAAGAGAGGCGACGGGTGGTCCTCGAGCAGATGAGAGCCCAGCAGATGGATGTCCGGCCCCCGATGTACGGCTGCAACTAGCATGCGAGCACGAGTTTCAATGTTCAATAGTGCCAGACCACACTTACACTACCTATTGCCGGCCTAGGACCACGATCCAGGCTAGTGTCGAGGGCGACAACCCCCATGGTTTGAGTATTTCGAGTGCCCATTTGTGTCAGGACGTTGACCTTAGCCTGGCCCGCATGGCCCGCATGAAGTTGTAGGATCCGAATGCTGGGAGATTAGTGGCCATTTCTGGCTTAGGGCTGATTCGACGATCACGCAGACTTCAGAACATTCTCCGTTCTGGGCATGTTGTGAAGGAGCGTTCCTTGCTCTGTGGTATGAGGTCCGTAACGGAGGACGACATGAGACGACTTACATGTGCTGCGCCGCAGCCGTCAAACTCGCCTATCGGACGGGCGATGCCTCTATTACATATAATGCGCATATCTAGCCGGACAGCATGCGAAGCGCTTCTCCTCAACGGAGTGAGGTTGACACGCGGGTAGACTCCACGTGGAGATGTCTTGAGTTCCTGTATATTTTCGTTCGCTCAGGGTCGAGCGGACAGTACACGGACAAACGTCCTGATACTGTGAGCTATTCCAGCTGTCTCTTGAGCTTTTAGCCGGTCAGTGGCTTGTTTAGGTATAGATAAACGCATGATTACAGGGCCGGCGCAAGGCTTAACGAAAGCTTAGCTCAATCCATCTCTGGTAGGCAATTGCCCAAGTGGGTCTTCATGCTCGCAGGGTTCATAGTCGCTATTTGGTACGAAGTTGCTTCATATGACACGATTGTCAAATCTTACCAGTACACACGCTATGCTATGGAGTTTACAATACTGTATTTCGAAACGCAACAACTGAATTAAGAATGGTAGTAGGTAGATAGATGGCGATACTTATGGCATTTGGGCCAAATTGTATTGGAGGCCATGTTACCGATCAACCATGCACTTCCATATTCAAGGTAGTTGAGCGGAGAATCGAAAGCTGATTCGCTGAGAGGTGGTGTCGAATAGATTGACGACTCTCTGATCGACATGAAGCTGGCCAATCAAATAGTACAACAAACAAGAGGGTCTATTTAGCAGTACGCTAATTAACTTATGTATAATAAGACCGTTAATGGTCTTAAAAATAGAACCCCTGTATTACTTACCGTATGGTACAGTGTAGGGAACTGTAATGCTCTTACCCCTAAAAACGATTTCAGTGCAATTCCATAAGACTTTACTACTTTCATGTTGACCGGGCAGAAGCCAGGCGAGCCAGGCACCATACCACTGTGTTTCTCATCAGCCGCTCTAGGTAAGTAATTACTGCTAGTATTAAGCAGCTGTTCAACGGAGACCTCCGCGTTTACCCGTGTATATGTAGGTACGGAGTACGGGTATCTATCTCTATCTCTACTGGACTGGTAAATGAAAGCAGCGAAGGCAGTTGAGGCTAGGTAACAACTAATACGAAGTACATAGTGGAAATGTCTCCGTTACAGATGAATTTCCAATGCCTATCTGCTTCTGTTTGTGGATGCCTGTCGTATCATTAATACTTTACACTACACTACGTGTAAGTTCTGAACATACTGTACCTATCAGCGTACCTACAGTAGGTATCAGGCCTGGTGTCTACCCCAACACTGTACTACTATACGGAGTACTATAGGCTCAAAGCACCTCCATAGCACTACGTAAGCCACATATTACTGTCGGCCCTATCACACTGCCCGTCACTTCTCTTCCTGTCGCCTGCGTGTCCCGGCCCCTAAATGTAGGCACGTATCTTACTGCCTATTTGTCTTCAAGTTTAACCTTTGCCATCATCATTTGCTTGCCTTTTCTTGCATACCTTGCATCGAGAATACCGACAACTTGCGCTAGTATCCTGTCCACGACAACGCTCAATGCGGTAATCCTGCCAAAGAAACAGCCGCAAGGTTTCGCTTGATTGGCTTAGCCAAAGTTTGCGCATCTCGTCGCGGCGCGCCCAACCGCGGGAACACTCGTCGTTCAGCCATTTCAGAGCCCGCCATGGCACCGCTCTTGGGATCATGGGCTTCTAAATGGGGATACAGCCAAGTCCAGGGCGCCGATGCAAACGGCGCCAGCAGCAGCGATCTGAAGCCCAGTCTGGGTCAGATCCTAACGTCAAAACGCATCCGTTACACCGCTTCCGCCCTCGCTTTCGTCGGCGTCTTCTTTCTCGCCTTCCGCAACTATGATCGACTCCCGACCCTCGCAACGATGCGAGGCGGCTCCACGGTTGCTGTGAACTCCAACACCGACTGTCCGCCCGCCGTCGTACCCTCCTTCGACGGCACTTCTGTCGACTGGTCCAAATATGCTTACACCCAATATGTGACCAACAAAGAATATCTCTGCAACTCGGTTATGATCTTCGAGACTCTATATCGTCTGAAGGCGAAGGCCGACCTTGTCATGATGTACCCCGACAACATGATGAGCCCGACCGAGACAAACCCCGACTCTAGCGAAGCTAAGCTGCTTGTGAAGGCGCGAGACCAGTACGGAGTTAAGCTGGTTCCCGTATCAATACAGCGGCGGTCTGGCGGCGATGGTATGTTACTCTCAACATTCGAATTGCATTGACGTGAATATCCTTGCTGACTTTCCCCAGCCACATGGGCGGAATCTTTCACAAAGCTCCTAGCCTTCAATCAAACACAGTACTCTCGTGTATTGAACGTCGACTCCGATGCCACTATACTCCAGCCGATGGACGAACTCTTCCTGATGCCGCCCTGCCCTGTTGCCATGCCCCGTGCATATTGGCTATTCCCCGATAACAAGATCCTGTCTTCTCAGTTGATGCTGGTCCAGCCCAGCGCGGTTGAGTTCGATCGCATCATGAAACAAGTCGAAACATCCAGCCGTAACGACTATGATATGGAGATTGTGAACCAACTCTATGGCGATAGCGCCATGATCCTTCCACACCGCCCTTACGATTTACTGACGGGCGAATTCCGTGCTGATGATCACAAGAATTATCTGGGTACTGACCGCGAAGAATTTGACCCTGTCGCAATTTTCAACGAAGCCAAGTATCTTCACTTTTCAGATTGGCCAGTGCCAAAGCCCTGGATTCCAATGTCTGAAGGGGTGCGCCAGGATAAACAACCAAAATGTGTTAATAAAAACGGTCAAGAAGATTGTACCGCAAGGGAGCTTTGGAATGGGTTCTATACTGATTTCAGTCAACGTCGCTCGGTACGTTCATCGTTGAACCACTAAGGAGATATGACTAACATGTGGAACAGAGAGTTTGCGACACGGGATCGAAGGCCAGACGGTGATAGAGTCAAGCAAATGTACATTTCACACGGAAAAGAGCCGCATCGCGCATGATTGGAACGCGGCATTGCTCAATGTATTTCACGGGTTACGACACGATATATTATACTGTAATGGATACCACGACTCGCTTTCTTCATCATTGGACTTAAGCTAGACAGTTCTTCATGCCTGATATTACTGAGTTCATTTATAGTGGAAAAGGGCTTACCTAACTTATCGGCTGTGCAGCAACTTCAAGCATCATGTCGCAAAATAAGATTTTGGAGATAACAAATTACTGTATGCGACCTAGTTTATATCGTCTAGTTGTCGCATGCGCCACTCTGTGTGTTGGGAAGATGGGAAGTCTGGAACATGAAATGGGGCTATAAATGTATGAACACGGTGCCCCAGGTATTCTTCCACAATCAGCATATGAGAGCATTCTTTGCTTGATAATGCAGCGGGTTCTCTGAATATATTGGCACTTTCTATGAAGTCTGCCCTTAACTGACCCCGATAGAGCCTACACTCTTACCATGTAGAAGCGTGGCTTACTTCCCACTTCCCTAAGCGTGGTAAGGTGCCCCTTTCTGGAGCCTGGGCGGCCACGGTCTTAAGATATTCTGTAACTTGCTTCAAAGGTTCATAGTAGACTACCTTATACAGCGAGGTCAGTTGATCATTCATTGAAGGTGTATATTCGCAACTCGCTGTTATGAAGTCATGTTTACTGGATTGAGATACTAGATCAATCGCAGAGTCTGGAGGTGCAAATACGTGAAAACCCTCTTATAAGTCGAGAAAGGCATACATGGTATGAGAAAATGGTATGGAAGGACATCAGCCACTGAGCGTGGGCCAGAGTTCGGGTGTCTGATGCACGGAGCCACAAGTGTCGAATGCCAAGCGAGCTAGTGGCTGAAGCTGTTGTGGGGTAGAGTATCATGACATCATGGATACCCCACAGGAGCTTTCCCTCCTTGGCCAGCTACGTCTGTTTGCTTGTGAAACAGAACGACGTGGTGCAAGTTTCGATCGCGATTCCAGCTCGACAGATATACTTTCAGACTTCATACGTCATAGGGCGTCTCAGCGTCCAATGTATGAATTAATAGCATCAAAGCCAAGCCTCTGGTCCCCTTTGGGCTAGTTGGCTGCTCCCAAGTGGTTTGGTGAGAGGCCGGAGAGGTACCAATACAGCTATGACGTGTATCCAAACAATAGAAAAGGGATACTTAGGATACAGTTGATATTAGTACTCCACGAGATAGAAATACCTATATTTAGGCAGGTAGATAGCCTCAGTAGATACAAGGCACTCATAATCGGATATTTGTGCTATTACCTGGTTATTGGGAAGAGCTGAGATACAGTTGCCTTCTGTCAAACAGAGAGCGGCGCCTTCCATCATTGTGACTGTCGACAAGGCATGGAAAGAGCTAGAGGTACCTAGCCACAAGCGATGTGACGCATTATTGAATCATCATGCCAGTCACGACCAGCAAAAACTCCACTGCAGCACAGAAGCCAGTACACCCTACCTCCATCCGGGTTAGTCTACCAAGAAACCCTTTGTGGAAGTCGACACTTGAGACGCGAGACGCCTATGGCAAGCCTCCTAAGGTAGCCTAATTCCTGCTCTCCCTGCAGGACCACAAGCAACTGACTGACGTGACGTGTGCCACAAAAGGCATCTTTCTCACAAACAACCCACACTACATATCTCCTATACTCCTTCCTTTCCTACAACATTTTCTACTCTTTCCCACCTATCGCCATATAATCACAACCATCTACTTTCAACCCACCACATACGCAAACCCTCACATCTTCCCACGCAGTGTACTTCACCGCATTCAAACTACGCATCCTAACTACTCGACTGGCATCATCTGAACGCTGCCACGATGAGGTTGGCAAGCCTCTTCACCCTTGCTCTGGCGACAAATGTCGCTGTGGCCAGCAGTAACTGGTTTTCCAAAGCAGGTATGTAGCGAACCTTTCTTCCGTTCACATGTTCTATCTGCCTTGCATGTCAACTTGTCGTCGCATATTCTGCTCCACTCACCTCGTTTGACGTCCATACTTGCTAACCCGACATTTGGCAGCTTACAATAAGTGGCACGAGACTGAGCTGGAGCGCTGGTTATCTGACCATGACATACCTTATCCCACACCCGCCGATCGCAAAGATCTAGAGAACCTCATTCAAAAGAATTGGGATTCTTACGCCGTCTCACCGTACAAGAGCTGGGACACGGACAAGCTTACATCTTACTTGAAGTCCAAAGGCGTCGAGACTAAAGACGCTGCTGCGTCCAATAAGGATTCCTTGATCTCCCAGGTTCAAGCACAGTGGTATGAAACAGAGGATAAGGCTCAACAGGCCTGGTCTGACACTAAGGACTGGATTCTGGACACTTGGACTGATAGCACCCTCAAATCATTCGCCGATAAGCATGGAATTCCAGGTCAGCCCCCATCTCTTCCCTGTGCCGACTCACATATAATCTGACCATTTGTACAGTTCCCCAACCTCGAACGCGCGATACGCTACTTCAGCAGATTCGCGCCAACTACGATAAAATTGCGAAGAAGGCTGGAGAAACCGCCGCGTACCCTGGAAACTGGCTGTATGAGACTTGGTCTGAATCTGACTTGAAGGAGTGGCTGGATACTCACGGCATTCCTGTTCCTCAAGTTACCACTGTAAGTTGTCTTCTCAATATCAAACCCGCGAAAGCAGTCGGCTGATGTCTTTGCAGCGCGACAAATTGATTTCTGAAGTTCGCCGTAACTCTCGCCTTGCATACCTTAAGTCGCAAGCGCAGCTCGATTCCGCATCCGCGAAAGCCAATGCTGCGTATGGACAACTGACGGACAAGATTATTGATGCGTGGAGTGATTCGCAACTGAAGGAGTTCTGCGACAAGAACGGTATCACCGGTACGTCTCTGGAATTACAGTGCTGTAGATGTTTACTGACTCTTGCATACAGTTCCCCAGGGCACTAAGACCAATCAACTTCGTGCTCTCGTTCGCAAGCACCGTGCTGAATTCCTAGGGGACACCCTGTCTGGTTCGGCCGCTAGTGCTTTCGGTGCTGCCACAAGCAATGCTGGAAACCAGTATGCCAAGGCCACCAATGACGCTAGCTTGGCCGCCCGAGAGGCCTTCGATAATGCCGTTGACACTTGGTCTGACAGCAGACTAAAGGCATACCTTGATGCTCGTGGCGTTCCTGTTCCTCAAGCCTCCAAGACTGACGAACTTCGTGCTCTCGTCCGACGCAACTCTCACAAAGCCGCTTCGGGCTACAACGCATGGACTTGGGATGATCTTTCCTACCAGAAGCTCAAGGAGTATCTTGCTAACAGTGGCAACTCTGCGGCAAAGAAAGTAGGCGAGAGTGCCGGTGCCACTCGTGAGGATCTGGTCAAGGCAGCTCAGGACGCTTACGCTTCTGCCTCGAGTGCTGGTGGTGGTTCGTATGCTTCGGCCACGAACTATCTCGCCCAAGCTACCCAATCTGCCAAGGACAGTGTCTTTGACACCTGGAGTGAAAGTGAGCTCAAGGCGTACTTGGATAGCTATGGCGTGGTAAGAACCAATCCTTTCTAATCCTGATGATCTCGGTGCTGACAACCCCTCTAGCAAGTTCCCCAGGGCTCTACTCTCAACGAGCTCAAGGCTGAGGCCCGGAAGCAGTCCACCTACTTTAAATATGGCACGACAAACCCTATGGACACTGCCTTTGCCAAGATTGGTGAGAGCGTCAAGGGCGCCTACCAATGGGTTATGGGTCAATTGGGTGCAGGTGCCAATGAGGCGAAGAAGCAGGCCAACAAGGCGAAGAACGAGCTATAAAGATAGCAGGGTTGATGGATGGAATGGTGGCTATATCTTCGCCGCTGAGACCCTCAAACATGTGGGCTTTTATGAGGATATGATTAAGACTACGATGCATACGCATGGCCACACGAAGGTGGAAAAGTTTGCTTTACGGTTTTGTACGTGTATGAAAGGTGTTGGGCTTGGTTTTCGTTGATGACGTGGTACGGACGCCGCCATACTGGCGTGCGAGAAGTTTTAGACATGCTGGAACCCGGCTATGTATTAATTACGCGAAGTTTATCACCTGAATAAACACCTGAATAAACACCTGAATAAATTGGCCCCTATCGAATTGCTGTGATTTTTCTGTCCCTGAGGGAATTCGTCGCTGTTACGGATCATTGGGCCTGAGTAAGACAAGACGCCACTATAAAGAATGAAAGCCGAACTATCTATGGTCATGCTGGACGGGTGGGGCTCTATTCATCGTCAATCGGCGCCCTTTTTACTAGCTAATTTTTTCAAACACTGGCATGTACTCTAACGGCGCAGCTACCACAATGGCAAATTCATCGCCACCACCGTCCGCGGTCCGCGGGGTCGAGTGAACAGGACCAACGCGCTCACCCTCGGCGCTCAGCTGCTGCCAATCCGGACCACGCGGCAAGACGACGCGGCGTTCTCTTTGTCCCTCATGCAAGATAGGAGCAACGAGATATCGGGGGCCGAACATGTATTGATCGGCAACGTCCCAGAGATTCTTCTGGTCGGGGAAATCGTAGAATAAAGGGCGCATGACGGGATCGCCGTGCTCGTGGGCGGCGGCCATGAGACCCCGCACGTAACCGCGGAGCTTCTCGCGCAGGAAGAGGTACGTCCTGCAGATGGCGTAGACCTCGTCGCCGTAGCTCCAGACCTCGTTGGGCGCGCCCGAGAGGCAGTGGCTGCCGCCCGTCGTGCCGTGGCGCGGCTGCTGCGGCTCGCGGTCCCCGTGCAGCCGGAACACGGGGCAGAAGGCGGCCCATTGGAACCAGCGCGCGAAGAGCTCGCGGAAGGATGGGGAAGAGGGGTCCCCGCCGTGGAAGCCGCCTATGTCCGTCGTCCACCAGGGGATGCCGGCTAGGCCGGCGTTTAGACCTGCGCTTAGTTGGGCGCGGAGGCTGGGCCACTGGTTATTTGGGTTAGTTGTAGCTACGTCTTCTTGCGGATGGGGTGGTTTTCTTGGGAGCTGATCGCAGACAGCAGGGCAGAGCTGCTATGCTCTCAAAGTGCCCGAATCTATAATAGAAGATGCCTCCGAGGATTACTCACGGAACTTGCTATATCTCCGGACCACTGCGTGAGGTGACGTGTTAGTCGGTCTTGGGACTAAGGAGTGTATAGAGTTTCGTTTGCCTACTAGTAGAGCTCCATACTTCTGACTCCCTGCCCAGCAACATCGCACTAGATTCACGACGCGCTCTTGGCCTGCTGCCTTCATGCCCTCGTAGAACGCGCGGGAGTATTGCACTGGGTATATGTTGCCCACCACTATCCGTCGTCAGCTCTGACCTCCCATCAAAGATAAGCCCTAATTCCCCTATCGTGCGAAGAGGCTTCCTATACCCTTCCCCATAAACGAGGCTAAGGAAAATTAAGTCTCGTTCAAGGAGGCCTTAATGGTACTTACTGAGATCTGGACCGGCATGATACCGATAATTATCGAAATCGTAATGCGTATATTCTGGCTCAGCTTCGTCGAGCCAGAAGATGCGGATGCCGCGGTCGTAGTAGTTCTCCTTAGCCTTCTGCCACACATACTCACGCGCCTCCGGGTTCGTAGCGTCGAAGTGGACGCAGTTCCCCACGCCTTCCATCACGAGGCGCCAGCCCCGGTCTTGCCTGATGAGTAGGCCCTTTTCGAGCATCTCGGCGTAGTTCTCTGACTTGCGGTCGACGGTCGGCCAGATGGAAACCATCAGCTCGATGCCGAGGGACTTGAGTTCCGCGATCATAGCGTCTGCAGTTTTAGACATGAGCAGTTGTCACCGAGATAGAGGGGTGGAGGACGTCTCGCACCGGGATCGGGCCAGAACGTCGGGTCGAACTTCCATTCGCCCTCCTTCGGCCAGTGGAAGTAATCCGCGACTATCACGTCCATGGGCAGGCCGCGGCGCTTATGCTCCCTCGCGACCCCGAGGATCTCGTCCTGCGTCTGGTAGCGCAGCTTGCACTGCCAGAAGCCGAGGCCGTACTCGGGCATCTCGGGGGCAGTGCCGGTGACTTTCGCGTAAGCGCGCACGATTTCCGCCGGGGTATCCCCCGCCACGACCCAGTAGTCCAGCACGCGCGTCGAGAAGGCCTCGAAGGTCGTGCTGTTCTTGCCGAAGACGGCGCGGCCCACGGCCGGGTTGTTCCACAGGAAGCCGTAGCCCGCGGAGGACAGGGCGAAGGGGATCGTGGCCTGCGAGTTGCGCTGCGCTAGCTCAATGTCGGACCCTTTCAGGTCCAGGTACGGCTGCTGGTACTGGCCCATGCCGAAGATCTTCTCGTCCGCGTGCACGGCCTCGAAGCGCGCCGTTAGATGCCATGAGTCTGAGCCCAGCCGGGGCTTGAATTCGCGGGGCACGATGCGCAGAGCGGAGCATTTGGGGTCCTTGACGTCTAGGCGCTGTCGCATGAATTCCTCTAGGAGGACCTTGCCTTTGCTGTTGGTGATGGTGATCTTGCCCCTGTAGTTGATCTCAGCTGTGATGTCGCCATTGCGGATACGGCCTCCATCCGCTTGGGCACTGCACGAGACACTTGTTTCCGGGATTGGTTCTGAGAGTGCCCAGTTCTCCGTGGGAAAGGCTGGTTCGTAGGTGGCGCGAATGCGGAGGGCGTTGGGGCCCCAGGGCTCGATGCGGAGAAGCTCAGAATCGTACCGGTATTCCAGGGCGCGGTTATCCGGGGTTATGAACATGATGTTTAGGGCTGTGGCTACGGGGGGTTGAGGAAGAGGTATTGCTCTTCAATCTCAGGACACATCCTTGGTTATCTATTCGTCAAAAGCAGACAATTTGCTTCCTGGGTATCCGTGCAGTTTTGGGCAGCTATCGAGGAATACGGGATGAAGATCCGACGCCGGGGGTCACATGCTTCCCGGACTTTGGGCGGTCCTGCTTGGGCCTGGCCACGGCCTTCTCGGGCCAATTGAAACCCGACATAGCTACTGGTACGGCATACGCGTGTATTTGCGATTGGTGTCCGTTTGAAAGACTGCCCCGACTAGACTTGAGTTCGCGTTTGGAGGGCAGGATATGGCAGAGTGTACTGTATGTATCTCCACGTCTCGCCTTGTGTTAAATTCAACTCACAGCCAATGTATACAGGTAGGTACGGTCCCCATGTTATCACCGATTCTTGGAACCGCTGACTATTTCACCGTGTGCTGTTGGAGCTTACAATTAGGCCGATGACTAATAGACGTAAGAAACACGATATTTGTCGAGGGGTTGTAGTTGCCTTTCGCGATACGTATTGAACTCGATGGGCAAAGGGACTGAAATGTGGCTGTGATGGGCTGGTGTGGCGCAGCTGAGAAAAGGGGTTATGCTTTGGTAAATTACCTTACCTACAATGTACCAGCCAGTCCCTCATGACGATAGAATTCTCAGATATCCGTTCACCGACTCCCCTGACAAATTTTGCGAAATACTGTTGATATCTACGTCACTCACCATTTCCATTTGCCATTACAGGCCAACATCAGAGCGGTCCTACTCCCCCACCTCGTTTTCTCCAAGCCAAGCCCAGCCCAGCTCCAGTTGAGACATGTGTAAAGTGACAATCACCACCTTCTCCTCATGCGGGGTGCAGGCGCCGCTATTTAAGAACCCATGGATTCTTTGTGTGTTAGTTGTATTTATCCAGAACCGGCCCAATCGCAAGGTCTACCTATGTGGATATACGGTGGCTAAATGTGCTTCAACACAGAGCTCTGCTTCGTGGAATAATTACAGCTGCATAGAATGGCACGACGGTCTAGAACGATAATGGTTCCTGTATCTCTGGTTGAGGTAACCGCCGGAGATGGCAAACCGCCTCTTAATATAAGCACACCGTGCTTCTCGGTGAGGGCCGGAATGCAGTGCGCTCATTAGGCGTTTTGCTGTGAATTTTCGGCGCCATAATGCTTCCAGATTTGAGACTCGAAAATGCCGTTCGACTCATTGGCCTGGGTTGTTTGGCATTCAATCACTTACCGGGTATCGCCGCATACGTGATCGAGGGCCGACAACCGGAGATGTCAACAACCGGGCGCCAAGAAGTTAGGCTCAACACAGGTTGGAAGTTCTGGCATTCATTTGAAAATCCAGATGGTATTACCTACGACCAGCTGAAGGCGTACATATTGCCTTCGGGGAACGACTTCATCGCAGACCCTAGCAATCGTCATCAGCGACCCTCGTCCGAGCCAAATGTTACAGTTCAGTATGCAGCCCAAGATTTCGACGACAGTAGTTGGGAAACAGTTAAGGTTCCCCACGATTGGGCTATAAATGGACCGTTCTACGTCGGAGACGACGTTCCTGTTGGCGGTGGAATGGGGCGTCTACCAGTTCAAGGGGTTGGCTGGTATAGACGCAAGATCACTGTTGAGCGAGACGATGTCGACAAGCAAATATATCTTGACATCGATGGAGCCATGTCTTATGCAATAGTCTGGCTTAATGGCAAACTAGTAGGAGGTTGGCCTTATGGTTACAACTCGTTTCGTCTCGACTTGACTCCTCATCTCGTTGTCGGAAAGGACAATCAGCTGGCAATTAGACTCGATAATCCCACGCAATCTTCTCGTTGGTATCCTGGAGGTGGCATATATCGGAACGTCTGGCTTACCAAGGTCGACAAGACACATGTTGGGCAGTGGGGAACATACATAACTACCGAAGCAGTGTCGTCTTCGTCAGCAACACTCAACTTGCTCGTTTCGGTAAAGAACAAAGCAAACAGCACAAGAAACATCAAGGTCTCGACGGATGTCTTCATGTTCAATACAGACACAGGGACATCAGGACCAAAGGTTGCATCCTTTCCCGGGGCTTCCGTTAGTGTGCCACCGGGCCAGAGCGTGGACTCTGAGAGCTCGACCGTAGTACAGAACCCTCAATTATGGGGAGTCTGGACGGCTCAAAAACCCAACATGTATGTCGCTGTTACAAAGCTCCTTGCGAGCAGTAGCGGTAAGGTTATCGATACCTACGAAACACGGTTCGGCATTCGCACTTTTACAGTGGATCCAAATAAAGGCTTGCTGGTCAATGAACAACATGTTCGGATTCAGGGCGTGAATCAGCATCACGACCTGGGAGCCCTTGGAGCTGCCTTTAATGTCCGCGCCGCAGAAAGACAATTAGATATCCTGCGGGACTTCGGTGTCAACGCCATTCGCACATCTCACAACCCTCCTGCGCCTGAATTGCTCGACTTACTTGACCGGAAGGGTTTCCTCGCCCTGGACGAGATCTTTGATTGCTGGGAGCTGCAGAAGAACCCAAATGACTTCCATCTCATATTCACCGATTGGCATGAACCTGACCTGCGGGCTTTCATGCGCCGAGATCGCAATCACCCGTCAATCTACTTATGGAGTGTTGGAAACGAGGTCGGCGAACAGCAAACGGGACAGGAAGGTTCCGCTATAGCGCAGGGGCTCGTCGATATCGTGCACGAAATGGATCCCACAAGACCGGTCACTGCTTCGATGAACTCTGCAAAACCTAATATGACGTTTCCGGCCGTCTTCGATGTCATCAGCTTGAATTATCAGGGCGAAGGAATACGCGACACACCTCCGTACTCTAACTTGGTCGGTAGCTCGACGCCTCCTCTCTACGATGCTTTCCACTCAGCCTTTCCCCAAAAGCTAATCGAGAGTAGCGAAACAGCTTCGGCTCTGAGTTCGCGAGGAACCTATATATTCCCAGTAACTAGTGAAATCAGTGCCCCTATAAACGACACGTCGGGAGGCAACTCAACTACAATGCAAGTCAGTGGATATGAGTTGTACTCTGCAGACTTCGGTGCCTCGGCAGATAAAGTCTTCGCCAATCAAGACCCGCATCGATTCGTGGCCGGAGAGTTCGTGTGGACAGGATTCGACTACCTGGGCGAGCCAACTCCATACTATTCCGCGCGTAGTTCATACTCGGGGATCGTCGATCTCGCCGGCTTTCCTAAAGATCGATACTACATATACCAAGCTCGCTGGAGACCGGATCTTCAGACTGCTCACATTCTACCCCACTGGACCTGGCCGGATCGACTCGGGAAGGTGACGCCGGTACATGTTTTCTCGTCTGCGGACGAGGCAGAGCTATTTCTGAACGGGAAATCGCAGGGCCGGTTGGTGAGAGGACAATACTCATATCGGTTCCGCTGGGATCGGGTCGTGTATTCTCCGGGAGAGCTGCACGTGATCACGTACAAGAACGGCAAGGTCTGGGCAAAGGCTACAGTTCAAACAACCGGAAACGCCGTGGGCTTACGCCTTACGACTGACCGGTCTTCAGTTAGTGCTGATGGAGAAGACCTAGCCTATATCACGGTCGAGGTTGTTGATAGTAAGGGGCGGGTTGTGCCTGAGGCCACCAATGATATTACATTTGAGGTATCTGGTGCGGGCGAGCTCGTGGCTACCGATAATGGTGACCCAACAGATTTTACCGTGTTCCCTTCCAAACAGAGGAAGGCCTATAGTGGTCTAGCACTCGCTATCGTGCGGGCATCGACGGGCAGACAGGGGCCGATGACGATTACGGCGTCAGGGGTAAAGTTGAAAACCGCTAAGCTAGTTATCACGGCCGTTTAAGAGATACGGAAAACAATAAGACTATTTTCTCTTTCGCACTCTGAATCAATCGGAAATCAGCTTCATTATATGAAATATTCCGTTAGGCACACATCGCGATAGTTGTATAGAGATATAAATATGAGTGTCTGCATACGAATAAGCTTCGAGTGTTGTTCGAGCTGGCGATATGCCGGTCGACAGTGCCTCGGAGGGACAGATTGCGGCAGTATAGACTTTGGGATCCAGATACCATTGTCCTCTCGGCGTGGATGCATTAAAAGGCGGAAAGCTATGATTCATGATTCACGCTCACTTCTCCTCAACGTTCTCCTCTATCCTGTTCTTAATTGCACCATATCTATGTTAACACATATTTACATCGCTACTAACAAAGTACAAGTCATAGATCGGAGCACCCCATGAGTAATGCCTAGTGGAGGAACTTCGCCCGGTATAAAGGATTGGTACGAGCTCATTGGGGAATATGAGTGAGTTGTTGTCACTTGCTGAATAAAGGCTCTGCCACTCCATCTCCCGTAGTATAGAGAGCTTGCGACATGATACGTGATCGAGCACTTGGAAAATCATCGGGCTACTTGGTACGACGTTATACCTACGATGTCGGAGAGTAAGTAATGGAAACACATCTTAATGCTAAGGTGATGAAGTCAGGATAGGAGGTGGGCTGACCTGGACAGCAGCCCTACCCCATACTAGCCACACATCGATCAGCCCTAGCCACACCACTAGCCGCGCGCAACCACCGTGCTAATGTAGCCGCCCTATAATTAAGCCTCATTGATGCCGAAAATTAAAAGTCACAACTCCAACGGCTCTTAGTACGAGATCTGAGTTACAACAATCGACTGAAGCTTCAGTAAGCGATTTTCTTCTTTTTCTTGCTATTCTTTAGTCTATGAAGGGTCCCGTGCTGACTCTGTGACTTGAACAACATGATTAGCATAGAAGTGGATTATTGGCGATACTTACAGAACAAAATGCCACCAGATATCTCGTGATGAATCTTTCGGCCGTTGAAATTCTACAATAGATAAAAAGATTAGATAAAGAACATTACACGACTAATAGCATTACGCTACAATAACTTGCAAAAAAAAAAACTTTTAAAAGAGGAGCAAAGAAAGTATTGAAATGTAGGACTCATAACGAGCCTCCTTTCTATTCTTGCAGCCCTATCTTTTCGCTGCCATTCGGTTATGCCGATGAGAGCTTTCCCTTCTATTGACTAGCCTACCCTTAGATGGAGCAGGCGCTATACTATGTACGTTGACCGGGGGCCCACTTGGTTGCATAATTGTTCAGCCGCCACCTACCCAAGGCTCGCCAAGGGACGTGTCTCCCCTTTGTGGCGCCCATTGAGGCTATTTCGTACATCTGTTCTTATATAACAGGCGTGATCTTTGTAGTCGAGGAATAACTTATAGTACTTTGGGCTATACCTGACCGGCGTGTAGCTTCGTATAGGTGCGTACGCTTTTCAAAATCGCCAGTTCGACGGGGTCAGCACCTAGTAACCTCCAGCCTCGTGGAAAACAATTAGTTCTGCAGCACCAAAAAATCACGAAAATTACTAGCACATTGAGTGTAGTTAAGATGTACCCACAGCGGGAGCTATATACGGGAGAACGCGCCCTTGGGCCTAGCTGAACTAAGATGCGGCTAAGTGGGCTCCCCGCCAACGTAGCATGCCAAGTCAACCCGAGTGAACAGAGCCAACAAACTCACGCTCGGCGCTCAGCCGTGGCCACTCAGTCCCGCGCCGCAAGACGACGCGGCGCTCCCCGTGTCCCTTACGCAAGATAGGTAATAAGAACGCACAGCCGCAAACCGGTACTTTTTCAAGGAAATAAATGACCAAGTTACGGAAGAGCCGGTATCGGATTGCCAAAAGTACATCTCCGCGACCGGTCTTACGGGGGGAGCTCGGTGTAAGTGGTTGGCCATTGTATAGTTACCGTTCATAGCTTTCACGTACCTCGACGTGATGTAAGTGCTCGGTCGAGCGGCTACTTAGTATGTCTGCCTCTGCTCCTCACGATCAACGTTGGGCAACATGTTTGAGCGGTTTATGTCGGGTATAGTGTAAGCCAGTTGCTCCGAACCGGATGTGTAAGATAGCCCAATACGCTCTCCACTCCCTCCATCGACGTGGAATTTGCTGTAGAATCACACCGTCAACTGTGCTGCCCAGACGTAGTGAACCGGGCTTCTTATTGATTGTGTTTTTGTCATGGAAGAGTGTTTAGACTATTCTCATTAGCCCCAATGTCTCGGTATGTCGCTATAATGGGTGATGAGATGATCCTGACTGGACCAATATCATACCGGTCTGATCGAGAGCATAAAAATATCGCATCACTGCAATATGAGAATCTTGAGATATAATTACACGCATAAGCTAGTAGATTAGCTCTCGCGTTAGTGTGAATATACGCTCAGCGAAGGAAGTGGACCAGTGCACTCTCCCATCGTAAGGTCTCCAGAAGTGTGTTCACGAGCTTCAAGTGGCCTATGGTTTCAAATGTAACATAAAGAAAATATTCACTCGCCCACGCCGTGGATCTTACGACCCACAATACCGTGATACCAGCTCTCTACAAACTCAGAGCAAACCTGTAATTATCGCAAGTGCCAAGAGTATATGGACCTGTTCACCTTTATCAAAGTGAAATATGTCAAGGAGTCACTTTGGATACTACAACAAATAGAGGGCACTGACGTCTCGTCATGTATATATAAAGAGCTTCTTCCTTCCACCTGTGAATGAAGATAATGCTCATATAGCACCCACTTGCCAACCTCCCAAGGTAGAAGTCTATTCTAAATCTCCTAAGGGGCGTCGAGATGAACGTTTTCAAATTCGGGGTCCGAGGGGCTCCCTATTGTCCAACAGACTACGTCAAGGATGTCAATATACCAAGATTTTTATTGTCCGCTTTGATTCTCATGAGCTCTTGCAACATTCTCGAAATCTTATTTCTAAACCAATCGTGGGATCGTCTCGTTGGTATAGTTCAATCTATGTCGCAGCCACGCTTCCAAGACATAGGGACTGATATCAAAGCGAGCATCTGGCATCACATTCATGCTCAACTACACGAGATTCTGCTGGATGATATGGTGTTCCAGCAGCGCGGTCCTGGTGAAACTACAGCAAAAGAACAAGACTTTCCCCTTTGGACAGAACAAGCACTTGAAACCTTACCGAATAATCGTCCTATAGCCGGATATGTCGACCGAACAGTTAGCAGACCGCCCGGCTCTGTGCAGTCTATTTACCGACGGATGCTCAGAAATGCAAAAGTCCAACTGATTCGGCTTCAAGGAATTGCGTCCAAACTCTTCACATTGATATTTTACGACTTGCAGCTATTCTGCTCAAATATATTCACATCCGCACTGAAATGTAAGCGCGGTACCTCTGCTGGTCACGATGAGGCGACTCTTCAAGCTCAGAGCCATTTCAAACGAGTGAATGACGATGCGATATCACTAGTGGATGGCCCCGTACGACAATCTCCGCTGAGTGCTACGAGCGTCGTCGAAGAGTCCGTAAGCACAGGGACTTGCCATGACCATCCAGTTACCAGCTATATTAAGGACCATTGGCATCGGGATTTGTCGAGCTTGAATGAAGACCGGGCCTTGAGAAGTGACTTTGATCAGTTGGGCCCCAATCTGCAGGCTATTTCAAGTAGTAGGGCTATCGTACCCATCTTTCTTGTCTCTGTCATCTATTCGGATGGAGTAGCCAGAAAGAGTAAAACCGTAGTGCTGGTAAGCGCCGTGGAACCCGTATCGGAATTTAGTAGATGGTGCATCTGGGGACTTCAGGGTATTTATACGTGGAATCATGCGGTTCCAAGACTTGGTCACGGGCGAGAGGCATCCGAAGAACCGGTTTCATCGTGCCGTTGTATTGGCGAGGCACATGAAGAAAAAGAAGGAGAAGAAGAAGAAGAAGATGATGATGATGATTGTGTGTGCCCTACGGGGCCGTGTCCCCCGGGGCAAGGATGTCGTTCTTCGACGAAGTAGTGCCCTTCACGTGAAGTTATCGTATCAGGATTATTTACATGTTGAAAGCCAGCTAGTGGTAGCACGCCCACGCGATGCTCGCACATGAGGGAGAAAGGCCGAACCTACACTCCCTAGGGTATTTGGGTGGTCAAACTATTAGGGGATGTCTTAGCTGAAGGATAACGCAGTTTAGGTGAATTGATTAGAATATTCGTTACTGGTATTGAAGTGGTGCGGATGATTTGAGAGCGACTTAGTCAGCTGGGAGAAATAGGCTTAGCTAGCAAGGGTGGCATAAAAGGGGGTTATAGACAGTCAACTACGCGAAAAATAGAGGCAAGGTAGCAATTATTTTCACGATTTGCACGAATACAGCGTTTCATTTCATCAAGATCACTAAGTTCCCCGATTTAATCAGAGAATATAAAAAATATAAAATATTCCGAAAGTGTAGAGTCGTCTATTTCCTGAATGCTGACCCCTAAGAATGGGACTACCCCCATAGGGATCACTCCAATATATCTTTTGTGTTTTAAAATACTTTGAAGTCCACCGTGTTTACATCCATATGCCTGGGTGACTAAGCTAGCCCCCCTTTCCCCACCGACTCTGCTTCAATGCGGAGCTTTCTTCATCTATTAACCAGACTCCCAATAAATATCACTTCCATCTATGGTGATATCGTGGCCTAAGTCTTTGAGTATACTGATGAAAACTTGCTGGCACTCGATCCCCGATAGGACTGCCAAATCTGCGGCGCTGAAAACCTCTCCCTCGTGACCATGTGGAAACCTCCCTGAACGATAGGTTGTACGATGCGGATCGGCCCCCTTGCTCAGTAGCCATCTCATTGCATCTTTTGCACCATGATAGGCAGCCCTGTGTAGCGGAGTCCATCCAAAGTTATCTGCTGCGTCAAGAGCATCGAGCTGCCGATTACAAAGACCAAAAAGTGCCTCTAACGTAGAGACATTGTTTTGTAGTGCTGCTACATGTATCGGAGTTCCACCCCAAAGCGTGATATATCTCCCTGACCAGGCGGGAGCACCCGCTCGATGAAGACAGTAAATATCTTCCGCTGTTCCAAATGCCGCACACCTATGCAGTGACGTCCAACCCTGCGAGTCTTGGACGTCGTCGAATATCAGGTAATCATGAAACATTGAAAAGTACTGTGTGTTGGCTGCTGATCTACCTCTTTCAAACATGTAGTGATAAAGTGACCATCCTCCGGCTGAGGTATAAGCAGGGTCAGCGCCTCGTTGAACAAGAATGCGGACAATATTTCTCCTATCCAAGGCGATTCCGTACTGTAGAGGAGACCTAAAACTTGTTAGTATCACCCAATGAATGGATCGGGCCACTTTGTTCCCCACGACACATACATTTCAAGAGCGCCACAGGGGGTATTTGGGTCGGCCCCTTCCTGAAGCAAGAGCTGGACAATTTCTTCAAAACCGCCATTGATGGCAACCTTTCATGAATAAGTTAGTTCTTAGTCGGTTACAAAAGAAGTGATGCACTTACCCCAAGAGGCGTTTTATTATCGAGAGTTAAGTCATTTGGGCTGGCGATTCGTGTCTTGAGAAGTCGTCTAACATGTTGGGAATCGCCGATTCTGCAGGCATGAAAAATTGCGGCGTCGTCGGAGATGAGATTGCGAATTGATAGGTTGAAAGGTATAGATGGCGCTGCATTAGGAATCGTCGATAGTTGAACCGTGAATACATATGAGCTGTAGATATTCACTCGGAAGAGAAGTGATTGCCTTTGATTTCGGCCATACAGCCTATAGTATTGAACACCGAAGATATTCCCTTTCCACCATGTCTTCCGACAAGATGGCTTAGATAGGTTCGTTGGGTTGAAGATTGTTGGACCTAGGCCGAAAATCAGTTCTAAGCTTTGTTGCCGGTATGCCGGGCTGCCTGGAGGTAGAATAGGTGAATTACTTGAAGGTGGTTGCGCCATAGACCTGACATTTGACTCTATGAGAAGATTCGATTGCCTGTCGCAATATTCAACGATTAGCGTATAATCACAATTATTCCAGCTGTGTGGGTATTTGTTTTGTTACATCAAATTTACGAGGAGATTGGTGTTCAGGAGGTCAATGGCCTGCTCAAGCTGCCTCTCGAATTCTTCAATCTTCTCTTTCTTGAATGCTAGCCTTATCTGTGTCCAGTTCCGTGATACGGTACTTTGCTTTTTGTTGAGATTATCAGCTACTCGTAAGACATCCCTAACCAAATCCAACTTTTCCCTGCATATCCGTAAAGAGTCGTATATGTTATGACAGACTTGATCATCTCTATTCCGGATAGTCCTTTGGTCCTTAAGCAGTGCTTCAATAGTTTGAGCGACCAGACGGATCTGAGACACCAGGCCTTTTATGCGAGTGATCTCCGTAGGCGCATTCTGAATTGTGTCGAGAAACCTCTTGATCTCCAAAGCACTCTCTACCAACTGCACGGCGAGTGAAACAACAGCAAGAGCGCTTGCTACGCCACTAAGAGTGTCCATAGAGTTGAAGTAGAGTCTAGTTCATAGGTCGATGATACTTGTAGAGTTCTGAAGGGCGTATGGATAACTTATAAGTGAAGTCGTGGGAGCCCGATGTCTACCGTTCAGGCCCAATATCCATAGCCGCAGAATTCGAAAGCAAATTTCCGACATGAGTGGTATCAAACGATTTTACTTCCAACCGGGCGAGCAAATGAAAAAAAGGTTGTATTTACACCTAAGTATGAATCTCACAGCCACTAAAACGAGCCAATGACGTCTGAATAAAAACATAAATCACTAGTCTCTTCCGTTTCTAAAGTGATATTTTAAAAGGCCAAGATAATTTCATTATCCGTTTATACTGAGCTAATATGTCCGTAGTTAACAAGAGAAGTGACCAAGTCGAAGTGTCCCCCCTTCCAGAGGCCTTTTGTTGTACGAGCCTGCGCGTACACGTGAGGGCGTCTATGCAAGGCTACGCGAACTTCAAAGCCCCTTTGAACTTATTTTGTACGCATAAAACCGTAACAGATTGTCTTCAGGGAAGAAATGAAAGAATTTATTACGAAGTTATTCCGACTTCTGGGATATTGGCTAAACACCGAAAGAGTAGGGACCAACTGCCCTTTTAGGAAACTATGAGAACCTGCCGGATAGTCCAGGTTCAGAGGTACTCATTTCACTGAGCTATTCCCCACGCCCTATGTTCCGCCCTTGCGATACTTTAGCCCCTAAGCCTCAGGATGTAGGCGGCACCTGCACTACCCATGATAATGCCTTTATACTTCCTTAAGTTGAGTATTGTGTAATATCTCTAGTTAGCTCCAGGTAGGCCGACGTAAGCCGTCTAATAGTAGCCACACCCATCCTTTTCTAACCTACACTGGAGTGGTGTGGGTAAGCCACAGCCATACTTCTTAGTCAGCCGAACGGGTGGCTTAGCTGCAAAAGAGATATAAAGGGCCTTGGGAAATTTGGTACAAAAAATAAGACAGAAAAAATGCGTATGACTTCATGAATTAATAGATACAACGTTCTTTTTCCCGCGATCACTGAATTTCCCGTCTTTAATTGTAATGTTTCAGGGCCTGGAGGCCTCAGGAAGTATAAGTGTTGACTATCTCTTGGAGGCTCGACCCCAAACTTGGGCGCCGACCTAAATTAATGCATGCGTATAAAAGTCCTTGTCACGCACACGACACGCTGGACTTTTCCTTCTTCGCCTCACTTTTCCACTTCCCACGAAAGGATTGGTTTTTCAGTGATAGTCAGAAAATTTCTTCTCAGTCGTGCTACCATCCATCGGAACAGGCCCGAAGGCTAGCCGACCCCAAGGGAGCGCCAACTGGTCTAGGTAAAAGAGAGGGTAGTGCCTATTATGTGATAATATTGTTTTTCTAGCATAAGTGGACTTCAGCCCTAGCCAATGCCTACCCCACAGCTACTGGCTGGGTTTACCTAGGCGTAGGCGTTATCTACACCTTATAGCGCTCCTCTTCCCCGCAATATACGCGTTGAACCCCATTGCTGACCTGTTAAGTAAAGGAAAAAAATCATTATCATACGAAAAGGATTACATCTGTAGAAGTACCATACTCTCACAACCCGTTGAAGCGTCTCTCTTCTGCTTATCAGGG
This sequence comes from Xylaria sp. FL0933, assembly GCA_022578765.1. Taxonomy (NCBI): domain Eukaryota; kingdom Fungi; phylum Ascomycota; class Sordariomycetes; order Xylariales; family Xylariaceae; genus Xylaria; species Xylaria sp. FL0933. Next base: position 156,705 of record MU389755.1, read on the forward strand.
TATATAATCTGGAATAATTTCGAAAGTCAAGGGTGTGGCTTGGTGGCTTCGCTCCCTTCTTTTCTAACCCGGGCTAGTTTGGGTCAGAGGCCTTGTTCATATTTCTATCACTCCCTAGGGCGCAAGTACCTTGCAGAGAAATGCAATTCAGTCAACCCAATCACCATCAGCATCCAGGCCTCAAATCTATTATTGGTAGATAAGACCCGGGATATACGAGCTACCCAAAAACAGGGTAACCACTCATGAAGGTCTTGAGGGATGTCACTCTTAAAGTGACATTGCATGCATTGGGCATAAAGGGCGGGGAGATAAGCTGAGCGAGCCGATCACAAAATTGGGAGAAGCAAATGTGAATATGAAGAATTGTGAGGTGCTCTCTGATAATATTATTCTAACAAAGGGAGATCATTCCGAGGGGAGTCTTCTTTCATAGAAGGGGGGCAAAATACTAGTAGGAAAGACATGAAGTAGCCTGCTCACTCAAGTGTACCCGGTACCCTGAGCCACAACTATTACTAAGCTACGCTAAACTTATGAAAGAGGAACATAAAGCTAGGACGATCTTGCTCGCTACTTCCGACCCCTAGAGACGAGAGCAGATTGATGCAAATGCTTAAGTACATAGATGACGTAGAGTTTCGCTTCGTCAATATGCCAATCATAACTGTGTCTGTGAATCTAGTTCCTCTCTAACTTCTCTTTGGCTCATGAAACATTCATAGAGCCAGTCCCAGTACGGCCCTCTTGGAATCCGAAGAGCTATGGTTATGATACTGATTTGTCGTTAGCCTCAATTGCCTCGCTGACTATGAGTAACGAAATACTGACATCAACGTGTTTTAGGCTTTTGCGCCTTGACAATGAACCCCGGCCCGGTGCACACACTACCATTAGTTACCCAAGCACCATTCCCTTCACCATGCATAACGGGTGAGTTTATAAGGAAGTTCGCATCCGGCTCGAGGGCAGGGCGGCTCTGACACGTGAGAGGTGGTAAGTGAGCAACACCCGCGAACTCACTATCGCCCCCATGTATGGTCGAAGTCAGTACCGTCAGTCTCTAGCAGTCCGGGGGAAATGGAGCGGTGTCGGGAGAGAACTAACTCAAATTCTCCATCACCACAAGCGCGGCTCTGTCTGATTTCGAGTGTCATCTTCACAGGATCCAGCCGGATCTTAGTAGTAAAGTTTCGCAATTGGTCGGCGTTAGCCCATGGATCGAGGGTACCGTTCGGGAAGATGAATAGCTGGTTGTTCATGTCGCACGTAAACCAGTGCGGGCTCGGCGGTGGAGGTCCATAAGGCCCGGCGTTATAGTCCGTCATATTTGTGATATTTGCCAGTTTTGCATCGTTCGTCTGCTCAACGCATGGAACGATCTGCTCCTGGTTAAAAGCCAAAGCAGCTTCAGTACCGGTACTACCGTCAAGGCCGGTGATGTTCATCCGCAGCATCGCCTCACCACAGATGTAGAACTGCGGTGGGACCGGCGGAGGCACCGGGGCCATACCAGGGTAGTATGTCCATGAGACATACCCCGTGCGCCATTCGAAGTCGGTGACTTTCCAAGATAAAGATGTCGTGTCCGCTTTGCAAGCTGCGGTGACAGGGGCCAAGCTCACAAGAGCAGTGACGAAAAATAGGAGCGCCTGAGTTGTCATGTTGAATGAATCTATCGAAGAGCCACAGAAAGAATCAGTGGTAGTGACACGGTTGAAGCCATCAGGTATTGTACTTCTATGTTTGTGAGCTTAAATTTGGAGAGGGTACCAAACTGATAGGCGACTTTAGCCGGCTTGCGCCCATCAATTTATGAAGTATTGACTTGATATCCCAGCACAATCGGTACAACCCATATTGTGCTCACCAATTACAATCCGAGGGTAAATCATATAGGCCGGCACTCATTTAGCAGCTGCGATGACAGGTTTGCGACATGCAGCAACTGCGAAGATACTTGCATGACATAAGTCTTAGCTTGCGCTACAGTCTTAGTACTCTTCCACGACCGGTCGCTATGGGCTGTCTGGCTACCCACAGCCAGTTTGCGCGTCACATAAGCTAGGCTACAGGATAAACCCCTGCCTCGGTCGCGTGCCAGGGCCACTAAAATACCCTCGTCAGCCTCGATAGGCTTGGCTGGCATTGCGAAGATGGTAACGCTTGTCCGGAGCAGATGACCACAGAAGACTCCGTGTAATAGTGCTTGATAGCACTGAAGCTGCGGCCGTAACGCTCGTATGCCACCGAGCAGAGAGGAATTCCTGTACGTAATAGAGAAATAGCTGGTTGCACGAACAGATGAAATTAATATATCAGTGCTTGGTGAAAGCTACCAGTAACTACTGAGTGTTAGCCTCTCCAAAGTTGCCGCTAGAATACCCCGTGCCTTCGAAACCGGCCGTCTTGAATGCATCTATCCACACGGTGACCGGTTGGATATCATAGCCATATGCCAGTCACCAGCCGTTGAGCAGACCGAAGCAAATATCATACTAGGCAATTGGGCGAAATAGTTCAGAAAGCATGAGAACGCTCCCAGACCGTAGAGCTTCGTGTACTCAAAGACACACTGCCGTGAAGTCTCTAGTAGCTTGTACGACGCTCTGCCCATGCCGATGTCGTATTGTCCATGGGAGGCCTTCGGATATCTCTTCCTTAATGTTCAGGATCTGGCCTCTGTCGTATGCGTGATAAGTGTCTCCCATAGCCGTAACTATAGCCATCACAGTCCGTGTAACTCATATACATGATGCGACGGTTGATGGGAAAGCGGAGTAGCGGATAGTTGACAGGTATAGAGTCACAGCAGGCCCTCACGGGGACCACCCCTGTGGAGAGAATGGCCATAGTAACGAAGCTCTATATTGCAACCATTCTATGAACTTTCGCGCTGGGATTCACGCGTAGAAGATTGATAACGGTCTACAGAGCCTAATGATTCAATTAAAGTTTGACTCCGGTGCACACGCTGGGACGAACTTACAACAGCTAAGATAATCAGCCAGTTGTCATAACATATTTCTTGATATGCAACTCTTCGTGCCACTATTCTAACTGTAGTAGACACCAAAGAGAGGACGGTGAACAAGATGGATATACCAAGCAGCTAAGGCGACTAGACTTTAGCCAGACTCTATTGAACCATTAACAGTTACGGGTTCATGATAGCGTGGAAAGCAAATATCTGTCCATCAGGGAGTGGAGGCAGTCGGTAATAAATTCGAACTCTCTATCAGGGCATTGCCGGTGAACCGGACAGTGGCGTACTAGTTCATGCACGCCGTCCCTTGTTAGATGAGGATCTTATGATAATAAATCTGCGTTATTTGGGACTACACATTATATATCGTGCTCCCCCGCATGTGATCGAATCGGGGCAGCGGCAGCTGACATCCTCCAGTATGTCAATGTCAGCGCCATAATACGTTAGCTTAACTTAGTAAGACATGGGGCCAAGTTTCGAGCTGACGTTGAGAGATATGTAGGATGCACTAGTTCCCTCCAATAAAGATACCGTTCGCTCGTTCGTTGATCTTACTGTTGCTGATCCTAGGCCCCGTCATCGCGCACCACACCACGCACCATAACAAGCAACATCGGCTTCACCTTTGACTTCGTGCCAAATTCCCGGGTCTGGAGCAGAGATATCTCAGATTCCTCTTTTGCTTCTGCTGCCACGCTGCCTTTCGCGGCTGTAGACTAGGCCTCCTGTTCCATTCTAATATGCCATCTCTGACTTCCAAGGCTGAGAGAATTCTCGCTCGGGCAAAGAAGCTCGACGCCTACCTCGAAGCCCAAAATATTGCCTCCCCGTCGTTTGACGATGACACGCTCGATCAGCTGCCCGATGAGCTCCAAGATGAGCGTTGGGCACTTGCCAACGAAGTTCATGAGCTGAAGCAACTGAGCCGAGGCGCCGCGCAGAGCACCTTGGACTGCGCATTCGGCGTGAGTAGTGACTTATGCTATTCTTGAGACCATAAAAAAGGCAGTGTGCTAATCGCTGGGGCAGTGGACTGACGCCCTCGTCCTGCGCGTTGTGTATCGCTACAAGCTAGCAAACGCCGTGCCCCTTGATGGCACCGCCTCCTATACCGAGATTGCCACGGCATCCGGCCTAAAGGAGGACCTCTGTCGACGATTTATTCGAATAGCCATGGGCAGCCACATCTTTGCTGAAGACTTAAAGACACGGCGTGTTCGGCATACCGCGTCGTCCCGACTCCTAGCTACAGATCAGGGCTTCTCTGATGCGGTGGGCCTTGAAATAGACGACTTCGGACCCGCGTCGTCGAAGCTAATAGACGTGTGGGAGAGACACGAACAAGACGCAGATGAGCCTAATCAATCTGCCTTCTGCATGTTTAATGAGACTGACAAGTCTTTCTTTGCGTTTCTGGCAAGCCAACCTGAGAGAGCACGGCGCTTCGGCGGCGCAATGGGTTACTTTACCAAAGGTGAGACTTGGGATCTTCGACATATGCTGACTGCGTTCGACTGGCCCTCAATTGACCGTCCGGGAGCGCAAGTCATCGACATAGGAGGTGGCAATGGCCAGATTAGCAAGTACCTTGCGCGTCACACAAGACATGTGCACTATATCGTCCAAGACCTTGGCCATGTCGTATCGCAGGCACCTTCACAACTGCCCAGAGATCTGAGAGATCGCGTTGAGTTTGTTGAGCACGACTTCTTCACGCCGCAGACGACGGAGCCGCCAACTGCGTTTATACTGCGCTTTATCCTGCACAACTGGGCTGACAAGTACGCAACGCGTATTTTGCGGAATCTCGTGCCGGCCATGCGCAAGGGCACAAAGCTACTCATCAACGAGTACGTGCTTGAGGATGGACCTGTCACAGACCTCACTGGACGCTTTGGTTTCCAAGTGGATGCGATCATGATGACAAGTTGTAACGCACAGGAGCGGACCGCTGTCGAGTATGAGCGTGTTCTCAAGGGAGCAGATTCGCGATACGTGGTGGAGGCGGTATGCCGCCCTGAAGGCAGCACTATGAGTATCGTACAAGTAGGCTGGACGGTGTAAGGTGGGAGATCAAATAGCGGGCGGATGCGAAAATCATGATATGTCTTCTAACAGAGAGTAGGGGGTGCCGTATAGTTACCTATACCGCTGGAGGTCGACTTCTCTCTCCCGATGACGTTGGAGATAGCTACTGACGCCTGCTCAACTATCCATCTAAATACCTACCTTAGGTAGGTAGCGTAGATGAGTTCATGGTGGAATGATGAGAGTTTATATTCTTCCGCTTTTGATGCTTGGCTTTAGAGTTACAAGAGGAGAGACGATATACTTACAGCTATAGTACAATCAATACATTCTAAAGTAACAAGTGTAAACTGTGAGGACGGCGTTGGGTAGCGCCTTGAAGCGTCTCTTGAAATACCTAAACGCCATCCCTGCGACAAATCCCTCGCATTTCTCTTACACTCTCATAGCGAGACGGTTGCATCACCGGTACCGCTTCGCGTGTGTCGTACAATAGCCAGAAGACCTGTTCCAGGGGCTTGAGGTAGAACTCGCAAGTCTAAAACCGAGACGAGACGAGAAACCATTTATTTTGTTTCTTCTCACGGGCGAGAGCTCTGCTCTCGAGCGAAGACCCTGTTTAATACGAATGCTGCTGTTCGCAGTCACATTCATTACTCTATACAATTACCTAATACCGATGCAATGAGGTCTAAGTCTCTAGCATATCGTCTACATCCGGCCCGAGGGCGGCACTTGCAAGATACAAGATAGTCATTAGTGATGGTGAAGACTGGTAGTCAGAAGCTAATAGCAATGCGTATCTTATCAATTTCGAATAGCTTTACTGTAGTTTTAAACGGTCAACGGTCAATCATCATATGATGCCCGCCGATACGGATCAATTCGCGATGTATCACACTAGGCCTCCTACTATTGAAGAGGTAATTCTCAGCAACATTACTCTTGATGCTGTCGCGAAGCTCAAAGTTTGGCCTATGATGAGCAACAATGCGCGTAATCCTCAGTGGCTAGAGGCATTAATAGTGCTTGTGTCTGATTTACCGCCCAGACCTGACGGATGCTAAAGCCATGCCCGCCAGCACCCCATGAGATGCTCATGCGATGCTTACCATGCATCATTCGCAAGACCCTTAGCCGAGTTCCGGTTCAGAAAATCAAGGACCACTAGGTTCCTTGCCGTGCGTAGCTTGGCGTCAATTTGGTAAGCGGATTATTGTCTTCACGGGTATGTATCAAAGTCTCTTCGTCCGCCGTTCTTCATGAGGTAGAATAAGATCTAAGAGCTGAGATATTTTATTCGATCCTGTTTGTTCAAAAATGGCTCGGCTGGATCGTTTGGTTCCCCACGCAGAAGTAGAGTGAGTGGGAAAAGGGGCTAACCTAGCTTAGTCATCGAGTGACTGAGTCAGCAAGGGGCACCAGCACACATGCCGTCGCGAATATCTTCCTTGATTATAATGCATGTTGTTTCGCTTTGATCATGGTGTGACTTCACAATCTGGGTATCTAATGAAGCGAGAGCATGATGCGGGCGCGCTCCCACAGGATTCACTTCAATACAAAAAATACCTTTTTCACATTGCCAATCATGATGTCAGATAAGCCATTGGAACAATTCGCCTCATCATGGGTCTCCTATATAAGTGCATATATCACATGTATGTTCTTATGACTACTCTCGCCATTAAACAGGATCGAAGCTAGAATTTCGATTCAGATGAATATTGCAAGTTAAACTGATCTGCAGACTCGCTATGGTCTTAGCGGCTGGACAACAAGGTACGTGCCGTACGAGACTTTCCGATCGTCATAATTGCCGGCTTCACTTGCTTCGCGGGTGGCGCCGTACTGCAAGTTCATCTTGACCTGTCAACCCTAGCTGCCCAAGCGGATCTGAACGCGATCCCACGTTCATTGTGGGTATAGAAATATGCAGTGTTAAATGCGATAGGCAAGCTTGTGACTTTATTCATGGGTGTGTTACCGTGCTATAGATCGCCGGGGTAGGGGATGATCAAACGGAACGGCCACCGGTCTCTAACTTCTCGCAGTAGGTATGGCATCACGTTCTCTAGGCAACCTCGCTTAGCATATTGGATATAACCTTCGAGTCACAGCGGATTTAGGTGAACTTCGAAGAGAGAAAGAGATAGACTTCTAGGTGCATTAGCAACCGTTTAATGGGAGCGCAGCACGGAAAGAATAGTATCCTGGCCACAAGCCCGAGCCTCTTGTTCGAGCTCGGATAAAGTACGAATCGTTCTCGCTGAGTATACATTCCGTGTATCTGACGAGCCATTTCCGATAGGAATGTTCCCCTGAATTCTTATGCCGAAACTACATTTGCAACTGAGGAAACGCCTGCATGGTGCATATCGCATATTTCGGCCGGGAAGCTTTCCGGACCGGGAATCTCGCTCGTCTTGAGTCCAGAATCGGCTAAGAAGAGATGAATGCCACGCCACGTATATTCAACGATATTCTCAAGTGTCCATCTTGTCCAGAGTAGTGATGCCAGGCAAAACCGACGCAACAGATACGCAATAGCGCTCACCGGCTCATGTTTGTCATAACGGCCACTCTAGTTACGTGTACGTATGTAGCAGAATCACGTCGTATTCCGAGACAAACACAACACCTTGGTACCGAGCGATCAGTATTTCGATCAGGCCTCTGCCACAGTAAGATGCATGTGTTGGCAAAACAGGCATATTAACTATTCTTCTCTTCCCGCACCGAGAAATGCGGTTTTGAAAGGTGGCATGCTAGTATGATCGGACCAGCCTTAGGCACACCCAGAGATGATCTTCAAAGCATATCGCTTGCGGCTTAAAGGCCTTGCATAATCACACGACAGGCCAACATGTCTTCGCAATGCTTCAACGCTCTAAAGTCAGGCTTTATCGTGTGAGACGACCGGTCTGCCCGGCTCTTATGGCGGCGAAGGACGCGGCTAAGCTAAAGGATGCATAGCGCCAACGAAACTGGACGTTACATTATCTAATGCAGGCGTCCAAGCTTACATACATTATATTTACAGGCAGGCCAAGAGCCTAGTAGCCCTATCTAACGACCAGGGTCGGATAGCGCCCGTGCCACTCAATCTCCCTCGGCACCTCACAGCCGCGGTACGGTCCCTGCACCGCACCCTGCTCACTTTACTACTGGACCGCTTGATAATTACCTATCAAATGACGCACGCCTATGGAGTCCAGGTACTGTGGTGCCATTGTCAGTCAGCCACAAAGAAACTGCACCGTCGCGGCTGCGATGTTTGAGCTTGGCCTAGTAGTATGGGAAGATCTGCCACCTTTCAGGTAACCAGTACGTGCATGCATCACGAAAAGAACAGAGAAGATGGTGTTTGTTAGGCCTGCTCCGATATCGTGCTTTTGCGTCCGAATGCGATACGTCACATGGGGGCAAGACTCAAGAGACATGCTGTGTAAACAGGCCGCTATTGTTAGAATTCAGTGAGGGATCATCTAGTACCCAGGTAGGTGCTCTTATTGCTGTTTTCGTGCCCAACCGTCAGACAACATGTTGAAACCGCCCTTGTATAAGAACAGCTTCGTTTCTGCATGCGCCATATCACTAGTTACTGCGCCTCACAATCTCGTCCTACGTACCACTCACTGTTATACAGAACTTTCAACTCACCCAGCAAACCTTTCACATATTGCCCATCCTCCAAGATGGCTTCTTCTATCGATCACGGCGAACTCCAAGGCCTCGTTGATGTTTTGAACATCGCTATCGATCTTAATCAGGGTCTTGAAGCTCTTGATGATTTCACCTCCTCAGGCCCGGTCACAGCTGGTGCAGACGTAACCCTGAATGACATCGTGGCTCAATTGAATGCGGCTGCGAGTGGTACAGACGAGCAGATTCGAGCTGGAAAGGTTCCAATGCCCCAGAACGTAGGAATTCTGCCGCCGTACGACGAACCAAGCGTTGGCCGGAATTATGAATACCTAGTAGAGATGTCTTCCATTGTGTCTTTGTACACCGCCATTTACAATGCCAATGCTCGCACCAATCGCGGGCACCCTCAGCCATACGACGTGACCGATGCGAAGGAGGCAGCCCGGGCCATCGCCGATATGGCCAACTCCGCCTACAATGTGATGACTGGACCTCTCGCTGGGATCTTCAACTTCTCATCCGGCGTGCAGACCACCTTCCGCAAGGAGATGTCCAAAACATCAGTACATCTTGAATTTCTTAGCGAGCTGTTCAAGGGCTTCAGCCTGACCAAGCCTGTCCTCACCCAGCTGGATACCATCCTGACCAAATTCATTGATTCCCTGTCAACGATCACTGTCGAAACCGGTTCCACCAATAACACCGTCGACGAAACCATTTTTGTCCACCAGGTCATGCGCCTCAACGTCTCTGGAGACGAAGATAACCCTGTCTGGGTATTCCAGCCCCGCACTCGAATCATCTACATGCACATCGATGACAGCACCTGGCACTGGGCCACCAACAAGGCCGACCACACAAGCTACGCTTTCAACATGCGCTACGTCGTGGCGGATTGCGACTTGAACGTCAACAAGTACCTTGCCTCTAAGGACAAGTTGGAGGCGGTTTTCAAAACTGTCAGCGGAAAGTCCTTGTCTGAATTCGGAAAGCTGATCAACCCTACCCCGGTGAAGTCATACGTTTGAGCAACCGCAAGAGAAGGCTGAAGTATAGAAATATAATCGAGTTAGGAATATAGTCTAGTTATGAATACTATATACATTCTTTCATTGCGTCCAGTATTGTGTGTGTGTTGATTAGTGTCATTGTCGTCGCCACCGCTTATTTAATGAATGAGTCTAGCAAGTGTTGTTTCAAAAGTTAATGGAACATCGAAAAATAATGTTTCATTGTGCTTTTGTACCAGATCATACGAATAGAAAGTGGGTATATCACTGTGTTCTTGGGAGAAAGGAGCTTCTTAAATTTGAACAAACGTGTAACCTTTGGAGTCTCGTAAGAGACTTCAGCGTTCCGCACAGACAAAATAATTTAGGTCTTGGCAAACAATCTTTCTCAAATAAGCTTCAATTAAAGATAGAATAAATCTTTGATGATTAATTGCAATAGTTTCGACAAGACAGGAGCATTCACTTCACCTATCAATAAGCTTAGAATAATATTTTAGTTACAATTTGACAAAGTACATCGTTTGCCAAGCCGAAATTGTTTTGTCTGTGCGGAACGCTGGTTGGGGTAGGCCTAATCTTCACGCGATGTACTGTTGTATGCTATGCATACTTATCACCTCTTTCAAGAAACGGACGGACGAAAAATACTTTGCTCGAAACTGTATCAATTTCCGTAAATACTAATACTTTCCATCTCCATCAATGAAACCCCCAAGTTGTGTAGACCAATAATCAAGATTCAACGCTGCTTTCACATGCTGGCAGTATATTCGTTGTTTCTCTGCCGTAAGCTTCGAGCCCACCTCGCTCGAAGATTTCCTGAACTTCAGGCTGCCCGTCCGCCATCATTTCCAGAGTCTGTTCATATCTGGCCTTGCTGGCATTGTACTTTGCACCGTTCAACTTCATATCAACAACTGTCATCGTCATACCGAACCTGATCTTCTCAGGCTTCTTAGACGGCCCCGTCTTTGGTTTTTGCAGCGCAGCAAACCAGTCCTTGACTTTGATGTTGAGAGTCACCATGCGAGTGTAGGCGTCTACCACAAGCACAGTGCCACTGCCAGTCACATCAGTGGTCTTGACGTAATTAATAAGAATGACATGTTTCAGAGTATTTTGGTCCATCTCCGAGGTGGCTTTGAAAGGTTTCAGCTGAGCCACAAGCTGCGTCAAGGTGTGGTCAATATCCTGTTCCAACTGATGTTGGGAGACTTGGGGAAGGCCGCCAAACACGCGAGACAATACGAATTTGTGTATCTCTGAACGTTCGAGCACCTGCTCCTCTGTTTGCGTCGATCCACCACTGGAAGAGTCGTAGAAGCCAGCCAATGGGCCAACGGTGAGAGCTTTCATCGTTGCATCAGTCACTTCTTTGAAAGCTGACAAATACTCTGCGGGCTTGGCGAGGGAATACGGCTCCGGCTGTTTGAGCGTTTGTCGGGTCGCGACGATGTTGACGGCGGCAAACATGCGAACTACAGCTGTCATGCCCAACAGCCTAGAGAAGGCTTGAGCTTGATCAGAGTTCGTTTCTCCTGGTTCGAAGCCAAATATGAAGGGGACAGGCGCAAGACCATCTTTCACCAGATTCTCTGATTTCGAGACGGCCCTTTTGATTTCGGAGGCAAGACTATCCATGCCGTCTGTCATTCTAGGAGGACTAGAGAATCCTGGGTCAGCAGATCCTCGGAATGCATACATATTTAACCATACGTAGCCGCGGCCTTGTCTTTGCCTGTAGACGTTTCGGCAGCTTGAGTTCTTCCTGGGGGCTCCATGGCTTGCGCCGCTGCCACTGGCATGCCAACAGATTGGCTCACTTCAGCAATTCTAGCCTCCAGGTGACCGGTACTGGATTCTGATGCAGGATGCATTTGGCGCTTAGAAAGAATGGCGAGATTGTGAGTGAGAAAGTAAATACAGTGACAGGAAATATTCCGATATAGTAGTATACGATCAGGCAGCTTGATCTCAAGGAAGCACTAGAACGACTCCTCTTATGCTATCTTAGGTAGTGTCAGTCAATCCAATAGTGCACAGCTTGGGATATCTAGATCAAACGAACAGACGGGCTTCCGCATCGATATCAAGAAAATGCAGATCTCGATCTGATCTCGGCTTGATAATGTCTTGATACCCGATTTCAATAACCAGCAAGCTAGTAAAGCTGAGCAGCTGACCACCCTACAGTGAAAACGCCAGTTTCAGTCTGAGGCGCCTTTCGCATCTCCTGCGTAACTGTTCCGAATGTTTGTGAGACGAACTCGATATTAAGAGGTATGCATTGCATACTATGCAAAACTGCATGAGATCTTGGCTTCCGTCCGGTGTGTAACATGGTACAGGCGACCGGTCCTGTCCAGTTAGGTCTTGTCCTATGTCAATGTTCCTACAGATTGTTGCATCTGGAAACTGATTCCCTGTATCACGACATTTCCGTCTCATGTTTTGGCGCTACAATGGCAGGAAAGACCGGTACTTGGGGGTCATGCAACTCTTGAGCCTAATATATTGTCATCCGACTCTGAGTTCAGCATCTTTATCGCTCTGCATTATACAGCTTCTCCGATGATCAACTGACAACTCAGTAACCATAGTATCACAGCATCGCCGTACCAAAAATTGGCGCTGCAATCTTCAAAAAAGAATTGCAATTCTGCCTCTCAACTCTTGGGCCTATCGTCATCTGACTCCAAATTGCGCATCTCTGTCACACAGCTTCTCCAAAGATCAACTAGCAGCCAGATAACAAGTAGGGTATCACAGCATCGTCGCATTACATTTTGGCGCTGCAGAAGTCAGAAGACAATATCAATTTCGTCTCATGCAAGCCGCAAACCCTATATCACACCGAGTTCGGCATCACTGTTTTACAACGGCTTCGAAGGTGAACTTATAGCCCACCATGATAAACTTACCTAACTGCACTGTGCCATCTTACAAGCGCGGAAAGTCTAGATGCTTGAAAGAGGGGTTGAGCAATGCTGGCATGCATACCGCCAATTTGGACCATCCTTAGTTTAACATTGTTGGCACGAATAGTTGGCGGAAGACAGACTGCTTGCATCTCCGCCATCTCGATCCGTCCTACGCGGCTGAGCACTTCCGCACGGCCTTTCAATGATTCAGTTCTAGGCGTTTTTTGGCGACTGCCTCGACAAGATTTGCTGCCCGGGACTTATTGCCATTCCAGGTCGAAGTACGGAGCATAAGTTTTGAAGCGGTGTCTCGTTTGAGTATAAGGAGAGACACTCAAGCACTCCAAAGACATTTCTCCCACAGACCAGCATTCAACTTGCAATCATCATTTCTCCAAGTTTCAGAATATTTGCACCTTTCCGTAACTACAAGCATCCGTCACCATTCAAAATGGCTCAATGTCCACCTCTGACCATTGAAGACGCGGCTGCCATTGGTGCTTTCATCCAGCAGCTCCATATCAGAGCCGAAGGTGGAAAACCAGCCGACGAAGAAACGCTTTCTTTGCGTCAACTGGCAACACTTCACGCGTCACCCGATCATGACTACAGCACGGTTAGACCTCTGAACCCCTCCGATGCCCCTGTCACCGCGTCTGCGGACGGGGATGACAAGTTCGCCAAGCTCACAGCATTGATGTTCAATGACACCAAGTCGGCCGAAGCTCAGGTTGCTGCGGGTCAGGTCCCTAAGGCACCCCCAGTCATCGTGCTTCCAGGTTACAACATCAAAGATGTAGAAAATAACTACAATGCCCTCACGGAGGCCTCTGCCATGTGTCAGCTTTACGCCAACCTCATGCAGGTTCAGCTAAAGCCTGAAGGTTTCAATATCACCACAGAAGCGGCATCGGCATACCAGTTCCAGGCGAAGATGATCTACGATGCAATGATGGGCCCCATGGCTGGCTTTTTCATTATGGGAGGAGGCCTTACTCAAACCTACAATGACACCATCCCCAAGGCTAAAATCCACGAGCACCTTCTTGGCAAGCTCTTTGACGGCTTTGGGTTCGATGAAAACACGCAGAAGCAGCTTGACATCCCCCTTACCAACTTTGTCGGTGGCCTGAAGAATATTCACAGCGATGGCAACCCCACCAACACTTTCGACTTCATGCTTCGTGTGAGTATGGTTCCCAGGATCAACGTCGCGGGTGGTGGCGGCGACCCGGTTTATGTTTACCAGCCAACTACGTACCTCATCTACATGAAGATTGACGCCAATACCTTCTACAAAAGCACGAGCAAGAACAGTGGCGAAGACAGAGTCAACTTCAAGTTCTCCATGACCACCACCAAGTGCGAGTTGAACTCTAGAAAGTTCGAGGAGAATAGGGCCAGGTTCGATGAGATTTTTCAGCTGGTGACCGATAGCAACCTGAAAACGTTCGCTGATCTCCTTACCAAGCCGGTCCAGACCAACCAAACCAACATTTGTAAAAAGTGATTGGTAGTATATCATTTCGAGGCCTAGCTTATAAGAAACGAAGGAAAGCTGGCCCCCAAGCATTTCACTAGATAGGAGAATATAGGGAGAACCAATACAATTTTATTGGCTCGCATGCATGACAATGCCCCTTTTGTGAACAACTAGACATTTTGTAGCCAAACCATATCAAGTTCATCCACTACTTACAATAAGGAAATACTAAGGTACCTTCTTTCATCACGCTTGATCTACCTAGGTTCAGAGCCCGCATAGGAAGTATTATCCCGTGGTCAACCCAGGTGAAGTACCTAACAGATATTGAAGTGAATCCCATGAGCCAGCACCCATACTGGGTCCCAAACCGTCAAGAGGCAGGCCGTATCTACACTTCTTGAGGCCTTCAGGACTCGGTTTCTCACAATTAGTGATGAGGGATCCCGTGATCTTGTGAAAACAACGTCAATTCCGTTAAATACGTGCCTGGGCTAAGTATCTAGACTATGTCCTATGTCTACTTCTTATGACTTATTTTCGTGGCGTCTCGCCTCCCCCTTATATCCCCTCTTGCTTAGATACATGAATGTGGCTTACCTACACCACTCCACTATATGCAGGTCTAACCACGTATGCTGCCATGTCCCATGTAGCACAGTATTCTGGCTGGCTTCCCTTAGTACCCACGCATGATCAGCGATCATGAAGTGTTGATGGACGGGAGCCACTTAGCGACCTACATTGGCCGTCAACACATAATAGATTGGCTGCTCATCCCCAAATGTATAAAGACTTGTATCAAGACTGGATTCTGGCTCAACATATCTACACTATTTGCTCACACATCAATTATAACTTCGCCCAACACTGAATCAAGATATATCATATTACTGTTATGAATCAATTACATCGAGCTTAAAGCAACCTTCTTCGCTCAACAGTATGTCTCAAGAAGAAATCGTCATCAATGGGAGAGCTTTGGCGACCGACATCCAGGAAGCCGACGCATCAAGCTCCAACCACATTATTATTCGAACAACAGGCGAACCTTTGAATCGCGCCCGGAAGGAAGAGTTGAAAGCTCTCGGCGTCGAAATCCAGGAATTTGTTGGGACCGGGGACCAGCAGGTGTACCTCTGTCGCTACCCCGAGAACTCGTTGGTCAAGATCCGTGCCTTGGACTATATCGACTACGCCAACATCTACTCGGGTGAATTCGCCGTGCCGGATGTGCTGCAGACTACAAGCGCTCATGCTAACAGCATGATGGAAGTTGACGTTCTCATGCATCACGATATCAACCAGGTTTCCAACACTCTCATCAGCAAGATTTTAGAAGCGGCTGATGTGAGCAAGTCCGCAATCTCAGTCGACGACGGCATTGTGAGACTTAAAGTTGATTCTAGCACGCTAGATGCTATCGCCGCTCTTGACGAAGTGCGTGTGATTCATCCCGTCAACGAGCGCACGTGCTTCAACAATGTCGCTCGTCGCATCTTGCGATCCGACGATGCCATCTTAAACAGCACCATCTACAGAGGTCAGGACCAGATTATCTGCGTGGCCGATACTGGCTTCGATATGGGGAGTACAGCCGATGTCCTCAAGGCATTTGATGGCAGAGTGAAGGAGCTCCATGCCTGGGGCCGTAGCAAAGACAAGTTCACCGATGACCCCGATGGACATGGCACTCATGTCTGTGGATCCGTTCTTGGCCGAGGTCAACATAACTCCGAAGGCCTGATTGAAGGCACGGCTCCAGCTGCGTCCCTCATTGTACAGTCTTTGTTTGTCCGATTCAATTATATGAACCAGTCGATACTAGGCTTTCCAAAGTCCCTTGAGGAATTGTTCGACCAGGCATATCAAGCCGGTGCTCGAATTCACACGAATTCGTGGGGAACACCATTACCATCGACAAAAATTCAGCGTCCGTACGATACAAGCGCTGAAAGCATCGACAGATATGTATGGAGTCACCAAGACATGACGATTCTCTTCGCCGCTGGTAACGATGGTCAGGATCAGGACCTCGATGGTACGGTGAATGACCGGTCGCTGGGCTCAGAGGCATCGGCAAAGAATAGTATCACTGTCGGGGCTTCAGAAAACGATCGTCCGACCTTGCTCTCTGGAAAGACTGGTGCGCCATATACGTACGGCACATTCTGGCCCACCAAGTTCACCAAAAACCCCTTGAAAGACGACCATCAAGCTAACAACCCCGAGGGTCTAGCGGCATTTAGTAGCCGGGGGCCAACTGCCGAGAACAGACTGAAGCCCGACGTCGTAGCGCCCGGGACCGCCATCCTGTCTACCAAATCAAGGAAGAAGAAGTTCTTGAGTAGTGTCGACAAGACTGGCGTTTCAGACGACGGTCAGTATATGTATCTGTCTGGCACGAGCATGGCTACACCCCTTGTAGCCGGATGCTGTGCGGCTCTTCGAGAATGTCTTCTTAAAAACGGCTACAAGGACGAAGAGGGCGGCGTCATCAATCCCACGGCTTCTCTCATCAAAGCCCTCATCATCAATGGCGCCGTCCCTATATCCGGCCAGTACATGCCAGACGAATTCGGGCAAGGACCCAATCCCCACTCGGGATTCGGAAGAGTCAACATCGCGAATAGCTTCGCAATGATCGAACCTAGCGACGCTCTTTCCGGCTATGGGGTCGGCGTTATCGACGAGGAGACCGAGGAACCGTTTGTCACGCAAATCCTCATCCCTTCATCCGACAAGAATTTGACATTGAAACTAACTATGGCGTACGCCGATCTTCCCGGTGCAGCGTTGTCCAATGATCTCAACATTGTCGTTATCGCAGGAGATAAAGAACGACACGGGAATCAAGGAAACCAAGACTTTAGTATCGGTGCAACCGGGCCATTCGACCGCAGCAATAACGTCGAGCAGGTCATGTGGCCGCAGATTACGGCAGACCGTGTGAAGGTCATTGTCAAGCATTATCGCCTTCTCAGCGCTCGCGTCCAGTTTGCGTATGCGTGGAGATTCCTGGAGGAAGAACTTTGAGCACAGACGGGGTTTTCGCTAGTCTGCTTGCGTCAGAGAATGTCATTAGGTTCTTTTGCAAGCCGACCGTTATGACCAGAGATCTTCTGCTTGACCAGGCAGCAACGAGGTCAGGAAACCTAACGTCAGCGTTGGACGGAGTGGAACAAGTGCAACATAAGACTTTTTCAGTGGCCAAAACGACCTTACACTTCACTCATTCGTACCTCATTCGCTAAAGACGAAGGAATTTTGCAATCAGACTTCTGGGGGAAGTATGAGAGATCTTTCTATACCTCCCTAATTTTTACCTTGTTTCCTTTTCCCTTGCTTTCTTTTATTTTTTCTCGTACCACATGTTTGGCAGCTTCGGTTCGCGTCCGCTCGTGGGGTCTCCGCGCAGAGCTTCGGTTTTAGTGCTCTTTTCACGAGTCCAGACGAATCCCCCACCAACAGGCTGTTGGAACGGCCAGGCGCCAAGAGACCAATACACTTTCATAGCTACTGACTCCTCTTCTGGCTACCTGCTACGCGACTGCGTCAGCCGTGTCCCATATTGCACATGCCCCAATCATAACATGTCGTCGAGAGTCGTGGATATCGCTTGTCATGTCTTGTGGTCTTATTGTTGTTGGTACCTTCGTCGGTCTTGTCGCCTTCGCTGTTCACAGCATCTTCATTCTTCAATTCACCTTTGTTTCCCACATTATCTTCATTGCCCTCTTCATCTTGTCACGAGCTTGGTCTGGCTTCTTCCTGGCAACATGACTCATTTACGGCCTTGCAACTCATCTGCTGTTTTATCTGATTGAGGATCGTACTACTTCCCTCGCTTTGAGAGCCGCCGAGCTCGCTTTTGCCATAGCTTGAATAGGAACGCCAAGAAATATAATGCACTCTTATGTAGGAGACCACTGTCACTTATAAACTGAGCTAGAGTTCTCACCGCTTAAGCGCCTCTGACCAGTACAATCTCATCTTCACCTGACTTAAACTTGTAGTTTTGAGCCAGGAAATAGTAGGCGTTAAAGACCTGAGTAGTGTATCCTATATCGCGCCAATACCTCAAGTTTTTTTTAAAGTTGTTTTCAGGTGTCCAATGATATTGAGTCGAGTGGTTTGGCCGGTCCCCTGGTCTAGGAATCGGGGGTGGCCATCAGTCCCGACGCCGGCTTAATAGTATACTAGCTGGGAACTTTTGCCACAATCTAAGTGTCTCTTCAAGGACCTAGCTAGTCTTATAACATCTGAGATCGTGATTTCGCCGCCAGTTGTATTGCAAGCGATGCCATCGATGCAAATAAACGTTTTGTATCTTATTTCGACTCGCCATGGTGATCAAGTCCGTGGGCTAGCAATGTTGTGGGTTCCGTAGGCAAGTAGTTTTCTTTCAATAACATGTAGTGCTGCGATTTATGTGATGATTATCGCAGAGGGGCTTGCCGAAATCCTGAGTAGAGGCGTGCGCGGCTGCGCTTTTAACCATGATATTCATCGTACGCTATCGTAAGGCTATACGGTAGAAGTCGCTTACGCAGACTTGTAACGTATATGTCCCATACAATCAAGCATGAACTATGAAATGCCTCAGGGAATATTCTGATGTCTGACCGGCCAATCATTTTGCAAGTAGTCAGCATGCTCAGAACCCCCAAACTGCTGAAATACTGCCTTGGTGTCAAGTAGCGCTAGAGCTTTAGTTTTGCATTTCATCGTAAACATCGAGTGGCGAGCAGGTGGGAGCTGAGCGTCGGCAGATGGACCGCATCTTACTTCACATGCAGGGAAGGTACCTAGGCGATCGTAGGCTGCTCTGTG
The DNA here is from genome assembly GCA_022578765.1 of Xylaria sp. FL0933. NCBI lineage: Eukaryota > Fungi > Ascomycota > Sordariomycetes > Xylariales > Xylariaceae > Xylaria > Xylaria sp. FL0933. The sequence goes on from MU389755.1 coordinate 175,620, forward strand.
CCTTCACAAGCGATGTGTTCGGCGCTATGCGCTGACCAGGCTACTCCAACGCAAGGGGGTCAGAAGGCTCTGCTTACTCAACCCTCCTTCGACGGGATATAGCGCAGACTGCGTGATAAGTGGTCCGGTAACCTCCAATTCATATCTATCAGGTAGTATGATTGCCAATATCCGGAGGCTCTGGCCAACCTGACTCCCAATTCAAATGTCTCCAACCGCGATCGATCATCTGTGGCGCCTGCGTGCGAGGAACGACTTGCCAACTTAGTTTGATACGCCAAAATCGATTCGGACAAATACGATGATCTGCAACCCAACTCAGGTGGCAATTGAGAAGTAGGCTACGGTCGTTTTCAGAGCCGACGACAACAACAGTATGTTCTTGGACATGATGTGTCACAAGTCGATTGACGACCCAGTAGGCGTTCCAATCCTCCGTCACAGCAAGATTGTTCATGTCTTCTAGGGCGCGGTCGCTGAGGGTTCCGCTAACTTTATGCATAGTGCACCGGGGCGGTTCGTCTCCTGGTCTAGCCCAGCCAAAAACGTATAGCAGAAAGTCAAAATATAGGTCATCCCTGTCCGTCACAAAGTTACCGGGAGGCTGGCTTACTATCTTCAAAGCTGCCCAGCCTAGATCTAGATCCTCAGGGCCGAAAAAGAGGTTGTCTACTTCATCCCATTTCGTCCACGGCCACCGGCGGTATATTTCCATGCCGGGGTCCAAGACGACCTGCAAGCCATATTCGCGTGTCGATAAAATCATTGGTAATTTGTACCTAGTGTCTGGGGAATCAAGCCGTAGCGGTTGCGTGAGAAGGTAAGGGTTCAGCACAAGGTGGTCCGACATCTCCCATGACCGTAATCTCATGAGGTCTAACGGATCCTGGCGGATGAAACAGCCACCACCTACGTTCCTCATCCTAATAGCAAGAGTCCAGCGACCAGACTGACAAACAGGTAAGGCGAGTTCCGTTTTATTATTTGAATATTGAAGGCAAAATTTAGCCCGTATATTGATGCCGCGGTTTGAGATGGAGAAGTCGGGCAGAGAGTGATTCTGCAATAGAGTAAAATTGTGGCAACCCCTAAAACTGCCTGGAGACGTGGCCAGTACGGTACTGAACAGACTTGAGGCCTCTTCGTCTATAGCAGTATTTTCACCTGGCATCTGACCATCGAACCAGGCGAGGATACTTAGGTCAGGGCAAGATCTGATGATCTCAGACTGTAGGCGCATAAACGCCTTTGCCTCCTCGCCGTAGAGCAGCGGCATGTTGATATCAAAGATACCCAGAAGGCTGTATGCTATGTCCTCGACACGCGTAGCCTGGCGCGATCGAGCCCATGACATCTTCTGTGCAACACAGATTGCTGAGAGAGGTATCTCGTGACGCAGGATGCGCGGATTGATTACAGCGATACGGGATAGCTGTGCCGACGCGTCAGACTTGGTGAAGCAATATTCCCAGGCACGCGCGTAGAATTTGATGTGCCTGGGCGCTATGAGCTCCTGGAGCGTCCAGGCTCGTGTGAACCAGCGACAGTACCGCAATTTAGGATCATCAGGACCTACAGGGTGGAATAGATCCACGAAGTAAACGTAGCAGACCGATGCGCGCTGATACCAATTATACATGGAGTTGATTGCTTCCGAGAGCTCGGCGCTGCTCGACTTGTCAATACAACAGGTGTCGACCCAGACGTAGTCGAGCCTATCGCGAATCGCCTGTTGGCACGTGTGATTGATTTTCCAATATCCCCTCTTAGCGCTACTTCTAGGCTCTCGTGAATATTCTTGAAATGTGACCTCCTGGCCTGCCTCCCATGTGTGCGAGAGGATGGCATACTCTGGAACCTTGAGCCCGGTGAATTCCTCGAGCAGCCTGGTTCTAGCGTTAATCAGCCACATGGGGCAAATTTGGATTGCGAAACTCAGATGCTCAATTCCAAGATGATTGATTGAAGCTTTCGGAGCGGTAATATGTATAGTTAATGACCGATTTTCATTAATAGTATTGACTTGGGCTGGCAAGCTGTCTACGTAAAGGAGGGTTTAATACAGTTCTAAACCACTAGATACGCACAATAAAAGCCTAAGTCTAGTGAAATTCAGTGATATTGGCGTCAGCTTAGATTTGGTGTTGAAACTAAGCGGTGATCATGCAATCTAAAGGACTACATTATTTTAAATAGGGGCAGTGAGGTAGGTAAGCTTAGCAAGGTGTGATATAGGTTGGAATGTACTGAGCCCAGCCACCACAGCCACAAACTGTGGCTGACTCCAATACTAGAAGTCCTTCCAGTTTTTCGATTGCATTATGCGTAGGTAGTTATGCTGCTTCTGTTATATTTTCCAGGTGGTTATTGTCTGCTTATGAAATAATAGTTTCTATAAGTTCCGGCTGGTTGGTCCAATGGCCGGTCCGGTGGTTACAAGACCTCGCTACATTCTAATCTCTTTCCTTGTTATCTTAGATCTTCTTACAGCCACTTGGATATCCAGCACCACGAGTATTGAGGTACGATACTTATCTCAAGTGAGAAGTTTCGCGTAGGTATTTTGAAATGAAGACACAGACCGGGTACTAATATGACATTTCACGTGTTTTGCTCTCTTCTTGTAGGGCCATCTAGTATAGCTGATGTCATGCGAGTAATGAATGCTACAGGAACAACATGCGTTGGAGGCCTTCCACAAAACCGACCCGTTCGATTCAAGCGGGATTCGTACTACTCGTTTCGGCAATTACATCATCCGCCATAACTGTTAGTGTAGTGTAGCACTGCCAACACGTTCCCGTGTATACAGCTATATAATTGTGCACTGTTATCTAGAATTTCTCCGCCTTAGTGTTGTCTATCTTCGAGACAAGACAAGTAATTAGTTATGGTTACGATTTAAGCTATATATCAATTCAGCTACAGTAGGTACAGCCCATAAAGGGTTACCACAAGGTGCAAACACTTTTTATTTATTCCGTACTAGTTGACCTATTAATGTGAATATCTCATGAAAAGGCCGGAGCCGTCTTACTCTGCTCGAGTGTTTATACAGACGCATCTGCATCAGCTGAGGGTGAATGGTGTGCACAAGGCAATTGTCATGTTACTAGTTAGTTAGTCCTAGGTAACGTGCGGCCTGTAGGTGCTCGTGCGGCGGTCGTGTAAACCAATTTCTCGTATTCGAGGGGGAAGACCCTTGATCTGCTGAGCTCCACAGCGGGGAGTCGTGTGCTAAATAAGAACTAGCCTGGGCTAAGCCTCACCGTGCCGTCTCCAGATTCGGGTTTATCTACAATAAAACTCTCGATCGACTCTGTCGCTTTTGCTGTAGCGGGTTGTCTTGTCCTCTGGGAAGATAAAACTAAGAGATAAGAGAAGAATCAGTCGAGAGACAAAGTCAGCAGAATAAGACGAACCGAAATATACGTTGCATAAAAATAAGATCTACCGATAAGTTGTGCTGATCTTTGTTTGGCCTAACATTATGACCCGGGAAGATTAGGTACGTAGCTGAGCACTTATACATGTCCACGGGTATGTATGTGTACCTGGGTTACCTGGCCCGGTCCGGGTGAGTTGGCACTTACTCAGTACTACATATGTAAGTATGTACAGCGATAACCTTAACTCCCGCTGCTTGGTTGCACCTTTGTTCTGCAGCTAAACATAGTAACTCTTGAGAATCACTATTTACGCCAATGCATTCAGCAGCATATATTCGGTTTGGCTCCGGCTGCCTCCCAGCATCGCGCGAGGGATACACAAAATAGGGAGAGTACCTGTTTATACACTAGGAAGGAATGTTTATAGTGGTAAATTCCTGCGCTAATGTTTCAATACAACCAAAACACTTGCCCAATGAAGCAAGTGTACCTAGGTAGGCCTAGCTCATTTCCCCTGATCACAGTCCAATCAGCATCGACTGAATTTTCTGGGAGCGCTGTCAGTTCAGTGAATGCGACGTACCGCTGATCATTCCAGTAAACCCCCTGTCTTATCGGGATACGTGCCATGAACATCGCTCCAGCATGTAAGAATAAAGTACCTAACTTAAGTAAGTATCTACCTAAACTGTAAGCGGCTTTCAATTTGTTTGCCTTTCCACTCCTACGCCTTACACCAACGCCAACGCCGACCTGTACTTCGTCCTTTCGTTAAATCGTTCGCAGTCGGACTCGTCCTCTCGTGATAGCATCAGATCAGATCCGGGCGGCCTTCTCGTCTACCCCGTCCTATCCTATACCGACACTCGTTTGTTCCTCCCAAATCCCCGGCGTTCTCCGTCCGCTCCCTCGTCCGCAAACTCCGTACACGCGCGCATATCGAACTTTTCCTCGACCAGCAGCCACCCCTTTGTGAATTCCTACCGTCGAGCTTATCGGGACTCTTCGAGGGTCCCCGTAAATACAGTTGATTCCCAAGGTCCTGTCGCTAGTTGTAAGGGTTCTCCTTGTACGCTTTTGCCCATACACTTCCATCCGTTCGTTTGCGGCCGACTCGGGGGCTGTCAAGACTGCACGCTGTGTTCCTCGTGGACCGTTGCCCCTTATTACATATCCAAAGTGGCAACCGGGTTGCAATACACCGGAAATAGCGCACCAGGGAGGAATTCGTCGTGTCTAACTTGCTGGATACGGTAGTATTCGATTCGACTCGATGCAACGCCCTCGTTTTTCGTGAATCAGTTCCGCCAAACGCCGTTTCCGAGAAATCGGCTGTCACGACAGTCGGGCTGGTCACCCGCATCTCTTTGTCCGCTCTCGACGCCCACGTAATCCGTCGATATATACGAGCCCCGAGCCACAGCACCTCGCGAAACTATGGATGATACCAAGTCACCAGCGCAGGAGCTCTTAGAACTGTTGGGAAATCCCTTCAAACAATTCGTAAGGACCATCTCGAGGGCCCCCTCGGGCCTAAAATCAGCGAAATGACATGCTCACGTAGTGGACAGTTAACAGATGGCGCAATTTGGTCTGCGCTCGGCACATCGCTGGGAATCACCGCCGTCACCGCTCTGATCTTCTCCTTCGTCCGGCCTTATAATACCGTTATCTATGCTCCCAAACTAAAGCACGCCGATGAGAAACATGCGCCGCCGCCTATAGGGAAGGGATTCTTCGCCTGGGTTATGCCATTATGGCGCACCAACGAGGAGGAACTCGTAGCCCACGCCGGAATGGATGCCGCTCTCTTCATAAGGGTCATGCAAATGTGCAGGAATATCTTTCTCGTCCTCTCCGTGCTGGGAACGGCGGTCCTTCTGCCTATCTACTGGGAACTGAACACGCAGAAACAAGGCAAACAGAAGTGGTTTCTGAGACTCACACCTGCCAACGTCTGGGGCGAACCTATATGGGCACTTGTCGTCCTTGGATACTTGTTTAACATTGTTATGTGCGGCTTCTTATGGTGGAATTACAGGCAGATTCGCCGGCTGCGACGCAAGTACTTCGAGAGCGAGGAGTATCAGACTAGTCTCTCTGCAAGGACCCTCATGGTGAGTTGACATTGTAGGAAGGGCGAACACTGATAGCTGACGTGTTGGCAGTTGAATGACATCCCCAAAAATATGGCCTCAGACGAAGGCGTGGCGAGGATTATTGACAGCGCGGTCCCTCAGTCTTCTTTCTCCAGGACAGTCATTGCACGCAATGTCAAGCTTATACCTAGCCTCATCGAGCAACACGACCATACGGTTCGAAAACTTGAGAAGGTTCTTGCGAAGTATCTCAAAGACCCGCAGAATCTCCCTCCAGCCAGACCAACGTGCTATCCTTCGAAGAAAGATCCATCCTATGGCACATATCCTAAAGGTCAAAAGATCGATGCTATCGATTATTTAACCCAGCGAATCCGGGAGCTTGAACTTGAGATAAAGGAAGTCCGCAGTACCCTCGATAGGCGCAATACCTACTCCTATGGGTTCGCCAGCTATGATGATATCTCTGAGGCTCACGCCATTGCCTACACGCTACGCAAGAAAAAGCCCATGGGTGCTACTGTTGTCCTCGCACCCAAACCGAACGACATCATATGGGACAACATGAACCTAAGCCCATCGACCCGAAGCTGGCGTAGACTTGTCAACAACCTCTGGATTATTCTGCTGACCTTCTTATGGATTGCGCCAAATGCTTTCATCGCTATTTTTGTGTCCAATCTCAATAACTTGGGTCTGGTATGGGATGGTTTTCAGAAGCAGCTAGCCTCCAATACAACGTTCTGGGCCATCGTCCAGGGTGTGGCTTCTCCGGCTCTTACTTCGTTGATTTACCTGGTTCTTCCCATCATCTTCCGTCGTCTCTCCATTCGCGCTGGTGATCGCACAAAAACTAGCCGCGATCGCCATGTTGTCGCCAAGCTCTATGCTTTTTTCATCTTCAACAACCTCGTCGTTTTCTCACTGTTCAATACCGTGTGGGGATTCGTCATTACGGTGGTCGATAAAGCTACGCACGGGTTAGATGTTGGTACTGCGATCCTCAAAAGTGAATTCTTTCCGACCCTATTCGTTTCCTTGTGTAATATCTCGGAGTTCTGGGTTACTTGGCTTCTACAAAGGAACCTGGGTGCAGCGATAGATCTGGCCCAGTTATGGCCCTTGGTCTACAGCTTTTTTATGCGCAAGTTCTCGAGCCCTACGCCGAGAGAAATGATCGAGCTCACAGCGCCTCCTACATTTGACTATGCGAGCTACTACAATTTTTTCTTGTTTTATTCTACGGTGGCGCTGTGCTTTGGTGGTCTTCAGCCATTGGTACTTCCCGCTGCTGCACTCTATTTCTCGATCGATGTCTGGCTGAAGAAATACTTACTTCTTTACATTTTCGTCACCAAAAACGAGTCGGGTGGCATGTTTTGGCGTGTCATTTTCAATCGCATGGTTTTCGGCACCATTCTCGCAAACCTCGTCATCTTTCTGGCAGTCTTTGAACGAGGCGATGGTCAACACATCCAAGCGTTTACCACTGTTCCCCTCCCGTTCATTATGGTCATTTTCAAGATAGTCTGTGCTCGCACGTTTGACGCTCAGATCCATTTCTATTCCACTCAGACTATGACGAAGCACGCCAATAATGGCGCTCTCAAGGATCCCTTGAGATCTAGCACCAACCTTGCTGCACGGTTCGGTCACCCTGCTCTTTATAGAAATCTCATCACCCCTATGGTACATGCTAGGGCGCAGAACATCCTAGCCTCGATCTATAAGGGTCGATTGTCCGACGGGCGTGCTGCAGACTCGGGAGATACGATGTCAACTTCTGGATATTCAGATGCGTACGCCATGAAACCTATGAATTCTTCGAGGCCGGGCAAGTCGGCGGGTGTTCCTGGATTTGAGATTGTCCCTGAGTCACGCCTTGATTTTGAATATTATAAGAATCGGTCAGAATTTGCCTCTGATCACGGTGGTGGGAATATTTTCGGGCGTTCAAATGATATCATACGCCCCGATACACCGGGAAGTGTGTGGGATGGCAGCGAACCGAATTCTCGGTCGGCGAGTCCCGCACCTCCCGTTCCTCGCATTCCAAGCCCTGGCCCGAGCCGGATTCTATCTCCCGCTTCAGATGTTGGAATGACTTACCCAACCGGATATTCACGACCTATGGGGAGTCCCTATTCACCCCCTGTAGACGTTAGTCAGGCGCGAAGCCCACTATATTCGCAAGGAAATGACAGCAGTTCCAACCTAGTGAGCAATGCCGCACCTATGCCAGTCGTCTCCACGCCCGGGTTCAGAGAACGTAGCGTGGAGCGACTGGGTAGAACACCAGGCGGTGCTGGGATGCTCGGCGGCGGGCCACAAGGCTACGGCGGTTTGCCACAGGATGAAGAGGTCTCTACACCTGATCATGATCCCATGCAGTACAACTATTTCCGAGAGGCACGGAGACCGAGGCGTGATCCCTCGGGAGGCTGGTAATATCGCCCTCCACCTGGTGTGCAAATGTACATAAACTGTATGCGTTTTTATTTCAGGGATACAGCGGTGGTAAGCGGCGTTTGGCGCTCCGGTTTTCCGTCTTTCTGGTTTTATGGCAGGCCATTCTGATACTGCAATCTTGAAAAAGGAAGTGGTCACATTAGACAAGGATGCATGAGCATGGTTGCTCGATTGACGAATGAGATAGACAGCTTTAGTCTAACGCCCTTTTGTATCGATTACGCCTTCTTAATACACCTCGTCAGGGCATAAGTGGCTGCTTTGCCCTGAGGAATACACTTCTTGCTGCTATAATAGACGGACACAGCGCTGATTTTGAGTGGGAGCTCACAGAGGTAGACGTGACAGGACTCATGTGGGGTGTTCGTTCCAGGCAAGATTTGGACGAATGAAGTTAACAATCTAGTGGCATATCAAAAAAACGTTGTCAGTTCACTCAGCGTATTCTGCATGACAGGCCAAATGCCAAGCCGGGTTGTCGGTGCCTTGCGTTCACGTGCCAAGATGTTAGACACCATTGGCAGGATCTGCGAGTGCAACGCTGCCAGTGGTTGGTTCTGTTGCGATGCTCGCATTCACGTGTATTCAACCTGCCTTGGTAGGCAGGTAGAATTCCGGTCAAAATGATCTGTTACGTATTGGATTGTAGCAGGCGCTGCTACAAGAAAAGAAAACAGAGATGGGCCCGACAAATTACGCATAACCAGTACCGAATGTTTACAAGAGCACGTTGATGCGGCATTCAAGTCTCGAGAGCTTACCCCAGCTCCCCCTCCCTCTCCTTGCACCATTAACTTTATATAAGAACTTGAATAGAAAAAGAATTGCTACATACCTAGGCAATAAGTCTATATTTTTTGCCCGCTAACGTACATGTAATAGGAGCTAAAAGCCTCTATTTTATTAACTTCGAGAAAAACTCTATTTATACTCCGAACATCATGCGCTGGTGGCTAACAACAGCCCTTGGGACCCTGAGCATGGCAGTTATGGCTGCGGCTGCCGCCGCAGAACCCCTCAGTCTCCGCGTGCTCACCTCCAACATCCGCTACGCGGCGCCCGGAGACGCCTACGAGAAACCGTGGAGCGTGCGCGGCCCGCTGCTCATCGAGCGTGTGGCGGGACTCGTTTCCGGCAACGCTACTGCTGCTACCGTCATCGGTATGCAGGAGGTGCTGCATGAGCAATTGCTCGATATCCTCGCGGGTCTGGATGCCTCTACATCTGCCTCCTCTGCCTCCTCTGCTTCTACATCTACATCATCATCTGGATCTGCATTATCATCTGGATCTATATCGTCATCCGCGTCTGGAGCGTCATGGAGCTACCTCGGCACGGGCCGCGACGACGGCGACCAGGCCGGCGAGTACTGCCCCCTCTTCTACCAGCCGGCGCGCACGGCGCTGCTCGCGTCGACGCAGAAGTGGCTCTCGCCGACGCCCGACGTGCCCTCGTTCTGGCCCGGCGCCGGCAGTCGGCGGTACGTGCTCGCGGCGGTGTTTCAGGATATTGCTTCAAACACAAAATTCATCGCCGCGAACACGCATCTTGATAATGTTAGCTCCGCGGCGCGGTCCGAGGGGGTGAAGATCGTGTTGAGAGTTATCCGCGATATGCAAGCGCAGTGGGGGATGGAGTTACCTGTTGTGTTGTCGGGGGATTTCAATTCTGAGCCTGGGGAGGATGCGTATGCGGCTATGGTTGCCGATGGGTATCTGCAGGATGCGTATGTGCTTGCGCCGGAGAAGGGGGGGCGCTTTGGGCCGTATGAGACGTATACGGGGTTCGTGCCGGATGAGATTCCGGATGTTAGCGGACGGATTGATTTCCTCTGGCTTGGGCCTGATGCGGAAGATACCTGGGATGTACGACGTTACGAGGTCGTGGATAATGTTGTCGGGGGTGTGTTTTTTAGTGATCATCGGCCTGTGTTTGTCGATGTTACGCTGAGGGCGTGAGTTTACGATATAATTACGAGCACGAGTGGATTTCACGACTATTTGAAAAGAAATGAGATGGCTTTGGGTCGGTCATTCGTAATCTTGGTGTTCTTGTTTATCATTAATGGTTGTTATACATATTGCTCAAAGCCAGCACCACACACACACACACTAATTACTCCTCCCCTTCGTGCCGCCCATAGTGGATTGTACTGATCCGCCGATGCTGCCTTCGGTCGTGAACTGCTTGCCGATCATGCCCTCCTTGTCCAGCGGGCCCCCGATCTTCTGCGCGGCACCGCCGAGTGCGCCTTGCTCTGTAACGACGTGTAAGTCGGGATCCTCGTGTATGCGGATGCATGTACGTTGTCTGTCTGTGCGCGAAGCCGAATCAACGGCTTGCAAAGCGCTTACCTGTGAATTGCTTGCCGATTGTCCCTTCGGCGTCAAACGCCTTGGGCTTGTCCTCGCCTAGGCCCGCGGTAGCGGGCGTCTTGGCTTGAGACGCCATTCCGGTCGACGTCTTGGAGCCGGTGTTGGAGCTTCCGTGGGCAGACATGATTGCTTATTAATAAGTGATCTGTCGTTACGGACGATTTATAGGTATTGTTATGTAGGTATTCAAGGTTTGTTTTAGTTTAATGGAATTGACTCTTGTTGATTCTTCAAGGATCATATCGATTTCACTGGGCAATAGGCATTATATACATGGTAGTGTTGACCAGTGACGGACATGAGGTCATGATTCGTCATACCAATTGGGTTCAGTATCGCTGGAGGTTAAATCGTCTTATCTGCGCAGAAAAGTGAATTTGTCTAGAGAATACGTCAGTTACATCTCAAATACGTAATTCCAACCGTTCTACGGTATTGTGGCGCCGGCCTGGAGATCGAGGATAACCCGCAAAAAGTCATGACATAATAAGTGTTCCCCCACATTACACCACTCCGCGATAGGTAAGGGACTATCTAAACCCCTTGTTCCTAGGAGACTTCGTTCCCGTCTTTGTGTAAAAGTCTACCCAACACTCTTTTTTGAGCAATTGATTACATTGTTACAATGGTATTGATCATGTGATCAAACTGATAAGTATAGAGTGTGCTCAACACCAAGATCTATCTTCTGGCTAGGTAACTAGTTGATGCCACTGAGCTACAAATATAATCGCTGATCGGGAATTGAAGAGACTAATTATCCGTTAGTTGCGGTTCGGCGTCAGCCAGGCATAGAGCACTACATGATGAGTCAGCAGACACCTTCGTCACCTTTATACCAATTTATCAATATCGGGATCCGGCTTCTACCACGATTAAAATACCTTTCTGAGGAAAACGGAGCTATCAATCGTCCTTCTCGTCTTGCTCCGAGTGACGCCGTCTTGAAAGTTGGCATATGTCCATCAGGGCTGGTATCACATGGGTTGAATACACGGCTTGGAGAATGACTCAATATGATAATAATATTGTATGAGCGCATAATGACCCTTAACCATCCGAAGGACCCTCTGTCCCTTGGAGGGTTAACTAGTCTCTATATACGGGAGTCCTGCGGACCTAAACCTCCTTCATGAGAACGTTTAGCCATATGTTTCAGTCTCTGAATAGCTTCATCCGAGGCATTCTGCAATCCGGCTACATGCCTATACGAAGGGTCATGAAGCTCGCGGGGCCACGCATAGGTGACCTCGCGTCCGCGCGTAGGCTTCCGTACAACAGCTGGACACCTAAAACTAGTCTTCAAAATACCCTGTCGCCTAAACAACCCGTCGGCTGTCCCTCCAAGTCCATACAGCCGGGTATGCGAACTGGAAAAGGAAAATAAATTGGACAGTGAAGCGATAAATGAGGTAGACATCGCAATGGCTGACATAGTATGGCGACTACGTGAACGTGTCTCGGATCTGCAAGAGGGCCACCACAGGCTTCTGTTTGGAGAGTCTCTCCTCTACCGGTGAGGGTCCTTCCTTCAACCATCATTTCGACAAGGATACCTGGACCTCAAACCTGGCACTGATTTGACTGACAACACTTTGCCCTCAATCTACCTCTGGTCGTTATGCGAAACACATTTTGTAAGGGGATGATGGGTGACATGATCAGAAACGAAGGGTAGTACGCAGTCGTATGTCGCATGTCACATGTAATTATTAGTAAAACAATCTACGACGGAAAAGATTACCGAAAAGGCCAAACGAACTTTTATATGAATTTGAAGGAATAGGTGCTATATCCATATTCTTAGTACGTACTATATATGAATAGGACTATTTATATATAAAGCTATGCAAAATCAACCACATGTTGCAAAGTATCCCTTCGAAAGGGTTGACTCAGCCAGTCAGCCTATCATCTCTATAAAAAGCCTGATAGGTTACAAATAGATATTTCCAGCCGCCAGCACTTACCCCGCCCGTCGTTCCAGTTTCTATTTCTCTCCCTTCAGAGCGGCAGAACATGTGTAGACTGGCACCGTTGTCAATCAACATCTCTATCTCCTACAATAAGCCTTCTTCGTAGCGCCCATCATGGGAAACGAGCACACCGACTATACAGGTGAAGTTGATGTCCCTGTGGAAGCCATACAGATAATAGATTCAGAAGTGGTAGCGAGTGCGTACAACCAGAAGCCACTATGCCGAGTGTTAGGACTTACTAAGGATAGAACTTCCTCCCGGGACCAAGGTGACGAGTATTCTTGCTCATGGCGCTAGCTTTTGGACCCGCACTGCTCGCCTTGATGGGGAACTGGATGGCGCGGAGCAGAGCTATTTTCTCAAGGTACGACTATCCTAGCCTCCTTAGATGATATCTTAGCATTGAAAGCCTATCGGACGTCATTCGGTGAACGTGGTAAGACGATGATGTCGGGAGAGTTTCACTACATGACGAAGATTTATAGCATTATGCCTAATCTCGTCCCCAAACCGATCGCATGGGGCAGTTACTCCAGCATACCTGATGTTCATTTCTTTCTGTGCGATTTTCGACCCATGACGAATGGGCTAGCGTGGCAGCTCAACCCCAAATCACACCCATCACTTCCCTACTCATAGCAAACCATGGAGAGATTGCCCTACGTATCAACAAGACAGCAAATCGCTTGGGGATCCGAACAACTACATTATATACCGACCCGGATGCCTCATCGCAACATGCCGCATGTTCGCCTTCCTAATCTTGAAAGCTTCCCGGCCAAGATGGGTGACATGCATAGTGCTAGTGTTTCTCCAAATGGCAAATTTGGCTTCGATGTGACAACCTTCAATGGCAACACCCCTATCGAACACGGCTGATCGGATACATGGGAGGAATACTTCACGAGAACGACTCGAGTTTTGTTCGAACTCGAACAAGAGGCCTACGGACGATGGCTATTGCACTTTCGTCTTTCGTCATGATTCACGGCTCCCTACGCCTAGCTCGAGTGCAATTCGCGGAACAAGTAGTGATCGTCGGGTGAGCCAAGATCTGAACTAGCCGCTTCTAAATATAGCCTTCGAAAGGATAAACCCCAACCCATCGAAGATGCAGGGGGCTATTTAGACTAGTCTTCTCTCATCGCGCATCAACATTATAAAACTTTTCACAACAGATGAAAACAGGGCTGAGCGCATCTGAAGCAGAACAGTGTGATCATCGATTACAGGTAACTGAATTCCAAACCCCCAATTCCGTTTATGTCCCTAGCAAAAGAAACTTTCCCCTCCAAATAATAATAATAATAAGCAGGACTTCAAAAAGCAAACCCCACCCCCCCTCCCCGGTCACTGCAGCAAGCACACTGACGGCCTAGAGGAAAGGCCGTCAAGGATGAGGGACGTATCTCAGTTCGGCATCATCAGAGCTGCTGTGTCAGCTCCAAATAGTTCTGGCGAAATATAGAACGTATTTGATAGGCGGCCCGTTCCACTCTGCTTGAGGCTAACCCACGCATGAATTCCCGGTCCTTGATCCAAAGGCCGGCGTTGCACTGCACTGATGATTTTCATATACCGTCGTTTGAACACATCCGGTACTGACTTTTCTTTCACGTACTGGCCAACGCGATATTGAATCTCAGCGTCGTTGGCTGAGTATGCCTGAACCGGGAAATGCACTGTTCCTACCGGTCGATCGGCAGCCGTGCTGGTGAACGCAAAGCAGGATATCAAGGATTTTCTACTATAAGGACCCAGCGATCCGCCGGCCATTGCCGAGCAAAACCGCTGGATTTCGTAGTCACTAGCCCCCGGGCAGATAGCGACGTGTTTCCGTGCGATCTCTGAAGCGGTCGTGGTCGGGTGTGCGATGTACACCTTAACCCGTGCGCTTTCTACCGTCGAGGATAGGTCGAGGGAGAAGTAGATAATAAAGTCACGGGTAGACATCGTGCGCTCGACAAGTTCCCATGCTCTGGATAGCCCAAGCCGTGCAAAAGCCTCACGACTTGCGGATAATGAGCTGGAGTGGCCCTCTCCGGATGCACATGGGTCCAGGTACATCTTCCACTCTGGTCCCGATTTTGAAGAGGCATAGCTATGCCATGCAGCAAATTTCCCTCTGGGCTGTGGCACTATGAAGAGATCGCGTATAAGGTTAAAGCGCGTCAACGAAACCGTCCCATTATTCTCCCTGGCAATCTCTTCATTTAGCTGCAAAGCGCTCTCCTGAAGAGCTGCAAGGTCGTTAGTCTTCGGTTGGGCTTCGACAAGGAACCGTATTTCCGCATCCCCGGTATTCTGATCAATAGCAACAGAATATTCGAAAGGCGTGCTATCATTGCTAACAGCAGAAGCTCTTCCCATCGTGCCTATTTGCTTTTTACCCCAATCTCCTGTTGCTAGCGCAAAAGCACTAAGCAGCTGCTCTCTTGCCATTTCATTTTGGTCGACTGCTCGAGAGATGAGGGATAATTGCCGAGTTGCTTCATCAAGGTAGGTCCCAGTCGCCAATTGACCAGTCGGCATATAGACAGGCCTTAACCCACATTGGAAGTGCCTGAGTCGCATGTCTCTACCCCTCGTGACTTCAACGTTGGGAATCGTATGGCGTCGATTGTAGAGATTCTTAATAGCAGCAACGGTGTAATTGATGTGCTCATCGGACATCGTATGCCGTGGCACAGCGAAACGGACCAAGTTTGGTATGTCTTCACGCTCTTCAGGTGACTTTTTGTCCCATTCCCACCCAAATGGACCGGCTTCGCAAGCTCGGATGCCATAGTCCTTGATCAACTCTAAAGTAAAGCCAACAGATGCAAAATCGTCTGGCTTTCTATCGCATCCGTGAAAGAACTCGTCCATGTCCAGATAGGCAGCGTGACCACCTGGAGGTGAGAAGACTGCAATACCGTGATCTTGAAGCCTCTGAGCGAACGCCTGTACTTGGGCAACACGGCTGCGAAGATATGGCTTCTTCACAATTTCATATAGGCCAGCTGCGGCTGCCATTAGATCACGGCCGCTCACTATAATAAGACACGTTAGACTCATGGTACACTAAATGATCTGCCATGAAAAGGGCAGCTACTTACTCCCGCCATATGAATCATTGCCGAAGTAAAGGATCTGCCGCTCCTTTAATCGAGGTCCAATGCCTTGATACTTGGATGCAAACACACCCTTATCACGAAAGGAAAGGGCACCTCCCATATTAGAGAGGCCGTCCTTTTTCAAGCTGATAGTAAACCCGTCCACGTATGAGAACATCTCCTGAACGATATCGATAATAGTCTTGTCAGAATAGCCAGCTTCGTACTCTTGAATGAATAGGGCATTTTCAGCAAATCGACAGGCGTCAAAGAACAGTGGGATCTGGTGGCGTTTAGCTAATGAGGCTGCGGCCCGGATATTAGCCATGGATACGGGCTGTGCAGCTGCCCAATTGTTTGTAATAGTCATTAAAATGATTATCACTTGGTCCGGATGCTTGTTTAAGAAGGCCTCAGTAGCAGTCACGTCCAAGTTTCCCTTGAAAGGATTTTCTCGTCCAACTAACTCCTGAGGGAATGTATCGCCGAAACCCGGCTGGAGAAATGTTTGTAGACCAAATCCAGCGGTGGCGGCGTTAGCTCCCGTCGTGTCGAAGAATCCGTTACTCACGACGATGGGCTGCCCTGGAGGCTTTTCCGCTGACCCCTCATCAATCATACTCATCAGGGTAGAGAAGAGAAGAAACTCTGCACATCGGCCCTGAGGGACGATAAAGAAGTTTGGCCGTTCAAGCTGACAAGGGCCACCGTTTACGAACCCATCCTGGTACGGAAACAAGAGTTTCTCTCGATAGAGTTCGACGTCCGCCGTTCCGGTGAGCACGCGATGGAACACGCGTTGTTGATTGCTTCCTCGTTCAAGAGTGTCCCGGAATGCGTCGAGGAGACAATAATAGCCCCAATTGCGGCCGTAGCTTTCGTCCGCTCTCATTACTAGAACACTCGGTATCAGTCAGGGTGGCTTAGAGGGATGAAATAAGTTTGCAGATAAGAGCGATCAATTCTCACGAGCATCAATGGCATGCTTGAGAGCAGGATATTATAATAGTTCCAGGATAATATCATGTAATAGCTTACATGCGGCCCATTGCACATCTGTCATGGCAGATGTGCCAGAGTCAGAGAGGAAGTCACAGGTAATCATCCCTGCGGGAAACGCAAAAACATTATACTCGACATCCTCAAGCACCTTTTTGCGTTCCTCTGTGCTGACATCGAGAAGCGACCTCACGACAACAGCGCAATGGGATGGCGGAAGTAGAACTTCTGCCGCTGGAAACGAGTTCATGATGGACGTTCAATACTAGTATAAACGCTTAGTGCCAGTACACTTTTGATGTCGGGAGTCTGTCACTTAGATGTATGTTGATCAGTTCAGGAGCAACGAGTTGTGCTGTCAAGCCGCGAAAGAGCAAAGTAGACGCTCATATAGGTATAAAGTTTCGGTGAATTCATGATGTTTCACCCTCAAATCTGAAAACGTCGAAAGGAGTGATTGATGAAGTTAGTTCGACCCAGTCAATGTACGTGCACCACAGATGATCCTAATACATGTGAGAATATGGGTCTCTTTCATCGACTAAACAGCGGTGTGTTTCTGACATTATTACACTTGGCCTTGTGATGCTACCCGTAAGCCTCCTCATCCACTCGTGGGAGGCGGCTCTCCCGCGGCAGGCAGGATGTGAGCTCCCAGCACTCATAAGCGACTCAGGTAGGGCTATGCTGTGATGGGAGTAAATGTACTTCAAGCTTAATGTAGGCACGATGAGATGTATATCCATATGTGCTACTGAGCTAGGACATTGAAGTTAGCCAGGTAACTTGATATTAGATGAAGGATCGTGATGAACATGAAGTGCCATTCGGGCTGAGCTACCGAGCCTAACCCCTATTCAGTAGAACCACCGGTTACGTGCCCTTTCCAAAGAACAGCTAAAGTCCTAAGTGAAACTCCGGGAGTCAAGAGTCTCAAGTTGTCTAACTAGATCAGAGCGACCCTAATTGATGGCAGTACCGGGACGAGCAAACCAGGAATTCCCAGGCAAAGGCTGGGAATGACAGCCTAAGTTGAGACTCAAGGAGAGTTATTGGCTTCATTCTAACCTCTGGAGTACCAGCGCTCATTGAGTTAGTTAGGTTAGACCAATCCGGGACAGTAAGCCTAGGCATGCCTGCACAAGTACACGACAACAGGAATATCTCTAACGGCCTACGTGGTGACACAAAGCTGCGAGAAGAAAGCTGCAGAGAGCTTATGCTGTAGGGATCATCAGCATTTGAGCCTCTTCTACTTCCAACAACGCGCGTCGAGACAAGCGAGGAATTTGAAGTGTGACACAGAATCCTGAATAAGACAATTCCAACTAGCAGTCGCTTAATAAATCTCCTTAGAGAGCGGGACGATCTCTCTCACCAGTGAGATTTCATCCTTATTCGCTTCATCTTACAGCCCGCTGTAACAGCTTCCATCCTCTTTTGTTTACTGTTTACGTAAGACTTAGTTGGTGCATCCTTCGCTGGAGGGCTACTTGACCTGCAAATTGCCGGTACGCCTGGTAATCAGATCTTAGAAGACATCCGAATCCTCCGGCAAGGTAACAGCCGATTGTTAGGCTTCAAGTCGCAGGAAGCCGAATCCGTTCATATGTACTCGAGAACGCGGATAAAACCTCACGCTGTAGCCTTGAGGCAATATTTGCGCAACGCACGCATTCTCGCCATACCTAATTTTGATACACTTGGGAGCACTAATGCTACCCAATATGACCTTGCAGCTTAGCTCATCCTTTGGGTACGACATTGCTGTGAAGTGTCGATTACTGACAGTAATCCGAGTTTCCAGGACTTTTTTGGACAATGATGCGATTTGCTCTGTTCTTGTGGTGCTACCTCCACTCATCCTCCGAATCAACCTCGCCGTAAGGGTGCGCTGCTAATATACGAATGTAGATCAGTTACACAGTATTGTCTTCCTAATCTTGTTACAGAATCCGCCTGTAACGCTCCCCGCAGATTTTAATAAGTCTGGATCGTATTCTGGCTTTGTGCCAAGGTCTCGCCTACCATTGTAACGTCCCAGCCGCGACGGCTTACTCAGAGCCAGACATCTCGTCATAATCTCATTTGAATCGTCGAAGATGCCTGCAATGGGGATGATCTGACTCGTGCATATCCTGCGAGGTCCTTACCGAGTTACTGTTACTTTACGTTTCATCAGTGACAGGTTTTACGATGGACGTGTGTAACTGAAAGCATCCTACATCCGTTGATATGAAACTCTATCGTTATTGCCTATTGTGCTAAACGTATACCGTTAGGACGGTTCATAGTCAATTCAAAAGGTCATTTCGTGAAGCGACTTCCAACGGGTTCGTGAGGTCATCCTTGTTGAGTGGTACTCATTTATCCTTAAATGAGGTCATCATAGGGCAGAAGACACGACACTAACCAGTTCATACGATACATGACGAGGCGATTTAGACTCATTGAGTGACATTGAAATTTCATCTTATGTTTAGAAGAACTGAACTACCGATACCTACCTCGTAAGCCAACACAAGTTGCATCGAGGTGCTCACTTCAACCCATACTCTCCTTCGATCAGATCCGCGGCTCTCTCAGCAACTGCATAGACGGTGGGCTGCAAGTTACCAGTGGTAATGAGAGGCATGATGCTTGAGTCTACGACTCGAAGGTTACTCACGCCGTAGACCTTGAGACTCGTGTCCACAACACCCCCCTTATCGCGCGGTAGCATTGGACAGCTGCCTGCTAGGTGCCACATCGATACGGCGCGTGAGCGGAGATACTCCTTCGCCGACTCGATGTTAGCAAACTGCGAGGCCGCATCTTGATGTTGAAGTGGCTGCTTCACGACTGTCCCGAAAGATGGCGAAGAAGCAATAGTTTCAAGATAACGTAAGTGATGTGCCAGGACCTGGATATCGATAGGGTTTGAAAAGTAGTTCGGATCGATAGCAGGCGCTTTATAGGGATCATCGGAAACGATGTGTACGCTACCACGTGAAAAGGGGAGAGAGAGCATCGCAGCGAGAGAGACCCATTTCCCAGGGAAGATGGGAACTCCATCCTCTGCGGAGCTTGGAATAGTGGCAGATACAGGGGGCGGCGATACTGGATTTTGTCCAGTAATTGTGAGAAGAACACCAGATGGCCGGTGAGGCTCTAGCAAGGCTTTCTCGATGACTTCGTAGCTTTCGTGAGCGAGCGTTTTGTTCCCACTGTGGCTCTCTGTCGGCAGTGGCCGATTCTGCTGCAGCATGGTCTTCATTGTGGATTGGTCTCCCTCTGAGAGGATGTCGACCACCGGCATGTACGCGTATGTCATGATGCCGACAGACGTTAGTATCCCCGATTTGTTGATTGCATAGTCTTGCATGGCAGCCCCTATAGCTTCGGGCTCTTGCCTTACTAGAGGATCAAGGGTTTCGAGGTCATCCACGGCCCGATAGCTGATATCGCAAACGATGTGATCTTGGAGATTCTCGCCAACTCCTGGAAGATCTTCAATGACTGGGATCCCGTGTTTGCTTAGGATCTCAGAGTTGCCGACGCCAGATAGTTCCAGTATCTTAGGAGACTGTAGGGCGCCAGCGGCAATGATTACCTCCTTTGTAGCCGAGACGGTTTTGATGGCCCCATTGTGTTTGTACTGAGCCCCCCTAGCTTTAGTAGCTTCAGCACCTTTCTCCAGAAGAATCTTCTCTACAGTGGCCTCGGTTAGAACCAATATATTGTTACGGTTCTTGATAGGGGAATAATATGCTGAAGCTGAATAACTTCTCTCTTTGGTAATGGGATCTATGCTTGCGAGGCAGTTGAATGACTGAGTTGATCCACCAGTCCAAGGACCCGTGCCAGTGTAGCCTCTGGCTTTGAATGCGCTCTCCCAAGCTTCACGAATTGGATGATTCTGGTTACCGGGGAAAGAAAGTTGAACGGGGCCCTGGGGAGAGGCATCGCCGACGGAGTCGCCGCTGTTGTACCGACCTTCGATCTCCAGGGCTTTCCCAGAGATCGGATCAGAAGACGGAGGGGTGAAGGCTCTTGTGTAGTAGCCCTTGAGGGTGTTCCAGTTCCATCCTGTGTTTCCCAGGGTCTCCCAGACATTGATTATGTCGTGGCCAGGAGGGGCAAATACTTGGGCGTTCGTTGCACTCGAGCCTCCGAGAACACGGCCCTGATTCAATGGTACTTTTCTTCCATTCAGTCCTAACTTCTCAACCTGTCAGTACTTGAAGGCTAATTACAAGGGATATAGGAGAGATACCTGATTCACAGACTCGAAGTCCCAGTCAACATCAGATTTCAGCATGCTCGCGTACATGGCTGGGATCTTGATACGCGGATCTTCTGTGTGGTCTTTCCCTGCTTCGAGGACAAGAACACGTTGGGTTGCATCTTCGGAGAGACGGGAAGCTAGCACAAGACCAGCTGTTCCTCCGCCTACGATGACGAAATCATAAGTGTCGTGTTCCATATTGACGGGCCGAAATAAAGTTTCAGATTTGAATTGTAGGTAGCCAGTTTGGACTAAGAGTCTTGACACTGATACTGTATATATTTTATCCTTTTCGGAAAGAAGTATTAATAATATGATGTGAAATGGGTGAAGACAAGAACAGTTGCCTACCAGAGCCTCAATGTTTCAGGGGTGATGACGGGTACGTGTGGGCATTCTAACGTGTGTAACCATACTCTGTAGCTTATTGGGGTCCAAATGGATTGCTTATCCCCTACAGACCCCTAGGTTGCAAAGGATCTACTGGATCTTCTGACACTTCGTACCCGGTAGGCACTCTCACCCTGAAATGAGTGTGATAGGGCACAAGAATCCCCCACCTTTCATTCACGCACCCGACTGGCTGGAAGGCCCAGTCGCAGTCAAGTAACTTTTCAGGTTAGTAATTCTCTATTTACTGAGAGAAGGTCCGATACCCATGTAGATATACATCATGTTATATCAGTAACATTGTGTTGCATTAACGCAAGGTAAGATGTCCCAATGATGTCCTTGCAGCTGTGCCGCCGGTATCATTTAAGTAGGGAGCGATGGCTGGGCTTTCAAATCCAACTGGAAGGACCTTGCGTGTCGCTCCAATCTTCCTACATTTTCTATTCCCCAAGATTGATATCAAACTACTTGCAACAATGAAGCTTCCTTTGGGCGCCGTTCAGGTGATCATTGTCGGCTTCATCACGACAGCGCTTGCTATTATCGCGCTTTTCCTTCGACTCTGGTCCAGACGTATCCAGAAAGTACCCTTAGTGTTCAACGACTATATGGTCATTGCAGGACTGGTCCTCGGCATTGGCGAAGTAGTCACTTGCTTTATAAGTAATGCAGTCTCTGGTTCTAGTTACTGAGGAAAACAATCCTGACAGTCAGACAAGATTCATTTATTGGAGCAACTGGAGCTCATACTAGTCAAATCACAAACCCCTGGGTTCTCGCGACATTTGCTAAGGTTCGTCAACGCCTTTCATCATATTAACATGGCCTCGCTGATATGCTAGACTGCAGGTTTTCACACCTGGTCAATTGCTTTGGGCCGCTGCCAACACCTGTGTCAAGTTCTCAATCCTGTCACTATACACGGTTCTCTTCCCGACGAAAAGGTTCTGCTACATCTGTTATGTTACGATGGGAATCTCATTGGCATACTTCACGAGCGTAATACTTGAAGCATTTGTGCTTTGCAAGCCAGTCCAGTACAACTGGGATAAGAGCATCCCTGGAGAATGCACAAATCAGCATTTGGCGTTTCTCCTTGCCGGCATTACCAATCTATTAATCGATACTCTCATAGTAGTCCTACCTATGCCCAAGTTGTTCGGATTGCATATGTCGCTTTCCAGGAGGCTCAGTATTGCCGGCATGTTCGGCCTCGGAGCAGTGTGAGTAGTAAGACCAAAGAGAAAGATTAGTCGCTGATTCCTGACTTGTAGGATTATTATCATATCACTCTTGCGGGTTCTATCACTAGTATCCTGGGACTTGGACGACGTCACCTATGTATTCACTCGGATAGCTATTTATTCCATTGTGGAACCGACTGCTGGAGTGGTTAATGCTTGCCTTCCTGTTATAAAACCTGCTCTCCAGACTATAGCTGGCCGTCGACCAGGCAGTACACCAAGAAAGGAGCGCCAAGTAATTGGCAAGTCTGACATCAGCACATTCGGGAGCTGTGAGCACCCTCTGAACAAAGGAGATGATTATGGTCACAAGTTTCTCCGGCTTGATGACGGTCCTTTCACTGCGATTCACTCTAATGGTGCATCGGCTTCTACTTTTGAAGACAGCAACGCAATACAAGTAACCAGAGTCTGGGGGATTGATAACTCTTCAGGGGGCGTCTGAAGTAGCCGAACAGCTGTCAGATCAAGATGTCAACTTGGAACATACAGCCTTATGCTGTTCAATACTGTATAATACCGCTCAATGTACCTTTTACTTGCCCTACCCAACCGATCAGCACTTGATACAACTCTCCCAGAGCATCAAATACAAAGATTGAGTGCAGCAATTTCATACAAGAAGACTTACGTGAATCTTTTGGCGCTACAATCAGTTGATAGAGACAGCGCCTTCCAAGAAGTAGCCCCTTTTTTTCAATATTGGATAAGCTACTTAATCCTGCAGCGCATCAAAAAGTCCTAAGTGTATGATGCGACTATGGCACGCTCCATTCCAACATCTGAGAGTTTAGTTAACTGTAGATCACATTGGCGCAGCGCGTTCACCTGTCGGCTGCGCCAGATACATCAGTCAGCGGTAGGCTCTGCTTACGTTGCTTTCAATACAACGTCGGGATTGGTTATGGATGCAAGGGCTTGCGTCCTCTCAACCACCAGGCCGGCAAATCGACTGGGCTTAGCCAGCCGAGAACAGCGTTTCATGCTTTCTACATTCCTGATATACTACCACAAGAGTAGCATCGATCCTACTTACCGTGCTTCTCAAGATCTCACGTTTGAAAATCCTCCCTGACACTACAGTACTCAGGCTCAAGGAATCAGCCAGCCACAGGTCAGTCAGTAACGGTAATTGGTCTTACTCGGATCTGCCCTACCCCGCTTAAGCCTCAAATCCTCTTCTTCACAGTTCGCCGGCAGGCAAAGCGAGGGGAAACTACCGACATTTGCTTTTACTATTTTCATGTCAATCTACATGCAAGGCATGCGGCCCAACTGTAACAACTACCCGTTTGGTGTCGCTTTGGGTGCTGGTAGAATAAAAATAATTGTCAGCATACAATAACCCCGCGCAACGACGTATACCGCACCGTCACACAACGACTCAGACTGACACACAGAAAGTTGTTTCCCATATAGCAATAATTACATTACGAATTTAGTTAGTGTTAGGCTCTTTGCGTCAGCAGTAAATCTATAGCATACCCCTATACTCGGATTCTGATAAGCCTTACCCACCCAGAGCCTCAACAGAGTCATCCCTTCCCAGCTAGAAATCGATCTTAGTTCTCATGACACGACGGCTGAGGAAAAGGAAGGAAGCCAGAGAAACAACATGACACAATTAGGCCCGTGGCGACACCAATCTCTATTTACTCTACGTGTATGCACAAGGATTGTTTCGTTCTCCTTCCAATCAGAGGCAATCTACCTCTGTGAGTCCCGCGCTGAGATCCTCTCTGCCTAGGGCATTACATACGCCGCGAACCCGCTTTTGCAACTAGATACAGAGGATCATGTTAGAGGAAGATGCCGGCATATCCTACTAGTATGTAATGAGAACCTCCTCAAACCTAATATCTGGTCTCTGCATGCTGTGTGACACAACATTCATTCTCAGGCATGTGGCGTCGGGTGAAAACGACCGAAGCTTTCCCGCAGCGTTCTATTCTTATCATGTTTACGACCAATGGGGATCAAACCCCAAGCAAGCGTATTAGGTCTTTTAATTTCCTTACACTGGAAACTTCACTGAGATCGAAATTCTCATGCGCGCTGTGGCACACACCAGGATAAAAATAGGAAGATGAGTCGGCAGATGTAACGGCAGATGGTGTTGACAGATGCCTACGCCCCGAGGTCTGCAGATAGTGTCTACGATGAAATGGCGCAGCTTTAGACTGGCAAAAGTATGCATTACTTTATCCCCTCTGTAATGCACTGTTTCAACATAGACAACAACGAGAAATTCGTCCACCGTGTGTGCCTGGTATCCGGGTATCGGCTCCCTGCTGTCTATGTAAGTGTATACTAGCTAGGTTGTTCATTCTAAAATGCCCCATCCATCTGATAATTAGACACAAGTTGTCAAGGTATCCTGCGCGCACCTGTCTAAGCACGTGCGATTCACCAAATATCCCAAGTATGATTGGCTTATTGATCCTCGCGGCTCAAGGTCACCAGACTTAATGAACGCCCAGACATGTACGTGGTCATTGATTCTAACAAGGAGGCTCAGTTTATATCGAAGTACGTGATACCCGTTGGACTGGTCTGAGCACTTTCCACGGTCGCCGATCGAGTTGCCCCTCACCCGCCGTCACCATCTCTGATATCTACCAGTTAAGATGTGACAGCAATAACATTTCAAAAGGAAATAGCAGATAAAAACGTCTCTTCTTGTGCTATTACTGCATACTCTACTTTCCACTTGAGTTATTAGTTAAAGATTGTTCGCCTGTAGAAACTGGATCATATGCTCAAAACTATCCGGCCCGGTCTTGTGGGCGGCAATACAATGTCCAGCACCCGCCGCAATATACGTTTGACTCCCGCTTGACGCCGCCGGATAGAAAGTCGACAACGTCACGGCGTTCTGATCTGTCGGGTGAAGACAGTTACCGCCGCAGAACACAAGATCATGCTCGCCGGTGACAATGTCAACCGGTCCAGTGAACTCAGGCGACGGCCCAACGATACCGCCCATCGTCAGCAGGACTCCTAGTGTATTCGTCTGCTTGTTGGCAACCTGTTGTCGGAACGCATTCTCATCGAAGTTCGGGTACCGGTAGAAGGCGAACTGGATGCCGACGGCGGACTGCTGCGTCAGGTAGCCCGCGGGCAAGCCCTTGAATTGGGGTGCCGGGTCCGTGTTCGCGTTGATGAAGTTGAAGGCTGCTAAGCTCAGTGGCACAAAGGCCGGGTTGGCGCTGGTGCCGGTGAGAATCACGGCGTCGAAGTCCCGCGGGTATTTCGTGGTGATGCTCTGTGTCAGCGTGCTTCCTGCGCTGTGCCCGACGCCCACGACCTTGTCGAAGTGGTACCCGCCCAGTTTCGCATTTCGGAGTAGCCCGACCAGCTCGTGGAGGACAGCGACTTGGGTAGTGGCTTGCACGACCTGGATGGGATCTGGATGGTCGGACTTCCCTACGCCCAACTGGTCATAGGAGAGTGTCGCATAGCCTGCTGCCGAAGCTACGTCGATGTAGCTGTAGCCTGGACTGATATCCCAGTACGTGTGGTCCAGAGTGGCTCCGTGCGTTAATAGCTGCACTGTCTTGATCTTGTCCAGTTTCGCGGGATCACTAGGGAGGCAGAGCTTGACAAAGATGCGATACTCGCCGGAGATGACACTAGGCCCGCCAGCGGCAGCATCGGCGCCGAATGTTGAGTTTACCTGGAACAACTCGACAAGTGACTCTGTCATTGCCATCTGATCCTGGGGCGCCTCATAACGAAGTTTGGTCCCTGATGTGTTAATAGATAACGTGACATAACCAGTAATGCAGGTCGAGCCACCTCCGGCGGATGGGCGAATGTCAGGATTCGAGAAGCCATGAGTGTTGAAGGCCATGGTTGTTGCTGATGTCAAGCTAGAAAGGCAGTTGAGTAAAAACGTTATCGGGAGGCAGACAGAGGCGTTCGTCAGGACCGCGCGTGGCAGGAGAGTGGTAGAAGTTTGGGAGAGTGGGAGCACGGGTTGAAATACAACTGATGTCTTTATCATTATTATCATCGCGGCGTAGCAATATATGATGCGGCGCAGCGAGCGTCAGCTTAATGAAAACCACTTATCCGTCCTAGTTCGCCATAAATCTTGACCTCTTTGGGAAGAGTAGATCAAAGATGATCCTTCGCTCTCTATAACACAAAATTCCAAGGCGACAGAAACATATAAACGGACAAGCGCGAACGTGTCTAACGTAAGCGTTGCGACGAGTCTGAGGACCTGTATTGAAGACGGCATGGGGTCGTAGGCCTCAGTCCTACTGGGTAATATAAGTTATACGACTACGCTCGCCCATTGGAACGTACTCTGCCCAACCATCACCCACAAGTTGCGTTCACTTGGTGCGTTCCAATACCAACCACCACATCTCAAAAATGCATGCTCTCAGGAGCTATCTCCTCTCAGCGCTGTGCCTAACGTCGGCCACGGCCAAATATCTCGTGAGCTACAACGCCAGCGCCGGAGACGACCCGAGCGTGCTGGGCCAATTGAACCTCGACGGCTGGCATCGGGAAGACTGGCCCCCGGGCCAGGGGCAAAACAGCTCGGTCTACTTCAAGACGGCAACGGACCCAGCGGGTGTGTCCGCCGCGCACGTCCACAAGAGCGCCGACTTCACGCGCGCCGAGTACCACATGCTCAAGGACGAGATCGTCGCAGACATGACGTACTACATCGGGTACAAGGTCCGATTCGAGGCCGTGGATTACCAGACGTTCGTCTGGCAGTGGAAGAACTATAATTCGGGAACTGTCGGGCCCGACAACGTCCCCGCGGTCCCCACTTTCAGGAAGGACGCAGATGATTCTGATTATCACACGATGTGAGTATTAACCCCATTTTACGATATTGAGCGCCATAAGCTTAATACGAGAGGCCCAGCGCGCTCCAGGCCAATCCCAGCGCCAAAGACGGCGGTGCCCTCGTCGTCTGGTCCAAGGCCCTGGCGATGGGCAGGACGTACACGTTCGGGCTCGTCGTCAATACGTCGCAGAGCAGCTGGTACATCCAGCTGTACTTTGACGGCGCGCTGGCCACGATGACGGATGCGTCCGGGCAGAAGACGCAGAAGCTCGCGGGCAACTTCTTCCCGGGCAGCAGCGGGAGCACTAACTCAAGTCCTAAGATTGGGCTGTATGGAAACGGCGTGAACGACGATGGGGCGGCGGCTTGCGACTCGTATATATATAATGTTATTGTTGGGACTACTCTGGCGAATATCGCGGATATACCCGGTGTGGTTAATGAGTAATAAAGGCGACGAGAGATAGTTGGGGGGTTTACGTGTTTGCGCGTATAAGATACCTAGGTAATGACCGAGATGACTTCGGCTATCGAGCCTAAGCCTCAAGGATCATATGTCGCTCCCCTCCGCACCGAATCGGTCGAAGGTCGATGTTAATTGAGCAAGTGCGAAAGTACACGGATAAGACTTCGTCAAACGATTAATTACAAGCCTGCGTTTCATTGGAGGTAACGGGGACTTCGAGGAAGATACCACGCGCCTGGTGCCCCATGGTCATATAGGGTTATCTGGAACCGCAGTGAACACACACAAGCTGTAGATGTAAATTCTACGTTATCCAGAATTATCCCAACGATCATCTAATTAACAGCACGTGTAATAGACGAAAGGCCGCCCGCCCTAGGTGTCTGTCCCGTGAGTTCGGAAAGAGTCATATCGTAGAATTAATAATCCAACAGAGGGCACAAAGACTAAAGGTAACTAACAAGCTAACATACACGCAATAGCGTACACACAAACCTTACACGCCCTACTCATCCTTAGTTAAGACTCACCCACAGACTGAGAAGAACACCATCCCGAAATCCCGAAGTCATCTCAAAAGTAGACGAAAACACAGAAAACAAATCGCTAAATCAGAAGGAAGCGAAATAAAAGCGGTACTGGGAAAAACGACACGAGTTCGGAAGGGTATCATGCAATCTACCAGGTCGTCGGATCTCGTCGTTTCTGTAGTTTCTGTCGTCACTGTCATTATCGTCGTTAAGGTTACCCTATTCGTAACGTCGTGAAGTTTTGCGTCGAAGAAAACGAGTGTATGTGTCCGAGCACATACTCGTGAGATGAATGCTAATCGGAAGGTAGATATGTCGCAGAGACCACGCAACAACACTCCACGTATGTATATCGCCGTATGAGTGTCCAGAGGCGTCGCCAGCTTATCAAATCACTTTAGCACGCACTCTCACAGTGGTTGAAGGGCGTGAGAATCTCCCATCACCACACTCAGAATTACCGGCACCGTGTTAATCCTTCCTTCGCAGGCCGCTCATCAGCCGCTCGCTCACTCTTCGCTAGGCGTATACCCCTCATCGTCATCGATATCTTCGCTCGCATCCTCAACCGACGGTTCAGGAATAGGGTTAAAGAGCTGCTTGAAGCGCGTCGCGGCGGTGGCATGTGCGAACTTGATCTGGAAAGCGCCGAACCTGCCGCGACGCTGCCGATGCGGTCGATACTCGTCGCAGAACGAGTAGACCTGCAGGTTCCGCAGCCAGATGCGATGCGGGGCCTTGTGGATTAACCAATCCTCTGGGGGGTCGGGAGGGACTTGAGAAGGATAGGTGTTAGTATGTGCAGAGAAGGGTGTGACCAAAGATGTTGCTGAGCAGGAAGTAAAGGTGTGCGACCCAAAGCATATAACAAAGAGATGGGGGGCGTACTGAAAGCAGTCCAAACGGGGCATTTTGCGAGTCGACCATCTCTAGTCATGACGTGCAGACGGCGACCTTTCGTGTGGAAGTCCTCGACGACGACCAAGCAATTATCGAAGTCGTCTTCGATTATCTGACTGATAATATGTGTTAATAAACTTATCCCAGATAATTAGATTCTCGCAGACGACGGGACACTTACGCTTGGAACAAGCGCTTTTCTTTTCGTATGATGAATTCGCGCCAGTCAAGGCTGTGCGCCCATTCGTTACGCGCCTTGAGACCGACGAAGGTGCAATAGAAGAGCACCAGCTCTAGTTTCGGATCAGTACAGGACTTTGTCTAGGCGGGTGGCAAGAACTAACCTTCCCATGTCAAAAACGATAGGCTTGCCCAAGCCTTCCTACGCTTCTCGATATGGTTCCAATACGTCAGGTATAATACCGAAGACGACTCCCTCTCGATCGTGAGGGTATCTATCGCGCGAATGGAGACCCAGGGCTCGCCACTGGGGGTGCGCGTGCGGACGAGAACGAAAGGCAGTTGATCGACGTGTCGGAGAAACACTATTATAGAGACGCGATCATTCTCAAAGGTCCTTCCAATGATCTGTCAGCTTTGCGGCCTCCGTAATTCCCAAGGAAAACCCTAGCCAACTGAGAAATGGCTTACCGCTTCACTAGTATTGTGACATCGTCAGGGAATGGGTCTAAATGGCCCATCCTATCGAGTGGCCCAAAAGCATCAGATCTACAAATTGTTAACCTAACACCTCCAGGAGAGAGACTTAGTTAGGGGTCAGAAGCTTACTTGCCGCGTTTTCTGAATTCTCGCCGGGACGGCAGGGGATGCGTGAATATGGCCTCCGCCCAGTGAGAATCCTAGAAAAGTTAACCAACCCTTTCACGCTCGTGAGGATGATACCAACAGTTTCTTGCTTCCAGAAGTCAAGTGCAGTATCTCGTCTGATCAGGTCTGTCCGAATGGGACTCGGGGGGTCTAGATGGTAATTTAGTTAGGCCTTCCCCTAGACAATTAGGCTTGTCCAACTGACCTATCTTCCGGGCCTCTCGCAATTGAAGAATTCGTATGCGAAGAGCTTCCATGGCGTTGACGTCAAAGTTCGGGTCCCTGCTCGGGGGCGACGGAGTCAGAGTCAGGTTCTATAACGCATTCTCTAATCTGCAGCACGTACCTTGTCAACATGTAATTAAGCAACCCCAGGAACTGATTATACATAACGAATCGAGCCGGCAGGGTCGTACCAGGTAGTTCGTTGCTCATACTATGATACATAGTCCTCCAGCGGTGCTCTTTGCTCAGGAACTTGTCCTCGTAAAAGCCCAAGATATCTCGCAGCGTACGGCATAGGCACGGCAGAATGACATTTAGGTAGTCGATCATAACCGGCACCTGAGATAGATGTATTTGAGACTTATCGGCGAGGTCACGGAGAAGCCGGCTCGTGATCTGGAGGTGATCGATGATGGCCGTAAGATGCGGATGTAGATGTTCTGGCAGGGCATTGCGCAGCCCCTGCAGACAGTAGCCAACCCTATCGGCGCGCTCGGCCTCGACACAGCAACCGTCCAGCACACGCGGACCTAAGTCCCGAACAGCCAGGTCCCGGGCCGCCAGGTCCCGGGTCGCGCCCCTGGGAATCGGAGTTCTTCCCGGGATTCGGATCGGCTCCATATTGGCGACGAGCTTACAGTCCCATTGTAACAGACCACCGATAGCAGTTCGGTCCTGAACCTCTTATCTGCTCTCACACGCTGCGTAACGGAGACGAGAAAACGAGAAAGGAGATATCAGCAAAATGTAGATGGTCTGGTTTGGGCAGAATGAAGGGCCAGCTGGGCTCAATGGCAGATATTAAAGAACCAAGGACGTTCCACACACGCACGTCAAAGTGGTCCGCGTGGAGAAGATTGGAGACCCCGCGGTGCAGTGCATGCGAGACAATCAAAGGGCGGTTATCTGGGGAACCTGGAACCCAACGGAAAGATCTCGCGATAGGTTTGTCTGTCTGGCTGTCTGCCAAATGCGGCTCATCTGACGTGGCCAGCGCCTACTGGGACGTGGGGGAGGGTCTTGTCTTGCTTTGTCTTGTCTCGCACGACACGATCGGTTTGCTGGCCCGGCTATCTAGAACATTGTCTGGCTATGGCTGGCCATACCAAGTAGAACCGTACGCATGCCGTGCTGATGGGCGCATGGAAATGCACTGGATGCATTGGTGATTGGGCATCGCCTATAAGCCGCCCATGTCTCCTGAGAACACGCGATTCTGCCATGGCAAACAAGAGTTTGTGCCAGAGGCGAGATATCCGGCCGACTGCCATTGGAAGGCAAAGATACACAGGTGTAATAATATGCATCACTGCCAACTTATCTGTAAGACAATCAGATAGATAATATGTCTTGGACGGACACAAACTCGCCTTTGAACGACTTGCTCGGTTCGGGACTGTGTCTCCTGTCTATGCCCGAAGAGGTAGGTTGGTTAGCTTCTTCAAGGTCGGTGATGTGGTCTACCGTTGGACAGCTGGAGCCGAAATTTCAGTGAGGGCGTGCCACGAATCCCGCGACCCTCTGGCTCCAAGCAAATCACAGGCGCTGGGGAAATGGCACGATGCGGAAATCAGCGTCCGGCAACCTCGCGCCATGCGGAGAAGGGGGGACGACTTGCATGGCACAACATGCAAGTGGCCTATTTGGCGGGTGACCACGTTGCCGCTGCTGGCTCCTGGGTCCTGGCTGAATACTGGAATCATATATACCTAAGCTGTCCCGACTGATGGGCGATGGTGAGCGACACATCATATATTATGTATGTAGGCTAGCCGCTCGTCGACACTCTTCCCCCCTCTCTTGCTCTCTCTCGCCAAGCTGCATCGGCGCCGGCACACTGCACGTTTCACGCGTCACATTGAACTTACCTAGAGCAAACACACAGGGCGACAATCGGCACAGTAGGCACGCGCGAACAAGAATTGAGTAGCTGATAGAATTGCGAGATACATGGGAATATGCAGAGGGGAGGTTGATGAACCCGAAGCACTTAGCATAGATCAACGATGCCTCCTCGTGCATTCTATTGTAGTCTAAGCGGCTTCTGTTTCGAAAGGGGGAAGGAGCCCATCTGATTGGGTTGGTAACGAGCACGTTTCCAGAAAAGGAGTAAATGAAAGTAAGTAGAGAGAGGGGAGAGAGTCTTGGTAACAAATGGATATCACAAGCTAGATACGTCTCGCCTGACTACAATTTACATGCCTAACTACCTAAGTATGACCGAATCAAGTCGCACAATTGCGGTTGCAAACGATGAAGTAGCAAGATGGATTTGCTTATGAGTATTACTTAACGTGAAAAAACAGACCCAGATTTGAACTTGGAATATGCGTGGTGTGTTACAAAGGTTTAGAACACACTGCGCAATGATTCCTTTTAACAGGCTGTAGCCGGCTTCATGTGTGTACACTGGTTCGCCTCGCGGGGCGTTATTGGAAAGCAGACCGAAAAGGAAATTTCCATTTGGGTCGTATTGGAATTCTCAACCACAGCGGCGGCAGTATACATACTGAGTGGCCTTCATGGTCAAGGCAATACCATGCATGCATTACAAAACTAATCGTGAAGTTCATAATGTAACATAGGACGTATTGACGGCTACCATGTATGACCCCCTCTCATCTTCTATCCATCATGCATCTGATTGAGCGTGGGGCATGTCGTATCACTAATTTACAACGCAGTGTCGTTGAGACTTTTGGCTCTCAGGACCTTTCTTGGCTATCTGAACGCCAAAGCAGGACGACAATACTGCCAGAGTTTGAGCATCCCCAGGCTCATTCCGGAGAGACACCCTCAAAAGCAAAACGAAGCATAAACCATTCCTGTGCTTCACAACACCGACCAAACCCTGAACGCAGTAGAGAAAATAGAACTTAATGCCACCCTGGCCCCCTAGAGTTTCCACGGCCGACGACGTTGAGCATAGTAGTCATCCCGTCATGAAACATCCTCTAGAACGCGATAGACAGGCTGCGGAGCTTCATGTGCTCACGCTACCTCTCGGTCTTGCCTCTCTAATCAGACTCGGCCTTTGTGCAAAGGTTAGCAAATTGTAGAACAATAGCCCCGTACTGAGGGCCTTACCTGGTAAGCCTGCTTCTCATCCTCATATCGCTTCTTATCTGCTGCAGCCTTCGCCTCGTAGGGGGCGCGCTGCTTGTCGTTCAGAGCCTTCCATCGCTCACCGAGGATCTTGCCGACTTGGCCTGTCGCGCTGTTAGGACTTAGGTGTACGAGAGGGCGTAAAAGGGCATGACCGTACCGAAGGAGATACCAGGGTTCTCATCACGGACGTTCTCACGCTGCTCGTTGGCGAAGAACATGTATGCAGAGAGGCCACGCTTGGGAGCATTGGGGTCTGCTAAACTGTTAGCAAGGTCTACTCAATTGCATCGCCACTTTCGTGGATCCAATAGAGCATACCCTTCTTGCCCTTTCTCTTCTCGACCTTTCCGGCCTTTCCTCGCTTGGTCGCTTCCTTGGGCATGGTGTTTGATTTGAAACCTGTGTATCTAGACGCAAATTAGTGACATGGTCTACCCGAGCTAGCGAGAGGCCTCGCCCTCGCAGGGTGCATGTTGACGGGCGGCGTGGAGTAGTTGAAGGGGTTCAAGGCGATGGTTCAGAGGGACAGAGATGCATTGAAGTGATGCGACCGTGCTAACACCTGGAAATTGGTGGTTCATTCAATAGGGGCGCCGATGAGGTCGACGAGGTCAAGAGATAGGTACGCAGTGGAAGCGGGCTTTTTGGTAATTGAGCGGTTGTCGCAAAGCCAATTGAGCTCGCCAACGCGTAAAAACCGCGTCTTGAAGCTCAGAATAGGCAATTGGACTTGACAACACATACCCCTAGGGTTTCAGATGACAATCAAACTTTATTGTTGAGGTTGACAGAGCTGTTGTGTTGACCTGCCATCAGTGGATCTTGTCACCAATTCTCGCGATGCTGATTGCGATAGTGCGATGATGACAAGTGATGGTCCGGGGTGTTGGGTAAGAGATGCAACCGACGAAAGCTGATGCACTTGGGAGCGATGCAAGAGCAGTCAATGAAGCAGAAAAACATCAAGAATTGCGACAGCTAGAAAACTGTGCATAGCGTAAAAGACCGAAGGCGAAGATCGAGTGTAGAGAGCGGTGTTGTGAAGGTGACTTTGTGTTTGTAGTGCACGGCCATATAAGGAGAGGTACTCACGATTTGTATGTGTGGGCGTAGAGCGTAGGTGTATATGCGTGTGTATGTACGTGTGGTGAGGTTGAGTGTGTGCAGTGTTTGTATGGGAGACGATTTGGGTGGGAGATTGTATGAGAGCAGAGAAGAGAGGGAAATATGTATGGGGGGCTTGCCTGGGTGACTGAGCTTTTCAGGTGGGCGGGTGATTGTGTAAGGGCCAAAAGACAGACTCTCCAATTTGTGAGGGAGGGTGCGAGCCTAGCCTATGTGGTGCGGGCGGGCGTGTGTGTGCAGGTGTTGCATGTGCGAGAGCAGAGCAGGCGTGTGGTG
This sequence comes from Xylaria sp. FL0933, assembly GCA_022578765.1. Classification (NCBI taxonomy): domain Eukaryota; kingdom Fungi; phylum Ascomycota; class Sordariomycetes; order Xylariales; family Xylariaceae; genus Xylaria; species Xylaria sp. FL0933. The sequence continues at coordinate 210,200 of MU389755.1, forward strand.
GCCGGTATGAGGGGGAAGGAGGGAGGGTGGACGAGGGTTCTGGCTCAGGCTTTCAGCAGGGCCTGCTAGGAGGTAGGAACTAGCAGCGGGCAGCGGGCAATGGAAGGGGCTTGGAGCAGTAGCAAACTTGGGGGACACTGTATAGTGCCGTGGACTGCACAGCAAATTCGCCGTCATTCCTACCTTTTCGCTGTACTGTGGGTACTGCAGAAATACAGCGGGATCCGGGGCAGATACAGTTTAAATCACACTGTACAGCTAGTCTTTTCAAAGCGCCTAGGTAGGCAAAGGTACTTGCAGTAGTAATGCTGGTTTTTACCTACCACGGTAGTAGCAGTAGTACACATAGGCGGGTATGGTGTGAGATAGGTTGGTGTCAATATCAGCTCATCCAGTCATTGACTACCTTGAATGAAGTACCTGCCTACCTACAGTACATGACAATATTAGAAACAGCTTCTTATCACGACTAGTGCTCAAAATAGAGTATATATAGAGCTGCATGCTTGGGGTACCTCGAATTGGTAAGGTACGACGAGCTGGTGTACCTGGTTCCTGTATACCACTCTGGGCACCTCTTGACTCTGTGTTGTAGTAGGCCGTCTTGCTGCTTCTTGACTGATATTATAATAGTACAATATCAAATCAAATAGAAGTGAAATGTTGTTTCTCATGCTCATTCCAAATCTCCCAAGTTTGAAACAATCATAATCTATCATTGCTGTTGTTGATCCGTTATTTTATGCCCTTTTTCTCTTGTCTTACAACAGCACTGAGAGAGTCAACAACAGGTATGCACCCTAGTATGTATGCACAGGTCCTGACTTGCAGCGTTGCATGAGGTAGAGGCCAAGATCTGAATGCTCGTCTTGTCTACACATACTATATCCATCGTCTCCCGACACCTTGTTATGGCTTGATATCAGGCTCGATTAAGAGCAATGTGGCCGCGACGCTCTTAACATTGGCCCTCAGTATGGTTCGTGGACCCTGCGCGAGCCGAGTTCTATCCCTTTCACTTCGATTTCTGGCGTCTTTTATTGGGCTCGCACTCGCACGTCTTTCGTGCTAGAGACAAGGAGGGGTGTTGGAGATGAATTTAAGTAAAAGAAAGCCACAACAATGGCAAATGACTTATCTTGTATTACCTGCACATACGCATGGCATGGGACGGCTGAAAGCGAGCTGCGAATGGGTGTAGCGGGTTTACGCAGTGGTTTCCGTCTCTGGCTCGTTGCTTTGAAGTGAGTGCACGCCAACTCATCTTGTCTTCGGTATCAGATATCCCCTTCCTATCTATACTTTACGACATTTCTCTCATCCCCCAAAAGCAGCCTTCTTTCTTCTCGTCTTGTGTCGTCCATTTTAATGTGGCTTTCAGTTGCACCATAGGTTGTAACACAGCGACGGGGCTGACCTGAGCTTGTTGGCGGTTCTGTCCTCTTGTTATTAACGCGGGTATGCATTCCACATACCAGTATACTAGTACAGCCTCCCAGCGGGCCGGCAGGCGACGGGGAGCCAGCCTCGTTTGGGGTCTCCTCAGTTATGTAGGTATGTAACAACTGCATGTCATCATGTTTCCAAAGTTGGACCTGCTGGGTGTCACGCTTGGAGGTAGGAGGAGACGAGCAGAGGCGGGTTGGACATGTACCTCGCCACCCCTTGTTAGCGTAGGTGTACATGTCCCCGGTCCGTTTCCACACACCGGCTGGTACCTACACTACACCACTACAGTACATACGTGCCTAGGTACATAACACTAGAGCTCTGCTAGTCCCCCTGTGGGTGTTTTGCCTTGCCCTGCCCAGATTCATGCTGGTCTGTAACGCGCGCTGCAGCTGATTACGACCATACAACAACCCCAATTCGATTCTGGGAGTCTGCTGGCCTCCCCCTCGTGTGGTGTGTCCGCCTTTTCCCTCCCCTTTCTCGTTTTCTCTCGTACATAGTCCCTGACTTGGGCTCTCACCCCCACCAAGACCTATCCCCATTGGTCGCAAACGGTTATCCTCCCCTCAAACGTGGGTTTCTTCAACAGGATGCTCCTAACCGTATTTTGACCTTCGATTCTGCCCAGCCCGAAGCTTCCAACCCCGTCGAACGCCATGATTATGGATCGGCCATTGGAAATGCACCTTTGGTATAAGTACTTAGAGAATCCTTAGGACAGCTAACCTACCTAGGTACATAGCCGGAGCAAATTATAACTAAAGAAAGCATTTGCTAATATTACATCTTTCGAGAATCAACAACTAGCAACCCGCAAGCAAGCATGCAAAAATGATTAAAATTAAAGAAAGTACAGAACTCAGAGGAATCGAGAAACAAGAGAAAGCAACATAAGCCATGAACTCTCAAACAAGCTCATCTTCTGCAGCGAGTGGATTGCGCCGGCTATCTGTGTGGACTGACGGCCATCCGCTACGTAAATGGTTCTACACCTCTTCCGGGATTATAAATGTTAGCTCGATACTTCCACCAGCAATTTTACCAGGGCTGTTACTGAGGCATTACCTGGGTTGTACCGGGGTATCACTTGTACCTCCTAGGGCTCCATGAATATTTTAGACTAGTCAAGGCTATAAAAACGAAAACTGTCAGGCCTATGCGTACTACCTACCTATTACCTACCAGTCTCGGAAAGTCTAACAGTTTTTGTTTTTATCGCCTCGCTACTTTATATTAAACTTGGTAAAATATAAAGGCTTAGTGTCGATTTTTACCTGACGTGAAAAAGTATCGGAGGGTCCAAGTATTGAGCTAACATTTATAATCCCGGAAGAGGTGTAGTGCAGTGTACACTGGCCCGCCGTCCACAGGCCCGGTCCACCAATAGGGAGCTTGAGCTTGATGACTCCTTTTGACCTTAGGTGGTAGTTCTGCATACTGCGTTATGAAATGGTACTACACAACTCCGCAGGGACCCGGCGAGAGCCCTTCCTACAGTTTCTGATCCAGTTCTGTGACCCCCAAAATTGCAGTCAATTCGTACCGACTAATACAACAGGTAGCATACGAAACATACACTAGGTAGGTAGACGGCCGATTTGCATGTCATACGTCAAGTCACCCCGTGCAACCGGACCGTACAGCAAAGGCGTCCTTTCTCTCTTCGCCAAGGACCATGCGAACTCTAACCTAGTAAGTAATGTTGGTGTCGTGCTAACAATACTTACCTTCACGAGGCTGTAGTGTAGGAGCCAGCTTCTTATCTGTGATTGCGGCTACATTGCGAACTAGTTTCGAGAAGATATACTACTACACTACTGTAAGATCCAGCAGATACTGCCAATTCCAAGAGCAAGCTCACAAGAATGCCAAAAATACCGTGTGGAACTCCGGGTGGGAATATCGCATGTCTGTAATGCTTGGTTGCACAGGCTTGAGGTATTCATGCTGGTTTATGCAGCGGCCAATGCTGGGGGCTGCTCATCATCCCCTCTGCGTACATACTACCTGGGTAGGTTGGTACGTATGGGCTCCCATCAGACGTGATCAGACGAGTGTCAGGCATTGGCTGTCTCGCTGGTTGAGCCCAAAGGCACGAAGCCGAGGTCTGATTCGCCGGAAGAGCGCAGACACTGTACCGCACTGGCTACACAGCCAGAGACTCGACGGAGAGCTATAAAAAGGGCCCGTACACTGTGCTTCTCCCCATGCTCTCGATGCTCGCTTGGCCCCACCGTCGACGACACCACGGCAGAGAAACCACACCAGATTAGGATCCGGCAAAAGCTTTTTGTCAAGGCCAAAGCTTGTGCCTCCACTCGACGCGAGGAGTACAGAGGATGATTAGTACAGTAGGACGCGCTCCATTGAACATGTACACTCTACGGTAATCTAGGAATGTAGGTACTTCCGTCCTATTTGTTTACGTCATGCATATTACATCTCCCTATAAATCCACGCCTACCTATTACTAACCTATTTACACCTAATCATGTCGGAGTTGGTGGTTGATAGGTAACCTTTCAACAATGATGTGATATGTATCTCTATTTTCCAAATCTGTTCTTAATCGAGATAACTGGGTGGGCTGATGTAAGCTATAGCGCAGTGCGTTAGAAAGTACCAGGGACGCTCGATTATATACTCCGGGATAAAGCACTGGACGAACCCTCCAACTTCTGGCGATGTCTTTTCCTGTCTGTCATACTATTAGCCATTCTAAACTTTGCTAACGTAGCTTTCCTATTCCTCCCACTTCCCGAAACTTTAGTTGAGAGAGACATGTATTGCTTTCATTCCCTCGCATTTCTAGATCATTATCTTCCTCAAACCGCTTCGTGATCCCAACCGCCCCGCGACCCCAAACTTATAACCTCCATTCTTTCTTTAGAATGTGGTGGCGCGCTTATTGAACGATATTTATAAGACACCGCGATGGTAGTATGGAGAAGTGGAACCTTGGCGTGCCTCATGTTTTCCGATGAGTATCAGTGAAGTTAATGGCAGGTCACTATAACGGCCGCTTGACTTGATTAAAGAAGGGTATCATCAAAATATGCTGACTCTACAAATCACCTTTCTCTCTGGTTCGACTTATAACTACGAGCCGCGGTTCAGTCCTCAAACGTCTTCCTCTGCGGGATCCAGTACCATGTCCCTTAACTCCGCATCCCCCGCCCAATCAACACCACTACCCACAACAATGGCACTTGCCGTGCCCTTGAGGACGCGCCACCTCTGTCTGCTGCTTTTCACCTCGGCTTCCAGCGCTGCGATCTCAGCCGCGTATTCCGAGTCGCCAGAAAGAAGCTCGGCCTTGCCCTGCTCTGTCTCCTTTGCGAGATCTAGTAAGCGTTGCGCGAGGACAACATTCTCCCGACTCAGACGCAAGGAACGGCTCTCGACATCCGCTAGATCAGAGAGCAAAGAGTGACGCTCTGTATTTTGCGACGCGAGCGTACTTGATGTTGTATCCCGGTCCGTGATCAGTGGGAGAAGATCCCTGCTGTATGTTAGACTGACTGATAGACAATGTGAAATGGTAGGTGCGCGGATGACCCAACAGCATAGGATCCGGCAGACTGGCATATTGGAATGGAGGTAAGCCGTAGAGCAACGCACCTTTCTATAGGCGATGCATTCGTCCCGTTATGAACGGCCTGCAATATCGGGTTGACGCTCACAACGCTTGCAACTACCTCATTGCGCAACATGTATTTGGCTCGCGATTCCAAGAGCTCTTGTTGCGCCACCTCTACGGTGCGCCGAGAGTTTGTGTCTGCTGGTCCAGTTAACAAAGCCCAACTGATCGAGAGTGAGGTTAAGAGGGTGAATATTCTGTACTAGGGACATATTTCTTTTGCGCGTTGAGCAGTGCAGTCTCTAACTGGAGCTTCTCTAACTTATCGTGAAGCTCTAGTACCCTCTTCTCCTTATCGGAGAGAACGAGAGGTGCTGGAGCTTCTACGCGGCCCTGCTCTTCCATGCTACCGACACATCAACGCTGGGCACCGTTTCAAGCAAGTTGACGTTGATTGGTGTGAATGACCACTCGATGTCGATAAATGCCTAGAAAGGCGATTTGCTTTTATGGTTGTTGTAGTGTACGGATTGTCATACCTCTGTATTCATTGCTGGCGACGAGTAAACAGTGGCGGTGCATCATTGCTGTGGCGTTGTTTCACCTCGAGGCCTCGAGAATTGGACCAGCTAGAATGGGTACAACAGCACGTGGCTCCTGATCATGGGCTTTAACCTCCTTCCTTTGTATTTCTGTGCCATTCACTTGATATAATCTGTTTGGTTTGTAGCAATGGATTTCTACCATTTATCGCATTCTCATTTCATTATACTTCGCATGTTCTTAGCAGGTCGCTGTGGGTTCTGCTGTGTGTACGCATACTCTAGGGACCTTACAGTAGGTTGGTTGAGATGGACCAATAGAATCCGCATATTCTGAGTCCTAGTGTGACTCGTAGTGTGGACTTTATTCAGTGGGTCGAGTCGGGTCCCTTGACATCAATAACTTATTCCTAGCTGGGCCTGGTCGGGTCCCGGGATCTATCAGCCTGACCTCCTCCAGCTGATAGGGAACGAATCGCATCCTGCCCAGAGCTCCCGATATGGTATCTACCTAAATCTAGGCGCTGACTGACCCGATGCTCGACTCTTGTTTAACTTTACTGTGTCTTTTTTGTCCTTCTCACCTTCATATAGCCTTGTGTGTAACGCGCCGAATGGGTTCACATCCGACTTTCGCTTTCGTCACGTCCCCGATCCCGTCTCCGGCCTCCTTCGCGTCTTGGTAATCAAGGGATGGACAACAGCAAGCGTCATGGCCACGCAGACGCAGGTGTTGATCGCTCACACGGGCCAGCGCCTGCAAGTTGACAGCTCGCAGTTTTCTGAGTGAGTGCTTGTTTATTGACTTTCTGTCGTCTGCTTAAAATTCCTGAGGCGAACAATCTAAGCCTTCACAAAAGTACATTGCCCTCTACATTGCTACGACGCCGACTAACAGGTGCTTTTCCCAGCCTCGACGATTTCAAAGGATGGGTTTCTCGACAGAGCGCCATACCAGCTCAGAATGTCGTGGCGCTCACGTCTCAAGGAAAGACGATCAAGATCCAAAACATCCAGTCCGAGGTTAGTACCCTCATATCGCGACACCAGTATACTTTGGACTGGAGTGCTGACGTGGTCCACCCAACTAGCGAGAGATATACGTGTACGATATCCGGATTACACAAGCATCCTCCCCTGGCGCATCGATCTCCCTCATTTCCGAATCGCCGGTACCGAAGCGCTACCAAGTTACAGCCGCTCCAAACTCGATAGATGATACGCATTCGCTCCGGTCATGGCAAGATCTCTTCAAGAAGCGGCGCGACTGGGCGCTACATGTCTCCGACGACTGTCGAGAGATGGCGAGTGCCGCGCAGGATCGCTACGCTGAGATGGATGTAATGCTCAAGTGTTTAGATGCTGCCGTTGCGAACCTCGACACCGTGTTAAAACCGATAGAGCCGAAATACTCAGAATTCAAGAAATGGGCCACTCCAGCACAGGAAGAGTACGCGAATCTAACGTCGAACTGGGAGAGCTACCTCCAGCTGGCCCGTAGCGTTCCTGTATCTTCCGCGATGGTGCGCTTCATGACCGGCCAAGATGTCCGGAGGCCTCGCCAAGCTACGCTAGAAGATCTGATTGACCCCGATCCGACGAGCAAGGCCGGTAAACTTGCGACAACGGCTCTACGGAAATATAACGCCAAGATTGCGGATCTCGACGCGGCGGCAGACAAGTTATTTCGTGGGTGTGGGGAATTATTCGGAGAGTTTGACAATCTTCTCGCACGCTCGGCAATGCAGCACGCAAATGATTGCAGGCAACTGTTGGAGGATATCGAGGCGGTCGCCAACAAGATCGACACAGACTACCAGGCGACACTTCAGTATACAAATCAAGCAAAAGATGTATCGCAAGCTTCTAAGACCGCCGCTAACCATACTAAGCAGCTCCTGCCTAGTATTCAGAATCGAGCTGTGGAAATGGATGAGATGCTCCGCTACGCCACGAAAGCTCGTAATGAGGTTGCTTCTGAATCTATTAACTTCATGCGTAATATCGCAGCAATAACGGCGCTTCACCACGATTTCAAGACCCAAATGACCCTTGTGAACCAGGTGGAAGAAGAGATGACTACATTTGACTATCTACGCCTCATCCAGCAACTCCCATTCATGTATGCATCTTTCATGGTCGAGTCTATCAGAAGGCGAGAATGGTCAGAGAAGATTAAGACGGACTCATCGACTCTTGCCAACGAAATGGCCCTATTTCAGGACGAGGAACTGAAAAGAAGACGGAAATGGGAAAGGATGGTTGGCAACACTTACGGTCCGGAGAAGAACATAACCCATGTACTTGGTCTCGAAGTCAATCTTCGTGGCGAAGAACAACGATGGCCAGATGTAACCAAACAAGAACTGGACGATTTCTTAGCAACGATCCGCCGACAGAATGCAGATGGAGCTGTTACATCAGATGTCGCCAAGCTCATAAGTGAGCTCGAAACCCCGACGAAACAGCAGTATAAAAGGCTCAAGGCATTCAAGAACGGCAGTGTTCACGAGGCGGCCTTGGGCCGAAGTGGTCTTCTGATCAGAGGAGATGATGAACTGATCCGAAATTTGCAGGGTGATAAGTCGAGGCTGGAGAGCAGACTCAAGACTGCGGAAAGCCGGGTTCGTCGACTCGAAGACCTACTACATCGACACACACAGGCGTCACGGCCGTCTATATTCCCTCAGCAGAATAATCAAAATAATTCCTCAACGTCTTTTCAGGCTTCACGCAGCTCTCAGGATCGTCGCCAATCATCTGCATCAGAAAACAACGAGGTTCTCATGCAGCGTATTGCACAGCTCGAAACCGAACTACATACAGAAAAAGAACGTTCCAACGCTCTACAAAAGGAGGCTCATGCACATGCCGAACACATTGATGAAGCGAATTCTACCAAGCAAGACCTCTTGGGCAATATGGAGGCCTTAAAAAGAGAATTCATGGAAGAACGCAAATCTTATGAAGATGAGATCAGGCATCTCAAAGCACGGTTGGAAGAAACCGAGGATGCAATGGTCCAGTCGATGCAAGATGAAATCGACCGCCTTAACAACGAAAAGAGAGACGAAGCCCTTAAGACACAAGGGCAGGTGGACTTCTTACGGAATGAAGCTAAAGTACAGAGGGAACGAGTCGTTTCTCTGGAGAGGGAACTCCGTGACAACCGTGATATGATTAAAAGCATGACCAAGCAAGTTGAGGCTGCAAATGAAACTACGGAGGCCCATGCACGATCACTCAGAGAGCTCCATGATCGGCTGTCTCCAACAGAGACTTCGCCGCCTGATTTCACGGATCTGATAGACGCTATTGTGATGAAGTCAACTGACGTTCTTGCAAAATTACATTCCCTCGAACAAGATCTCTCGCTGATGAAGGCTGACCTTGGTCTTGCCGACGCTACTGTTAGAGGAGTCAAATCAGAATTATCATCTACAAAGGAACAACTAGCTTACGAAGAGATGAACTCCCTCCGACTACGCGAATCACTAGACAAGGAGAAAGCCAGATGTCTTACTTTGGAGGCTGAAATTACCGAAGGCCGCGAGCAGCTCAATGAGTTACGAATCAAGATGACCGAAGGAGAAACGGGGTCTGAAAGTCTGCGAAAGACCCTTGGCGAGGAGGAGAAAAGGGTGGCCGAAATTACGGAGCAACTAGCGTCTAGACAGTCTCGAGTGGGCAGCCTAGAAGAAGAAATCCGAATGTTCCAAGAGAAGCTACAGTCAACTGAATCAAGCCTGGCTGCTTTGAATGCAAGATTCGAAGATCGAAACACTCGCTCCAAAGATCTGGCCCAGCGGTTATACACTCAGAACGAACGACTTACCAGACTGCTAGAGCGCCTGAACTTTTCAGTTACGCGCACAGACGGGTCGATGGTTATCCAGAAAATTCCACGGTCAGAGCGAGTTTCACAGAATCCTAACGATTCGTCCGATCCCGGATCATCCGTCAAACGTTCATTACCGTTAGGAAGCAGTAGTCTTAGTGACAGTGCTGACCTGCGGTTACTTTACTGGATGAACGCTGAGACTTCCGCTGCAGAAGAAGAGCAATACCAAGCCTTCATAACTGGACCAGGTAATTTCGACATTGATGCGTTCTCCGAGGTGATGTATCGCCGCTTCAAGGAAATCGAACACTCAGCTCGCAAGGCCGTACGCGACGCCCGTAGCTTCCGTGACCGCGCTAATGCGGCGACCAAGGAAGCTCATGAAAAAATTGCATATAAGAATTTCAAAGCTGGCGATCTTGCGTTGTTTTTGCCCACTAAGCATTCAGTAGCCGGGGCCTGGGCGGCATTCAATGTCGGATGTCCACACTTCTTCCTCCGTGAACAAGAAAATCACCGTCTACGGAGTCGAGAATGGCTTGTGGCCAGGATTACTGGTATTCAAGAACGCGTCGTCGATTTATCCAAAAATTTACAGTCTTCAAATGCACCACTCTCTGGGGGCGAAACAGACTCTGTCGCTACAGGCGATGAGAACGACAACCCATTTGATCTATCGGACGGCTTGCGCTGGTGGCTGGCCGATGCGCAAGAAGATAAACCAGGCGCTCCATCCACGCCAGGCCTCGCCAAATCGACAGTTGCCTCCAATCGAGTAGAAGCAGTAGCAGATATGCATTCCCACGGTCAATCTGGGAAGCTCAAATCTAAGCTTGGTCCTCACACTGGCATAGAGGGTGTCAGCAGGACGCTAAGCAAAAGCCTAGAGAGCAGACGTAGCAGTTCAGGCTCGAAGAAAGCCTTGCCCTTTGCTGCAGGTACCGCAGCTGCTAAAGGCAGCGCACTTGCCAGCGAAACGAATAGTCTGCGTGTTGCTCATCCTGATAGTCCCGTACTCGATGCCAGCCCGACTCTAGAGCCCAGCGCTGCCGGGCCTAGTAACGTAGTAGAAGAATCCACAACGAAGTCCAACCAGGATAAAGGCAAACGCGCGGCCCCAGCAAATAATGCTAACGAGGTGCGAAATGCTGCTGACGCTCTGTTCGGTCCTTGAAAGCAGAGCAGGACTGATGGGTTCTTAGGGCCGCCGTCAATCAGATGACACGTCGCATCAGCAGCACAGCCCACAAAGGCAGAGCCAGTCCCGAGCACAAGCGCGACACCATGTGCCGCCGCAGTTTCAACGGGATGCGAGCGACACTCCGAGCGGGAGGAGTATAGTTTGGGATTCGCTCTGGAATCTCGATGTCAGTTATCCAGGACGGTAGAGGATTCATTCCTCTTATTGCCTGGCTCGAGCAGTCCCAAAACATATATATATATATATCTATATATGATGCCCTTTGTTTATGAGCAAGGAGCAGCGGCGTTTCAGTCCTTTCACAAAATCATCTGTGTAGCCTAAAGCGATGATTCGGTACTTAGTCTTCATCGTATATGGTTTCAGGCAGCGGTTTCGTGTCATCTTTATACTAGCGTATCCTGCCCTTGTTCTGTCATAGTCCTGGGTTGCAGGTATACTAGTTAACTGTACAGTCTACCGGGAGAACGGATTGTGAAACTTCGAAATAGCGAAATAGTTAGGTTAGGAAGGGAGAGGGGGAAGGGAAGGGAAGGAAAACAAGTTCAAAGCGAGTGTGATGATGGTAGAAAGCTTATCCACTATTCACGGGGACGGATCCTGTAGAATGGAATGAATACCCCTTGCTGACTGGTTTATAGTCAGCCAGCGTTATAATAAACCTAATTATAGCCATTATTCTTTCGATGCTCAACGTGTAGTGACGAGACATATTTGTAAGAACGGTAGAGAATATCCGCTTTTCCTGATCATGATACTTGTCGGCATATACATGTTGTACATCTATGGGGTTGAGAGCTACCCGTCTCTACATATGATACAAGGACGGACTATCTATGATGGGCTCGCTATTTCCAAGCTCTTCTTGCATAAAATTTTATATCGGCTCTTGTTTCTTCATATCCACCCTGGTAGCTCGGGCTGTTGCTGCTCCAGAGCCGTCATGCAGTCCCAGATGATAGATCTCATCCCCATCCCTATGCTTCAGGGAGCTGCGTGCCACAAGGGGCGCTTGAAAGTACTGACATAAGGTGGCTCCAACGCACATCTACATGCAATCCACGATGCGTCTCGTTCGAGCGAGGGCTACGACACCTCAGGCACAACCCGCACAACACGGCTCACAGCCTCGAGAACCTGTCCATTCGCGCCGATACCAGGCGCAATGCGAACCTCGAAGTTGCCGAGCCTCTTGATGCGGTTTTCGCCATCGTGTTCCGGGTCCAGTCCGAGTAGCTCTAGGGATTCCGCCTCGAGGGCAATGCGGCTGCCTTGGGGGTCAACGGTCAATTCCTCCTTGATTAGGGCCAGGATGTCGTTTCGGGAAACGGAGCCGAAGATCGGGGTGATGGCGGCCTCGGACGCTGGGGTAGAGGCAGAGGTTGCGGCGTTGGCTGCTAGCGAGGGGGAGCGTGGCGTCGGGGGTTCGGCGGGAGTCGTTGACACGGGAATACGTGGGAAGATGAGGACTTCGGGGAGAAGAGTTGTGAGGAGGGCTTGTGTTTCTTCGGGCTGTTTATCGTGTTAGCGCACTATATCTGTAATCTACCCCTATCTTGTCTGTTCCTTCTCTTGTCTTTACGGGTTCCCCTAAACTCTCCTCTAGGACGAAGAATAATGTTCGAGGGATCGCTGGAGTTCTTACCGTGAGCGTCAGGACCTCCTTGCGCTTAGCCTTCGTCTCAGAAGAAGTCTTCTCTGTCCCCTCCTCTACTTCCAACGCCAGCTGTGTACCGAAAGTGCGGTCGCGCACGCCGATAGCAGCTTCGCTTAATCCCATCTCGGTGAACCGCTGTCTCGTCATGTACTCCGCAGCGCCCTTGGGGAACCAGATGTTGCGCATACGGCCGGCTTTTACGCGGATTATGGCATCTGCTCATGTATTCGTCTAGCGTCAGTTTGCGTAGTCTGGTGCATGGCGCAGATCTCTAGGTAGGTTCGCAGTAGCACGTACGTTTTCGTCCGAATGTCGGTATGTCTCGTAGCAGACGCACCGGGATACCCTGCAGGTCTTCGAGTTCGGCCTTGGTCGTCCTCGCGCGGCTCTGCGTCCATGATAGCGGCGAGAGAGCGGCTGGTCGCTGTATAGATGCTATTCGCCGCAGGCAGCTTAGACAGGTCGGCGAGCGCGCGAGGCTTGGGGTCGCCATGTTGTCGTCGCGCCAATTGACCGATTTCGACGGGTTTGCGGGTGGCAGGCTACGTTCGTAGGCGGGGGCTTGGTGTTCTTAATAGTTAAGGAAACACTAGATTAATAGTAATGATGATCGAGACGTTTTTCCGCGTGGTCGATTTTTAAGTGGGGCACTTCTGTTCCTGGGAACAGTAGGCCAATCAGGCCGGTGCTGGGGTTCTTGGCTTGGTTACCTTAGGTAAGTGCAGCTTTGTCGCTTTGAGCAAGCAGTAGCGATTCATTCAAGCTTAATATGATGTTTCTAATTGGCAACCTTCAATCTGCCTGTAGGGAATAAGTGCCTAGATAATTAACTGAAGTCAGAAGAAGACAGTTATAAAAAGGCGACACTTGTCTGTAGCTGTCTCTGGGAAGGTAGTTAGGTATGCGTACATCGAGAAGAATTCAGGACTCCTTTGTCCACCAGGTAGGTTACTGCGTCACAATCAGGTACCTCTGCGATGTCAAGGTGCTTTTATTATGTGAGGAAGTTCCAATCTACACAAACATGTGATTTCAGGTAGGTGCCTTCCTCCAGGCCTGAATTAGTACCTAATACCAAGCTATATCCTGCATGTAGAGCTTTTCGATCTGAAGAGGCAGGGACATCTAGAGCGGTCAGAAAAGAGTTGGGCATCTTTTTCCACTTCGACTCGAGAGGTAGTTGCCACGGCAGTACAATTAATGCTGGATACCCTAGGTAGGTACTTTCTTCTCTATCTCTTTCTCAACTCCTATTTTTTCAATCGTGGCCGCACACCCACGATCCTAAGCCGTTCTCTTAGCACTTAAGAAATCTGAGCCCTCGTATTCTCAGAAGATATTCCCGTGGATACCCGACTTTTTCCCATTTTGCACAAACGAGAATCTGTCCCACGCATCGAGGTAGGCACTATGGCTGACCAGCCAATGTCAATGTCGGATTCACTTGCCGCATCATCTGTTCGCAGCGCTCCGGCCTATGTCCCTTCGTTTGGCGCTGTTCGCCCAACGACCACGCGGCCAGGCGATGGCGAAAGCGAGCCGATGGAGCCTGGAGAGATACGGGAGACGGAGACCAAGAAGGAGGAAGAGTCTCGCGAAATTGTTTCGATGCCGCCGCCGAATCCGTTCGCGAGGTACCAGTGGCTCTCTACCAAACGTCATGAAGTAAGTGGAAATAAAACCACATCAACAACATCAAACACTTGCTGACGGGTAGCAGACTCTAGGCGCGAGCCAGAGCCCATTCGCGCATGTTGCTTCTGCTGTTACTACCGCTCCGAATACTTTGGGCCAGTCGAGACCGGCCTCTACGGCTATCTTCGGTCAGCCGGGGTCAGCCGCTCCCGCCAACATCTCTCAGCCAACGGCCGCGGTTCAGCGCCGTAATCATGAACGGCTTAATGAAATAGTCACTCGGCTGCAAAACTTTGACGGGTCTGTTGCTGAGCTGCTCGCCATAGCCAATGTTCAGCAGCAGTTGGACGCTGCCTTTGCCGATCTCGATCGTGCCAGGAGTCAGCTGAGAGACATTCTGCAACAATTTGAAACCCAGGGACACATGAGCAAGCGTCAGTACACCAAGAGAAATGGCGCCGCCAGAGACCTCACCAGAGCTTCCCAGCGCATTGCGCACCTGACGCAAGAGTTATGGAACCTTCAACGCCGCGAGCCCGGCGCCCACTGATGGAGCGAGACATGTAACGTGATGCATATCAGAATGTTATGCATCCACTCGTATGTTGAGGGGTACGCAAAGGCTGTGGTGCTCTAGGCCTTTGGAATCCAGATCGGTTGACGACGGGAGCTCGCTAAAGAATGGGCGTGTACCCACGTCGGGAAATATCAAATCAAGGCACGGAACTAACTGTACTCGTCTGAGTTGATGTGCATGGGATGTAGGCGTACAGCATACGATGATGAAGGCGCGCATAGCGGTACGAGGCGATCCCCTGTACATAATGTTCACTGGATCTCCGCGGTGGGTAGGAGGCGTCTCCAAGTCCTCAGTCGTCTTCACGATACTTAAGGACCCCAGGACGTCATTTCACCAGCGTATTAGCACCAATTGGGGCAATAGGTAACTTCATTCCTTTCAGTTTCGCACATGGTGTCATCCCCGCACGCAATTCGGTGCTACTAATGCGCGAGGCCACCGGGCCAATGCCTTGATCTTGTTATGTAATAGCACTAGAATCCCGGCCCAGTACAGCCGAATTCTCTTACCTTCTGTTATTCCTTTCGACACACAAAAATTGTCAAAGCCAATGGAGCTATAGCATGTATTATTATGTTAGTCATGATGGCGTTTCATTGCCAGAAGTGGCTGCTCGACCTTGGGTTCCGAATTCAGGGCAACATTAACTTTATTGAAATGGACGTTCGAAACTCCGTGTTGCTTTACCAGAAGACTATTTTGACCTGGATACTGAGCGCCCTCATAATCGATCTAAAGCCACGCTAAACAGCCAACGCCCTAGAACTATTAGCATCGCTATGTGCCGTGTCGGTACAGTCATTATGACTTATCCTGGCTGCAACCATGCTCGACAGAGCGGTTGGCAGGATGCTGCAGTTGGAACGCATCTGAGCCATCTCATAACTCGGTGCTCGTCTTGCAAGCCTGATCAAGCTTTCTGTGGTAAACTAACCATCGACAATGGCTTTAATCCTCCGTCTAGCTCTTCGACCCGCCGTTCCCGAGAAGTTCCACAGCTCCCGTCTTTGGCATCTTTAATCCAGCCCACTCCTGGAGCGGCTCCAAAAAATACGCTTGACGGCAAATGCAAGTTCTGTACTTCCTACGAGTCCGAGATCCGCCTGGCCGACCGCATAAAACAAACGTTGACAGATTACAACATGGCATTACTACAAGACGAAGCACGCGTTGCGGTTAAAGCTGAAAGTAAGACTAAATTTCATTTAAATTCTTCTCTATTATGATCCTCTAAATCAACATAAAACCTTTGTTGCCTTTTCATCACTATACTTAAGTACTGATGCCATATGGTAACTACGGCTTTGACGTGAAGACTGCTGACATCAGCCTTGATAGTGGAGCGTGCATTTCAACATGCTGTAGACGAAGCCGTTGTGGCGTATGGTATTGATGGAAAAGGCCGGGATAAGGCTCTCCGAACACGTAAGTGTTTTCATGCGCCATTCTTCTCCAACACCCCCATATTTCGAGCGAGGCAAAGATTATTGACCTCTATTTTACAGTGGATTCTGAATATCAAATGGCCAGCGCTGAAATCAGTAGGAGGTGCGGCGAACAACAATTAGCACCTTACCGAGATCTATACGGCAGGTGAACTTCAACGATACCGAATTACAACTAACGATTCACGCTACGAAATGTGAAAAGACTTTTGCCGAAACTCGGCGAGAAGCAAGTAGAATGATATTACTACTGGAGAACCCTGAGAATGCTGAAATCTAGTTGTCGATCGGCGATCAAAATGTTCGCTACGAAACATTCAAGATGCTAGACCAATGAGGATGAGAAGACATGCACGTGGCGGGCCGAGGTTTTCGAAGTATACCAACATACAGCAATCTCGAATTACCTACTACGTACCTAGCATTTGGACAATATCCATTGAGTTCAACTACTGCATAAGTTTGAAGATCGGTGAACAAATAGACGGCTTACTGGGACTGCCCGGTCCGCCCGTCTGAGAATAACATCTACACTTTTGGACATGACAAATAAAGATGAGAGACAACATGTTCGTGAGCCTTCAGTCCCAACATATATTAATCGGATCTATATCATCTATGTGCCTCGAGATAAATTCTGTTCATCCTGTGGCCAAAGAGTACAATCACGAGCACGTTGCCGCTTAGTTACAATTCCGAGTGGTGCTCTTAAGTGAGAGCGAGTTGCTAGCATCTTTTTCAACCGAGCGAACCGGGCCACTACAAATTGACCGAAACAAGGATTCGTAAAATGCTACGCTCGAGAAATGAAGAAAGACAGCTTCTCGTTCTACTAAACCTCCCGAGGTAAACCTGCTTTTAATCGACATTTGAAGACTAATGCCCATATCAAATCAAGAGCGCAAACAGATATTGCCACTCGAGCTTCAAGATCGCGAGCCATATGTCTGTGTCGTCTATGAGCTCTGTTAAAGACTAGGTTGCCTTGCTTTTCGATCCCCGTTGTCCATCTCCCCTTTTTGGCCAATCATACACGCACGACTCGCTTTGACAGGTAGCCACAAGTGCGCCCACCCCCTGGACCCCTAGCCGCACCGACCCAGCCACTAGGGCGCAGGACCCTTGCTTTGCGCCTCACCGGTCTCTCTCCCATCTGGGATATTGGGGTTGCACAGACATGCATCATTCCCAAAAGAAAAGTCGAGATACATATCTGGCATCATGAAGAGGAAGGCATTGGTGACACATAACGTATCTTGTGTCAATGCTGTAGTTTCGTTGTGCCGCGCAAGACACTACATCTAACCTTGTAATTGCACCCAAGCGTCCTAACTTTAAGTTCCTTTCGAGACATCTTTTACCTCTTGAACGTGTGAAAAGAGCTGGGATTGGCCAGAGACGCTTATGTACCGAACTACTGCAAGCAGTTGGTGGGTGCCGCCGGCTACCCGTCAAAGTCTTGCTCTAAGGGTATAGGCGTCTTTTTCAGTAGCGAGGCCATCTGTCAGCGCTGCTTAAACACATATATCTCGCATATTTGGGTTGTCTCTTTGCTCTGCTCAGCTGTTCTAATAGAAACACAGAACTTTCTTATACTAGTTGACTGACTATTGCCGGTGAAACACTAAATTACAGCGGCGTTCAACGCAGCCAAAACAATTTGGGCTTGGCAAGCAATTTTCCACCCTATGTTCTTAAAAAAAGAATCAAATTAATCCTTTGCAATTCTTCAAGGTGGTTTTCACAAAATAAGAGTATCTAATAAACCTGTACATGAGTTTTAAATAAAATTTCAGCTTAACTGCCTCAAAGTACATTATTTGCCAAGCCCAAATTGTTTTGGCTGTGTTGAATGCTGAATTACAGCTTACTTATTGCTGATTTCGAACTCAGGATAATGCCAGCGAATAATCAACCAAACCACAAATTAATTAATTCTCGACTATAAGCAACCTGAAAGAGCGCATGATTCCTTTGGGCACGATAAGGGAATATCCAGTAATATTCGCGGTCTACCTCTTTACCATCCATTACGGTGAGCGACTGTCCCTATTCGGTCGTTAGTCCGTCCATTTCGGAGATAGCATCATGGAGGTTACAAGGGGAAAGGTCGATTGGTGCAGGCATCAATGCATGGAGTGTTGCTTGCCAAGGAATGATAGACGAGAAGTAAATATTGACAACAGGCAACAGGATTGGATATCAAGACGATATGCTTTTCGATCGAAGCCCGTTCACCTTTTGGCAAAGGCTACCTAGCGATTGATGCCTTATCTCGCGCGCTCTTTGATCAATGGACTGCACTTTTGCGGCTGAAAAGTCGTTTGGACCGGCCGTCGCGACATGTCGCCGCGCTTTTGACTTCACGCTCTTCTTCGAGGAACTCTTCTTCAAGCTTCTTCCGTCTGCCTTATTTATCCTCGCCGCCATTGTGCGCGTCGCTGTGCTGGTGAAAGCTTCGCCTAGAGCTCGTCTCGGCTTTTTGTACTTTGCCAAGACTGTAAGATTGTTCCTTGGCGTGAAAATTTAGATACCGATCGTTTTGCTCACGCGTCGTAGGCTGTAATTGGGATCTTTGCCTCGCTTGAATTGGCCATCTTGGTACTTGTATGCGTTGGTCCCGGAGGCCGCACATCAATCAGCGTCGCGACTGCAGCGTTGTGCTTCGTTGCGTCCCTGGCGCTGCTTGCTTTGTCACATGTAGAGTATGTCCGCTCCACGCGATCCTCTGATGTTCTAGGTCTCTATCTTCTCATCACGCCCCTGTTGCGGGCCGCAGTCGTGCGCACGTACTGGTATCTGGACGGATTTCACACCATCGCCTCCTTAAGCCTCGCTTCGCTACTACTTCAACTCGTCGTCCTCGCGCTCGAGAGCTGGAGTAAGCGCCGGTGGCTTATCGACGCTGACAATAGAGGCACACCTGAGGAATGCGCGAGTTTTCTGAGTCGGAGTCTCTTTGCATGGGTCAACAGCTTGTTTCTGAAAGGCTACCGACGGCAATTGACAGACTCTGATCTCCGCATCATAGGCAATGACCTGAGCACAGAGGAGATCGAGCCGGACTTTAACCGACTCCTGGCAACTAAGAAATGTAATAAGAACATGGGATTTCTCACTTGCTTGACCGGAAAGTCGGATAGACGCTGATGGGACTTGCAGTTGGGAAATACGGCCTTATTCAGCTCACTTTTCGCTCCTTGGGACTCTATGCCTTAGCACCTGTGCCTCCCAGGCTCGCCCTGAGCGCCTTCTTTTTTGCGCAGCCGTTCTTAGCGTCTTCGCTCATCGACTTCCTCGATGGAGGCCGAAATGCGTCCCAGAACGATGGATATGGGCTCATCGGCGCGTCTTTCCTCGTGTATACCGGCATTGCGGTAAGTCAGTCCCAAGCCATTAAGTTCCATGCGTATCGTTAACATGTTTAAGATCACCAACGGATGGTATTATTACGTAACATACAAGATGGCGACCATAGTTAGAGGCGGTCTGATAATGGCGCTGAGCCACAAGATGCTCAAGATCAAATCAGAGAAAGGCATCGAGTCGAAGGTCTTGATCTTGATGATTGGCGACGTCCAACGGATCACTTCTGCTCTTGGCTTTGCGCAGGAATTCTGGATCGCGCCTATTGAGACGGCTATCGGGACCTGGCTCTTATGGCGACAGGTAGGGCCTTCAAGCTTGACGGTACTTGGTATTGTGTTGGGTAAGTACGCACATCGCGTCATTTATATATGCAAGACGCTCATATGTTTCACTCATAGTCTGCACTGTCGCTTCTTTCTTCATCGGAAAGCGCTCGGCAGTCCAGCAGCGGGTCTGGCTTACCGCTACAGAAAAGCGCATTCAAGGAACGAAGCACATGCTCTCTTCATTAAAGGCCATCAAGATGACGGGTGCCGATAAGCGAGCGGCCGCTGCTATCCAAAAACTGCGAAGCCTAGAATTCGAGGCCTCCAAGACCTTCCGCAGGCTGCTTATCGGCGGCCTCTTCTCATGTGAGTATACTGGACTGCAAGAGAGCACCGACGATTGTACACATCTGACAAGCGTATCTTGCAGCATTCGCAACCTTGACATTGGCACCGGTAGTGGTTTTCGGCGCCTATATAGGAGCCACGGCTTCGCAGCACCGGTCTCTGGACCCAAGCCGGCTTTTCAGCTCGCTTATTCTCATCAATCTCGTCGCAAACCCTTTAGTAACCCTCCTGCAGACATTCTCCCAGCTAGGAGCAGCAGTCGGGTGTTGCGCTCGCATCCAGGACTTTCTCCAAAGCGAGGATCTATCTGACTCTAGAGAGCGTGGGCACGGATTGCCCAGTGAGGAGAACTCTGAAGGTCGACTGAGTTCCAAGATGAACGAAGCGCAGGAAAAGCGTGACATGGATTCGGCATCTAAAGATCTTATGGTTGAGATTACTGACGGCAGTTTTGGCTGGGATGACAAGGTGCTTGTGAAGGACGTCAACCTCAGCGTTGGCAAAAGAGAACATATCGTCATTACAGGACCTGTGGGAAGCGGGAAATCTCTCTTGCTGCAGGCAATAATTGGAGAGTCACAGACCTTATCGGGTAACATCAAGGTAGGAGACGGTGTCATCGCCTACTGCGGTCAGACACCGTGGCTAGAGAACAGCAGCGCCCGCGACAATGCTGTTAGAGGAGCTCCGGATGATGAAGTATGGCGAGAAAGAGTCATCGACGCATGTGCTTTGCGAGAGCTCTTCGAAGCGAAGATCCCAGACGACACTATTGGAAGTAATGGTGCAAAGATCAGCGGTGGCGAAAGACAACGTCTAGTAAGTCAAGCTCCTAGCAACAAAAGGAGACTATTGGCATTGTCGAGACAAGGGCTTAACATTCAAAATAGGCTCTAGCCCGGGCTGTTGCACTTCGACCATCTCTGATACTACTGGACGACGTGTTTAGTGCTATCGATCGGACAACCAAGAAACACATCCTCGAAAGTCTCTTTGGGACAGACGGTCTCCTTACACAACAAGGGACTGCTGTCATTCAGGCTACTCAAGATTGTACTTCCCCCGTATTTGATATATATAGAGTTCACGCGCTGACTATATCTATGTAGGGCAAGCGGCTCAATTCGCCAACAGTGTCTTCAGCATCGAGGACGGAAAGTTGGTACCACACAAGTTTCCAGAGCCCGATTACAAGGGCGATCAGTTACCGGAAGACGCTCAGAGACCCGAAGTCCCCAGTGCTGGTGACACCGGTCTACTGGATGAGGAGAAAGAAGAAAAGAAGAAAGTGAAGCAAGCTCGGAAACTAATGATTGCAGATCGCCAAGTTTATCGTACATATCTCGGGTCTATCGGGCGCACGCATCTAGCCATATTCTTCGCTTGTGGCATAGCCTTTGCTTTCACACTTAGATTCCCAGGTTCGTCAATACTCTACTATCAAGAGGCAACTTCTTTACTGACTAGTATCTCCATCGACAGCCGTCTGGGTGCAATGGTGGTCGGAGGACGAATCCAGTCCGCTGTCGCGGGATCACCCTACAGGATATTGGATCGGTCTCTATGCTTTTCTAAGCGCGCTCCCACTACTTACTATCGCCTTTTGGGCTGGGTAGGGTTCTTATATTCCGTTATCCATCCCTGAAAGTGCTTCTAACATGAAGGCTTTAGTCATCTGGTCCTCACTATTCTCCCAAAGTCAGGCGTGGGACTGCATAACAGATTGCTCAAGTCCGTCATAGACGCCACATTCGTGCTGATTAGCGGGATTGATACGGGCGACCTTATCAACAGGTTCAACCAGGATCTTCTGCAGATTGATATAAAAATACCGACCGACCTGCTAAACACGGTATCGGCGCTATTAGATATCATCGCTCAAACTATCCTGATCGCTGTCGCCACAGTCTATGTCCTGGCAGCAGTTCCCGTCGTGTTCATTGCGCTGTTCTTGATCCAACACGTCTACTTACGGACGTCCAAGCAACTCCGAGAACTGGATCTGCAGTCAAAAGCAGGACTGCAAGCCAAGGCCTCAGAAACATGCGCGGGTCTCGCCACAATCAGAGCACACGGGTGGCAGTCCATGATGCTAGCTGAGTTTCGGGAACGCCTCGACAGGACCCAAGAACCGAATTATCTGCTCTTTGTCGTGCAGACGTGGCTGAGGCTCGTGTTAGCCCTCTTAGTTGCTGGGCTATCCGTTGTCGTTGTGGGCGTGGCAGTGGCCACGAGACATAGTGGAGGAGGAGCGATCGGCGTCGCTTTCCTGAATCTAGTCACGTTGGGGACAGGCCTAACTAACTTCATCGCTTCATGGACATCTTTGGAGACATCACTCGCCGCAATCGCGCGTATAGAAGCTTTCGAGCGAGATACACCAGCGGAACCAAAAGTCGCTGACCCCGTCGAAGTATCGGCCGACTGGCCCGAAAGGGGGGATCTGAAGTTCGAAAATCTACACGCTGGCTACAGCACGGCTGACTCTGGAGACACTGCGTGGGCTCTGCGGGATATCTCCCTACACGTAAACGCCGGCGAGAGAGTCGCTGTATGCGGACGCAGCGGCTCAGGCAAGTCGACGCTGCTCCTCTCGCTCCTGGCCCTCATCGACTGTCCGAAGGGCAGGATCCTGCTCGACGACATCGACATCGCGCGGGTTCCGCGCCCGCTACTACGCTCGCGCTTCCACGTCGTCTCGCAGGATACCTTCTCGCAAGGCGAGAGCGTGCGCGACGCCTTGGATCCCGAGGGACTGTTCTCGGACGAAGCCATCGAGGACGCGCTACGCGAATGCGGTGTTATGGAGAATGTTGTCGCGGCTGGGGGCTTGGGCGGAGAGTTGAGCGGTGCTAATTTCTCTGCCGGAGAGGCGCAGCTGTTCGTGCTTGCGCGGACGATATTGCAGGCGGGTGGAAGGAAGGGGGGCGTGGTTTTGCTTGATGAGGCTACTAGCAGGTGAGAAAAGACCAATCAAACCCACATGAGTGAAGGAGGAAAACTCTACGCTGTAGCAGCGGTAGCAGTAGAAGTAGGAACAGTAGTGCAGGTGCAGTGCATCGCTAATGAGTTACTAGCATCGACGTGGCAACGGAAAAGAAGATCATGGCCCTCATTGCGCGCAAGCTGCAGGGCAAGACGGTAATAGCAGTTCTCCATCGTCTCGAGACGGCGCTGGAATACGATCGTGTTCTTGTCCTTGAGGATGGCAGGGTTGCGCACTTCGGGACGCCCACGGAGGTTCTGCGGGACTCGGAGCTCTTTTCTACGTTGCGGAAAGCTGGGTGAGAGAGAACTGATTTTCTTCATGCGGATATCAAGCCCGGGGATTTAACAGAGCTAGGTCATAGACATGAATGTAACCTTTTTCACCCTCTTGACGACTCAATCAAGGCATGCATCATATTAACATTCTGATTGTGCTACTTATTGTGTCGTATATGGGCTAGACGTGTTTTTACTATTGACGCCGCAGTATCTCAAGCCGAAGTAGATAAAAACGCGCTCGATCAGTTGATAAAGTAGACCAGTCTTCCTTACTTATATCTTGCCAGACTCTATCGTAAATGGTGAAAGCCTACTTCCATTCCTACCTCTTCGCCATTAGCTGGAGCTTTACGACTAATACAGAAGTCTAGTAGAATTTGACTCAAACTTAAAATGAGGAATATTATAGTGTAAAAAGAAGATAATGAGCTCCTCCCGTTAACTATGTAGAAATAACTGCGAGTCACTACAATACCCCTATACTCAACCTTAGTATATTCCGAGGACAACGAAGATAGCACGTGGAGCTTGGGCTATCCTGTGACGCGGATCAACACGTAGAATCTATGAATGAAATATTGAATATCATCAAAATAATTAGCATTATCTACTCTGGTCGATGATATTAATTAGACTCCTGGCAACTTAGATGCTTCGGCAGGAATAATGATAACTTGCAGACTTCTCGAGTCCAGAGATGAATGCAGCAGTTACAACTGACTTCAAGGCGGCTGAAGCTGGCTACCTCCTGTGTGAATATATGTTTGTTAATTCTTTTAAGTCCTAAAGAACTTAAAATACCATGATGAAAAGTACCAGGGGAGAATTCAGCTTAATCTGATGTTCTAGTATATGAAGAAGTTGCGTCACCAGCACACCGTGAGCATCGTCACACGTTGGAAGTAATACTTCCCATTTTACGTGAGTCGATAATTGTATTTTACACTCTGAGGACACCAGGCTAGCTCTAACTCTATATCAATCTAACTGTGATTGAGCGTGGATTCAGGTCGATGGTGCGGCTAAGACGTGAGAAACAATTGCATCACGGCAATACCAAGAATCAGATCTTAATTCTGCGATATTCCGTGACAGAGTTACCGGAATTCTACTATCTCAGACCTACGGGTCTCTGAATTAACTTCACCATCACTATCGTTTGTCTAAAGGACTGGCTGATTCCAGCCCTTAGATGTGCAGTGACATCTCATTCAACCCCTTACTTTCGAGACTCTAAACTGAATCCATCGTCTCGATAGCTGCACATAGCCTCCCCCTTCATCTCGAAAGAAAAGCCTCTAAACAACAGTAAGACGCAAGCAGGAGAACATCTATTTCGAACAGATAGGGTTGCGTCTGCTAGCCCAGCAAATCCGCAGGGGAAGGTAGAGATTACTCTTAGTGTCAGGACGAGAATAGACAACAGAAGCAAGAACGCGGAACCGCAAACACCTTCCAAAAGCCTCAGCTCCATAACCGTGCAGTAAACAGCTAGTTGGAAAGTTCGAGTAAGGGATATTGTCGTCGTAGTCTTCTAACATCTGTTTCTATTCTTGTGCCGCCTCCTCCACTCTCGCGGTCGATGTCCCCCGGATTCTAGGGCCAGACGACGCCACGCGCGAGCAGCAACGACACATCCAGTCAGAGAGATACCTGCATGCGGCTGCCAGAAGTAGGTATTCAGAAGCAGGTATTCACGACGCCTCCCTCGCCACTCGCGACTACGGGTTTAGAATACGGCTCGCTACGAAAACCCTTCGCGGCGGGCTCAACGCCTCGTTTCAGATACCGACCGACCAACCTGCCTGCGCCGTCGGGGTCCACCGCCGCTCGCTAATCGCCACTCAGTAGTTACATACTAACGGTACTTACTATACTCTACTTTCTGATTTTGTATTTAGATACACTGTGATCTGGACGAGAGGATGGCATCTGGTGAGATCAGGTGACATGTGGCGTGGATGGATGAATGGATGGTAGGTTAGTTACATGGGGATTCGCCGCCGCCGCTGCATATTGTTTATCCACATGTTATTCCTCCTAATGTAAACAGATAGATACATACATACTGGTAGAAGCCAGTCTAATGTAACGAGAAACATGAAACAAGAAACAAAAAGAGTTTCTGAAAATAGGTCAGCAGCAGCAGCCGCTATCGTCATAAGTGTGCTGCTGGGCCGCTCGCGTGTGTTTTAGTCGCATGCAGAATGCGTGATGAAGCTACACTACTTGCTCGCTAGAGCTGGGAGAACAAGGTAGACTACAGTAGTGTTATGTATAGTTGCGGCATTGCGGACGCACCGCACGCTGCCGGCCTCCCCTAAGTGACTGATTGACTGATTGACTGACTTACTGACTGACGGTTCGCCGCAACCGAGGACACAGATACCCCCCGCGTCTGCCGGGTGGCGCGAGGGAGTGAGGTACTGTAGGTATGCAGGGAGGGAGGGAGCATAATCTGGCATACTTTAAGCGGGACCGAGGTGAAGTTGTTGTGAGAGCTCTTCTGATTTGAGATCCTGTGGCAAGGCGAGGCGAGTCTTCTGGTCCCTGCTGTCACCTGCCCGAACTGGGGCGGCGTCGTCCCTCTCGGCATTTATCGTACGCTACACTGATGTCGCACAGCCTTGTTTCAGAATGCCCTTCTGTGTTTCTATTCTTGTTCACAAGATCTGATCTACTGCATACCAGAAACAAGAGGAAGATCCGATAGCAGAGTGAGTACTGTAGATAGATGTCTCCGGTAGGGTTCGGTAGTTACTGAAGTTATCTTCGCCTGGTACCTAGATCGTAGGCCAAGCCTCAAATGTCGCCTCAAATGTCGATCCGGGTGGGGGAAGGAAGAAGCTGGAGAGAGCCGAAAAAAGAAACGCCCAAGATTCCTGAATACTTACCCATCTACACTATTCCGTATACACCAGACAGTACACTACGTACTTACATGAGGACTCACCCTGACGTACCCAGTAACCTTAGCTACTCAGTATTGTAGTGCGGTTCCTGTTTCGTTTCACCTTCGCTGCGCCGCCGAAACGAAACAACACACATCCGCACACCCGCCTACGTAGTACAGAACTTGCTGAGTGTCGCCTCAGCTGGGCCGCTGCCTAGCTTCTCCTCATGCACAGAACGCCTCTTCGGTACAGATAGATTCTCCCGCGGGCTTCGGATAAGGTGCTCGGGTGCGTGCGTACGCTCGCGACTTGTACCTCCCGAAGCCATACCACAACTCGTCCTCGAAATTCGTACCAATACGCGCGAGTGAGCGTAGTAAAACAATTCTGGAGCTCGCAACATTAGAGGCAATACCTCGCTGATCATCTTATCGTTACGTATACTTGGTACGTAGTCTTGTCGAAGAGGACGTAGTACCTATTTACTCAATAACGATCCGTAGTGTATGTCGGATCGCGCGGTACTTACTTACTGACTCACACTAGCACGAGAAAGTAGCGAAATAACCAACTGGTCGCACGCATCCGCGCGGGTGTTACTTGAAGCGGACGCCTACGGTATAGAGGTAGTCCTAAAACTCGGCGCTATCGCGACTACTGAAACCATAGCTCTGTCTCTCCCTCTGTCTGTCTGCGGGCAGCGAAATGGCTGGATGAACAGTCGGGCGGGCGAGCTGGACAGATCGGGACATGGCGTCCGCTGTGCTACGGGGAAGTGCAGTTACTGCTACTCTACTACGTACACTACATCACCTCTCCCCCGCCTCTTGGATGCTTGGGGTGTGTGAATGTCCAGGCGGGTGACGGTGGAGAGCCCTGTCTCTGTCTCCAACCCCCCTCACTCTGATAGAGAAACACCACTGTCATCGTACTCTGGCCATTA
This sequence comes from Xylaria sp. FL0933, assembly GCA_022578765.1. Lineage (NCBI taxonomy): Eukaryota > Fungi > Ascomycota > Sordariomycetes > Xylariales > Xylariaceae > Xylaria > Xylaria sp. FL0933. The sequence goes on from MU389755.1 coordinate 237,220, forward strand.
GAATGATATAGCCGAGTCCTTACTGCAGTACTCAACAGCCATGAGCAAGGTGTGATGCAGTAGCGGCACATATCCAGGATACTCGCACACTAGCACACACACAGAGAAAAGGCAGATACCTACATAACAACCTTGCCCAGGACTAGACTGGGGTATCCTCAGATGATCAGGGCATTTAGGCGTGATGCTGGTCATTGCATGATAGCCTGGAAAGGCAGATGAGAGAGAGAGACGAGCTTCCCAATGCAACCACATCTTTCACCCTTTACGTCGCAGTACATGATCAGAACGAGCCTATCAGAGCGCGTCGCTACCTGCGTGGACATGTATCAAGCTCCGAGGATCGCCATCCCTGCCACCCACATGGCAAAGGCGTGGGATGGATGGGAGGTCGTCGGGACAAGGAGAGTGTGAGCGCGGAAAAAAGGGGAGTTGAAGGGAAAAAGAAAAAACCAAACCCGCATGCCGTTGAATGGCGTCGCCCTAAGGCACGGGTGAGCAGTCAGAAAATTAGGTCGGCGAGTGAGCAAGGGGTGGAGAGAGCGGTTATCAAGATGACACTTGGCGTCCCAGTCGACAAAGCCGAATTTGTCTTCATCACAATTAAAGGTATAAAAATATACACAGTTCATTTCGAGGGTTAGTCAGCTGCGGTGTGGGCTTTTTGGTTTGGTTGCAGCACTACTCTCATATAGTGTCCTGTACTATATGCCTGCTGACAGATGACAGTTCTCCAACAACACCGTTAACGTCAGGGGGAGGCGAATAAACAAACTGGCTAAGACCAACACTACACTACACTGGAGAGAGAGGAGAAACAGAACAGAAGAAGTAAAGAAAAAGGGCCGTCTCTTCTGATAATGCACGCCAGATTGCACGGTTGCGTCGATGCAGGACCATTTCCGGCCGATTGCCCCTCCACGTTGCCAATGTTCGATGATATCCAGTTTCTAAGTATAGAAACTTGGCAGGGGTCCGCGAGGAGAAAAAGAGGGGGATGATTTTTTCCCTCTTCTGGACAATACAACCTCACCCAGCCAGACTTGAGTAGCTTGCTAACCTAGCTAGTTAGCTACCTAGCTATCATGATCTCCGTTCAGTTACTGGGGTTTTATCTGCTACGCCGCACGCGAGCATATCGAGTGCCTGGGAGAGGTGTGTAATCGTTGCTCTTTTCTCTCTCGTGCGCATTGTGCGGTAGTGTGGCAGTGCCGCATGTACACGGCTTGTACAGCGTGCCCGTCGTCGCTATACCCACGATCGCTCCCTGTTTACCAACATCGGTTCGCTCCTTACTGTACCAAGGGAGACAAGCAAGCAGGACTGGACTGTCCTTACCGATCCGGGGTCGGCGGGGGGGAATGTGATCGACCTGGGCCAGGCTCGTCTATTCCGACCTAATGCATGGACTTTTCTCCCATACAAATCGAGTATTTCTGATTCATTATCCCTTGAGGGATTGCATCACGTCGATGCGCTGCGCCTGGCGGGGGAGGTGGGGAGTCAGGGAGTCAGGGAGTGTCACGATCGATGAGGAAGGGGTGTCTTGAACTCTTCCAAGGACGTCGTCTTTCGAGCTTGTTACCGCAGGTAACTGTAGACGAGACCTACGTGGAGGTGTCCTGAGCAAAACACCGTGTTGTCTAAGATCGAGTATAGGTACCTCCTGCATACGGACCGACTACCAAGTACCTAATTAAGCTAGGCTACGTGCTCGTTGAAGCAAAGCATCATCGAGGTTTCCAGTGACCTACATGGCATACGCCGGATGCTAGATCTATCTGGGCCGCCGACTATCTCATGTTTCTAGTCGTGCGATGTTTCTGGGCTGGTAACCGACGGGCGGGTTAGCAAAATGCTGTTTCGAGCCGCACGTTGTGTCGTCCAGCGGCAGTATCTAGCGCCCTCATTAGATGATGGAAACAATCTCGGATCAGTGCTATCCGGGTCACGTCAATCATTGTTGGCTTGTGAAGCGCATACAGGTGGCCAGAGATTTCTTGGGCCTCACGATTCAGAGCTCGACATGATGACACCAGCAATAGTGACTCGCGTCTCTCGCGGCGTATAGAGTCTTGGCTACATCAACCGGATTACAAGATGACGCCAGAAACACCGCGAGACAGCGGAGTTTGAGCTATAAGGCTAATACTACGTGAGGTACCGAAGAGCTCACAACTGGTACATTGATGAATATGTTCGATCTGGACTCCAGTTGTGGGTGAAGAGGTTATGTACCTCGAGAGTACACGAATAGAGCTGTGCGTGTTCATGGGCCCCCAGTACTCGAATTCATTAAGAGAAGCAGAAATACAGTCAAACAGAAAGAAGTACTCTAAGATTGAGAGTCCTAGCCGTTCTAGGACACGGTATAGGATGGTCCTACTCGCGTACACTACACTCAGTATGTCTGTAGCTTTCCAGACGGCTCGTGGCAAAGAAATCCTCATGTCGTCGGTTGCAGTTGCGCATGCAACGTCAACGCCGCAGGACTACAGTTATAACCAGGGAAGCTTTTATGATCAGAGACCCTTTTCCCCTGCGTCGCTCGCCTCCTTCGTGCATGTCGCATGCATAGCACTTATCATGTTTCCAGGGACTGATTAGGCATATGCTGTGAAGATAGCTAAGTTAGCTAGCTAGTTGGTTGCCGAGTGTGTAAAGTAGTGTATATACTACAGTAGGTATTAGTTGAAACGCGACTTCTCCACGGATAAGAATAGAAATCAGAACGTACACTAAACCACTTTTCCTCGACAAATAATGGAATTGTAGTGTAGGGTCCTCGGTAGTGTGCTCGGTAATGTGGTGTAGTGTACTGTAGGGAGCTAGAGGAGTGTCGACAATCTTCTCTCCGCAATTTGATGCTGACACGCCCTCGACCTTGCCTCTTCTTTCGTAACTACTTACTATGTATTCGTTAATGGGCGGGCGTACAGTGAGTGGTTCGGACATGTAAGCCCGCAAGGAAGAGAGCTCGCGCGCTCACTCGCACGCGTTACCTGCGTGGTAGTCATACGTTGCCTGCCAACAGCTAGCTCTCTACCACGCCATTATTTCGCTGATATAAGCTCACGCGGTGGTGTCGGCCATCTAGCGCAGTGTAGTGTAGTCTGGCCCCAGAGGAGCCATAAATGGAAAGGGACTTTCTATTCGGGGATAAAAGTTGCTCAGTCTAGTCATTTGCCCAAAAGTTCCAGGAGCTCTCCGTCCGTATACGTATTTATGCTCTTAACTCAAATCTAATGTTTGGCGCATTTTGGCCCGAGGCTGTGCTCGTAGAGACGACTTTTGGTATGCCGCTAAATCTATATTGCTACGCGTGATCTTTGCCCGCTAGTAGTTATAGACAGGGTCGTCGGGTCGCCTGTCAATAAGTGTGTACCTGGAATTTTGATATTGTCTAGGTGCGACTGCAATCTTGGAGGATGCGGCTATGATAAAAGGCAATCAATGCATTTGCCATTGACGAATCAGGGTCTCCAGAGGCACGGGACAGAGCAGTTGCACTTTCAGATCAAATAATATCGTGTCGACTGATTTGATTGGTTGCTTCCATGAACTAGCTGTTGATCAATTAATCAGAAACTCTTCACCCTAGCAGGCGACAACGGTGAGAGTCCTAACATCAAGGACTACAATTAAGCCGTTAGACGAAGAAGTTGATAATGCATCTTCATCAGCGACGTTATGCACGATGCTATTGACTCTGGGTGAGACACAACAGTTGCGTTGGTAACTATGATTCCCTATATGTGGGTTGTACTACGCCAAGGAAAGCCAGCTACATTCGTACGGATCTTTGTGTACTACAGGTAAGTCCAATAAGCTCTAACGAGTGGGCTATGACGATGGTCAGGAAAGCCCTGGGAATCGGGTCCGCTATACGGAGTAAGAGATGTGATCGGCCGTAATGTCGGTAACATTAGGGTATATACTCAGCTCACACATCTTCAAGAGCTAATTAGCCTACCGCAATTTTATCAGCTAGTGATGTGAAGCGAAGCTGGTTTATCTGATCTGATCTTAAGAGTACGCAATAATGCTCTCTGACAACACGGCTAATCCCCTATTGGTTTGCGAACCGCAAGTCCTGGGTTATGGGCAAACAGTACCGAAGGACCCGGGGCTAGTGGTGAGCCACCTCGCTGCATAGACCTGAGCTAAGACTATCTCGGTGTATATTACGCGAGTTACGACGTGGCCTCACCGAACACCGGAGGGCTCCTCTAGAGTAACTAAGAGGTGAGTGGGAAAGATGTCAAGAACTAAAAGGTAAGGACTCGGTCCCGAACAATGAGTAAATATGTTGTTGGCTAATGTGGCCGGGCACCGCCGCAAGCATGGCTAGATTTCGCAGTTGTTTCTATGTGGAGTTGTCTGGGTAAGGACCCATCGTGACGAATGTGTAAGATCTTACATATACGTTGGTAGTGGTGAAGCTAAATAAGGCGTAGCGCGACATCTGTATTGAAGGTATTCGGCCGATATCACATTGGCGTTATTTCTGAGGTAAGGGCCGTAGCAGTCTTATTGGCACATCTTGACTAGGTAGCTTCTGCCTGAAATAACCCGAACGCGCGAGAGGGCAGGCTGGGGTAGGTGGCGCCTGGCATCATACTGGGATTCGCTTAGAGCAGACGATCGACGTCGAGGAGCAATAAGGTGAGCGTGCAAGGGTGGGTTGCCCAATTGCGTCCCGTACCAGGGCATAGCGTTGCATGGTTCTTAGCTCGAGCCAGGCATGGAGAAAGGTAGAGAGAGATGACGGCAGAAGTGGTCTGTTGGACCATCTAAGGTGGGAACCGCCAAGCACTTGTCTCCTGCACTCCCAATGATGGTGGTCGAGTGGCAAGCCTGCACTGGCACGCCGTGTTTCAGGAGTTGTTATTTGCGGACATCAGAACTACTTAATAGTGAACAACGGGCCAACAGTTTGTTATCAAGAGCGCAGTAGCGTCGTGCCAGTATGCCTAATACGGCACACTTGACTGCGGCGCGGTTACATCAGATGATGGACAACCTCGTCGGTTTGGTGATCGCCAATAGCCGTGCCTCATTCTGCTCAGCTGGCCAGATGGCACGAATCACAAAAAGCGAGATTTTTTGTGGGACCGTGTTGCTATCAATAGCATCAGAACCCTGAAGCCTGGAATCTGTCTCTCCATGACTTGTTCGCAAGCATGGCTTGATGCGACAAAACCCAGGCCTGGGGACTGTCGTTCGCTTTGCGAATGCGATCGGATAATTGGAGTCATGGGAGCATTCAAGTAGAGTATATTGTGACGTAATGCCACTTGCAGAACCGATTACAACACAGTGGTGATGGCATCGAATAGCCGTGTACACTTTCTGGTGATGGAGGTGTCAGAGCAGCATGCGAAATGCACATGCAACAGCAATTTTGCGGAGAAACAACCTACCGGAGCCAATGGAAACCTTCACGATGCTCTTGGAGAGACAGGGTTCTGGAGCCTCGGCCATTCAGCTTCATGTGTGGCACACGCCTCTATCAGAGCACTGAAACAGGGCGACGGTTGACTTGCTTCCGGTAAGGCGACCCTTGTCCAGGTGCCCCCCTTGGTGAACTTTTTTGCTACTTCCAGCGCAGTGATGACGAAGATCATTGGCTATAAGCCAAAGAACTCACCAATTGCCGTAAAAGGGTCCGATAGTAATCTCCTCGTCATCCCGGTGATTATGTCCGAGACCGGTCCTGTAAGCTCAATCAATTGTACTACCATTTTTCGTCGTGGCTTGAGCTGTCCGGCGATGCATCGATGCTCAGAAGTCAGAGCGGAATATTGCCAAAGCCTTGTCTTCGGGCTCACTATCGCGATGACAGGCTTCCACACAGTGGTTGCACAGATAGCGGGTTTCTCCATAAGGGTCTAATGATGGTTCTCTGCATGACAAAGATACCTCGTCATGGGCATCAGGGCTTTAGAAGCTCGGGTCCCCCGCCAAATAGACTGCTGTGTTTGCGGTAAGTATCGCCTGTTGGGTGCAAGTTGTGTCGGTGTGCATATCAATTTCAGGGCTGCGAACGTGAGGGGAGGGGAGCTCAGGGTCATAGTTTGACAAGGCATGTCAGCCAATGCACCAAGCGTTTAATGGGCCATTCAACTACTTCCCCAAAGTTCCCTGTCCAACCGCGAGGGCACGAATTCCGTCCTCAGTTGCTGTGAAACCTGCTTAGGACATCAGGTTGCTGCACCATTACGGAAGAAGGGCAAAAGTGCATGAGTAGGTATCGCCCCGGGCCAATTGTAGTGCGGCAGGGACCATGGGTGTGTATGCAGGACTACATAAGTACGCCTGTGAGGGAGGGAGAGTGAACATACGCTCACTATACGATGTCCTGATGTGTGACACAGACGCAACCGAATGGTTACCTCGCGACCGGCGCTTGCTGTGCCGTAACCACGCGTGGAACAAAGGCGTCCTATGATCTGAGTTGGTGCTGTCCGTCCCGTCATGTCGAACACAACAACACACATCTCTAGTTAAGGAAAAACGCAAGGCATGCCTTGTGCTGCATACACCACACTCCTAGCTGCAATGTTGTGTGTACTGTAGAAAACATATCCTCCAGCAGGCGGAGGAGGAATCTCCCGCTGTAACACGGCGTTTATGATAGGTAACGAAACGAGACACTTGCGGCTGCCTGCGTCATCTCGGGTTTGCTGGTTGAAGGGGGCTCGGCTACCCGTCAGATCTCGACGCAGCTGGGCTGCAGTAACACCTCCTCCAGTGTTTGGTACTCTGATTCCTCGGTGACACGATGCGTCCTGTTGGCACAGGCTGTGATTCTAGTCGTTGCCTTTTTGTTTCTGAGAGTATTGCGGTTGATACTAATATAACTAGTAGCAACAAGCCTTAACAGTTTTAAATCAGGTGTACGCCGTCTGGTGCGTCTTACGGAGAAAGCACCATGCATATTGTTTTGAATAAATGCTTATTGCGGATGCTAACTGTGGACTTGACATCCATCCATCCTAGAAGCGTTGTCTACGGCACGCATACCTACACACTTACTATATGCAGGTTAACGCTCGCTGTGCTTGTTTAACGAGGGTGCCAGCTAATCTATATGGCTCGTGTCATTATTGGAATATGGGAGCTTGTTACCTTGGGCTGGTGAGCGAAGTAGCTATTTACTTTACTGACCAACCATAGCACAACCTAACCGAATGGGTGCATACAGGGGTTGCGCGGCGATATCAGCTCGCGCGATTTATTTCCGGGCCGTCTCTTGGCTCGATGAGAAGAACCACGGTAATATCTTGCACTACCTGTTGAAAGATTTCAGGTCAACCCATAGATATCAAAACTATAACGGTTGGTGGACGAGATTTCCACTGTAAATTATAGTCGCGGGTTCAAGAACGCAAATACACTATTTATGTAACTAACAGACATACCTTATGTGGAGCCCGGGTTTCTCTAGTACGAGTAGAGTATGCTGTTCACTCCCTCAATTATTGGGCTTGTAGATCTTGACGCGAACCAAGGCTCGGCCGAGTCATGAGCCCGGCGGCGATGTCCGTTAGACGTGCGCTACGGAATCTCCCAATTACCATTGTCTACCGGTACCCGACTGGTGCAGTAGTTAGACAGAGCACTTGTAGCATATGTAGTGTAGTGTAGTACACTATCGGTAGTGTATAGACGGACTCGCGGGAAGGCCAGAGAAATCGATGTTTGAGGCATAGTTTGCGATTGTATCAACTGCCTGACAGGGTAAGGCTGTGTGCCTCTGCCGCTCGCCCCGAGCTTGCAGAAATGAAGTGAAACCAACCGAAACGAGAGAAGACGCGGGCGCCGTAGAAAAGATCCGAACAAGAATCGTTCAAATGGAGCATGGTGTTTGAGAAGTTCATCTCGGGTTGGCAGGGCGATTGGCTGCTGTGAGGTTGCAGTGCTGGTTCCGAGTCAGCTTAATCGTGCGATATCGCGTAGGGTACTATAATAAATGAGGTGTGCTTGATAGCCAGATATCATGACATACTATGTAGGTAGCACATACTGTTAGAACTCTACAGTAGTGTACCGTTCTCCAGACGAACCGGGGGAGTACTATACTAGCTAGGATGGGCAGGGTAGCTTAGCTACAACCAGCGCGATGGGAACGAGTTGATTTAAGCTACAAGTTCCCGCTCTCCTAACCAAACGGCCGGGCACCAGTTCGACCGGTTACTGATCGGTTACTGACCGGCTGGAATTGGTCAAACGGTTCGCCGTTTCGCCGATTGCAGAGTAACGATGCACCTGATCCAGTTCGCGATCGATCTGGGAGGTCATCTGAAATGATTTGCTGAATGAACAGAGAAGGCAGGAGATGGTAGTTCGTGCTCGGTGCCGAAATCAGTAACCTGTATACAATACATCAGATAGCAGACTGAGAACTGGAATGCTATTATTACCTCTTGTGGTATGAATTCAAGCTAGGTAGCTGCCGTAGATAGTATGGTGTCCATTCGCAATGCTACCCGTTCAAGGTGTAGTGTACACCTGGTGAATAGTGTACAGTGCTGTAGGTAGAGCTGGTAGCGTACCCTGGGTAGCGTATAGTAGTATAGGTCCCACGCTACGACTTCGTAACACCCCGCACTTCATCTCCCAGCCCTCTGTACCTACCTCATCAAGACCAGGTACGGCATTACCGTGTGCGATAAAGCAGTGTTGGCATGCGCGCTGTTTCATGCCCCTGGGTCTGCATAGAGAGATATGCAGGAGTCTCTCCCTATACCCATTCATAGATCTTGTGCTGCAGATTGTCTGCAGACCCACCCGCCTACCTGCACGCCCTGGTCGCTGGTCGCTGGCCGGTTGCCATATGGTCTGCAGGGGAGCAGCTTCCAACCACCAGCCCACAAGCACGTGTATGCCGTAGTTGCAGTGTACTACTCACTCAGTACTAGTGTGTTAGTCGGTCATAATAATGTGCTCTTTCTTTACTATGTGATGTACGCATGTATCGCATGGGCTAGCGGGGCCAAGGGTCGGGGACCAACTGCCTGCTTCTCTCCCCCCTTCGCCGATGCTGTTTGTTGTCCCTGTTCGCTGATCATAAGCGCTTGGCCGTTGGGTGGTGAGAGTTGATGCTGAGCCTGTACCCCCCAGCCGCTGTGGGCTGAATCACGAGGCTTCTTAAGAGATTCTAGAGTTCTTCTAGAAAACCATGCACAGCGTCTGTGAGTCGGGAGGTACGTTATCAGGCCACCCAGATAAGTTCACAGGTCGCCATATGTTACGTAAATCATAGCTCTTCTCGACCTCCTAGCGGAGCAAGCAGGGTCCTTGGGCGCACGTGGTCTTGAAGGACGGAGAGCGAGCTGCCTACTCTTCTGATTTACTGGAGAAGAAACTAATTGACCCGTTACGCGTATTTCAGCAGCTTGGATGGGATCGACATATGCTTAGTTCTTTGCAAGTGTAAAGACGATTGGTATTGATACTCAATCCAGTATGCTGTGGTGCGGAGGCTAGTGTAGTGTAGATATTGCTATTCTTAGGTCATTGCTGTTTCCAGGTTGTGGGCAAATGTAGTATAGGTACATATGCTATCTCTTGTTAGTTCTGATGCTAGTACTGGTTAGGTAGACTAAGTCTACCTATTTATGGCAATTAGTGGATAAGGTAGCCATGCGCCTGCCACCTTGGGACTAGGACTGTTGTACATCCTTCTTGTTCAAGTATGGTACTTCTTTCACGGGTGTAGTGTATACCAAGCCTGCCAGGGTGCTGCCAGGGTATGCCTAATTGGCTCCAAACCCAATCACACCTGCGGATGCTTTCGCATCGGACGGTGGTAAAATTAGATTCGTTGTAGCCTCAAGGGCAGAACGAACTTAATGCATTGAGTGTAGAGATCGTCAAAAAGTCCAGTATGGAAAGCCCATAACCATATATACATATGAATTGCAGTAGAAGACGGTTAGGTTCAGAGTTGCGTTTTAACCCGTTACGGTAAATAGAAGCATATCGTGTACGCTTCTGTTGCGAAAGATAGGTACATCACTCTAAACTTAGATGAGCGCCGCTTTCGGTCCCGTGACAATTACTGTGCTAGCGGTCCCAGCTAGAGTCATACTTCGCACCGCATATATGTTAACCACCTACACTTACGATGCTTGCTGCGTATTGATATGATATGGCTTGGATCATAGAGCTAGATAATTGTATTTGTGCTGGATAATACTCAGGTGCGGGAACCTATAGGCTGAAAGTACCTAGTATCCCTTAGGTGGGAATTACCGTATGGCGCAACCTATTCACGTAGTACAGATATGCGGCGTCGAAACTGCGGCGTTTGGTGCTAATACGGCGGGATGACGAAATGCTGTGGCGTACAGCTAGCTACGTATGTAGAAAATGCCGATATCAGGATTCTCAAGTGTTACTGAATTGACGTGTTTCATCTTAATTGTGTAATAGCCGTGTTTAACAACTCGACGATGCTTCTTTGGCTCTTGACAGTATCTCCATTTGCCTAAATTGAACTTCTTCGATGTGTCTCTTGCGTGATGAGTTTGTATCCTAAAATAGAAATCCAATCTCAGTACACTGCAACTCTGCGACAGGTGGGCCTGGGGTTGCAGCAGAGTAGATCTTTGTTAATTGTGGTGTGTATGTGGACTAGACAGGTGTAGGTGGATCTCCATCGCGGCGACGTTGGCCGGTTGGCGGCCGCGATTCTAACAATACTGAGCCCACCAGCTAGCTGTCTTATGGAGATGGTGACTATATAACCAGGTACGCTACCGAGAGGTAAGGCATGTCTCTGTACTAGCATGGAGACATCGACGTCAGATGCCGTGGGGTTGCATCACTTAGGCGTTTTCGCGTGCGCAGACATGGCTCGGGGAAATTGAGCCTTACTATGCACAACACTTACGTACAAAGCTCTATATCACCTGTAACAATGGATATCTCGATACAGAGTGTCGGAGCTTTTCGGTTGCTGGAAATGACAAGCGGTTAGACTAATAATGGCTCTCTAGGTGATGCGTACTTGTGATATCTAGATATTCAAAGAGCCATGGCCACTAATTCTCGTTTATTGGCCACATGTGATCAACAGTAATGTTCGCTAGCATCATTGTACACTAGTATACACTTCCCAAATGAGACTCAAGCCTGTGATCAATTCGGAAAGGTTTGGGGCTAGAGTTGCCATAGTCGAATCATGGAGTCAATGCAGGGTGATTAGTAAAGATAGATGGCAATGTAGATAGGGAAGTCTCTAACTACGTAACTATCTATGCCTTTCCTTTCAGCAAGACTATGGCTGGTCTCTTAGTGGTCCCGCCCACTTGGTGTAGATACACTGCACACTTAGTCGCACCCTTACTCAACCACTCACAAGGTATCGAAGCAAGCTGAGTCGAGTCGCAGGTCAGAACACTCTATTTAGCATGCTTTGGATTCTCACGATAGCGCCAACACCTCGGAATGGGTCCAAATGCCATTTTAAGGGCAGGCAGATGAACGAGACAGGCGATTATTTAGACGCCAGCGCTTAGTTCTGGAGTAGAGCTCCGCAGGTTGTCTATTATGTTCGCTGAGTCAGCCGTTGTGTTTCAGCCCTTGGGCTGTTCGCCTTTTTTTTAGACCTCCAACTCCCTACGCCTTGTCAGCTCCTCATGCCAGCAACATGTAACAAGTACAGCTTCTGGATTGCCGCCTTCTCTCCTACAGCATTGCCACCATTGTAGCATCAGAGCTCTCAGGAAGAATCCATTGAAATGTAGTAGAAATACAAAGCAATCAATCATTAAGCTTAGTGATTTTTCAACCTATTTTGTTATCTTAGTAAGCTTGCGTAGGCATCAAATGTTCGAGCCCCCTTCTTAAATTGAAGAAACTTGCTAACTTGCTGCTAAAAACATACTTATACTAAGAAGAAGGACTGCAATTATAAGCCGTGGAACCTTAGTGTGTGTCGGTTAGCCTGGTTTCGAGATTAAATACAGTTTCTGTCTTATCTCTCTCAGTCATCGGCCTGTAGGTGTTGAATTCCTTTTTTCCTAGTCAGCTATATTATTATGACATAGTGTGTCGTAGCTCTTAGAATCTCGCATTTCAGATATCTCGAGAATGTGCCGTTTTGAGTTCGATATGATTTGGCTAGTCGTATGATAACAGCATGTAGCAACCATATAGTACTGGTAGCTGGAATTCAGTTTGTTTGAACATCGTATTATTGCTACTCTCTCTACTTGCGCAACTGTAAGGAAAGACATTCGGTCGCTATCAACAGTAGCGCATCAGCTCACCTTGAGGTGCAACCGTGATCCAAATATCATTCTCACATGGGAATGCTACGTCGGAGTTGTAAGCAGGTACCACTACAGTAGCGGTCCACCATATAAATGGCTGACAAGTGACGTGCCCCACATCCCACGTCCTCGCTGCTGGTAAGTATGGTACAACCTTAATACATTACAGTGGTAGTAGTGCCAAGAGCTTTAGTAGCCACCTAAATCGTCTTGCCTCTTTAGGCTAGTCCAGCTCATAAATATACCTCCCAGCTAGACTGCTAGGGACAGTATACCCATGCCCCCTCCCTTTCCCATAATCTCTGTCGCTCACCCATGCGATTTGTTGCACAACACTCTCACCATACACACCACACACACGCACGCATGCTGCATCATTATCACAGGACAGTACAGGAATAGGTACCTGCGAACTCAGATTCGCATACCCCCGGGGGCGGGCGTGTTGGGTGTGTGGCCCTTGCCGGCCGCTGGTACCCCAGTCCCCTGTCGCTGGGTTTTGTTACCCACGCAGCCTGATGTGGATGTAATCACCAATCTGCATCTGAACAAAACCTCGTTAGACAATCCAGGTTCAACAACCCCCAGTCCGGTCCGCAGGTACAGCATATGGCAAAGTATTTTTACTGTGCAGCTTTGTTTCTTCCTCCTGGTACCTGGACGACTAGTGCTATTCTTATTTGTCTGAAGTACTCCTGTACCGTGGTGTCAATCAATGGGCTATCGACAACATGTCAGCAACGTACCTGGGATCTTCGCCTGTGCGAGCGTGTTGATTCATCAAATGTCTCTAACACCATCTCGTCGTCTCCCTCTGCTACGAGAGGAAATATGTTCTTGATGGTTACTCTCCGTATACGGCTACGATGGGTGAGAATGGTCCTTACCTTTGCTTGCACGCCGTGTATGTGGAATACATACAGGAGCTCGATGAACATGTCACCATCGCTCCGCCCAGCACGAGACGAGAGAGCTGCTAAGATAGCTACGCAGTAGTGTTAACTTTGGTGCCACCCACACACCCCTTCTTGCTTACCCCTACCTACCTGTGTACGTACTACATCTATCTCTGCTCTCAACCCAGGTATGTACCTAGTGTAGTGTAGTGTAGTCTCTCGTACCCACACCTCTAAAGATGGCCTCGACTGGGATGAGAGAGTCTAACACATGTACCTACTTGATGTACACTTGTTTCTGAAGAGCATGGCACAGGCGGCGTCCTTACCCCCATGTCAAGACACTTACGAAGGGTCGACCGGTCCACCGTTTGTACTGCCCCAATGCTCATACAATTACTTATAAGGATACAAACTTCCCCAGTCCCTGACAGGCTTACGGCTTGTTAAGTTGAGGCTGAGAGACATCGCCAGTCGATTCCTTGTCTGGTACCAAACATAGTCTTGAAACGTACTTTTACTCCCAGATCTCTCGAGTTCATATATCCTCATCGGACGCGCTTTGCTCTTAGCCACTGCTTGTGCTTACGTTCTTCATATATATCACGACTTACCTGGCTGGCTGGCTCGAGCTCTATAAGCACAGGTACCTACCGTCCCGGAGCAACCGTACGTTTGCCTCGCTTTTCCACCTCGGTTCCTCTAGTCTCTGCTTCATAATGGATTCCCTTCGGTCTACAGACATTGAGCGCTCTAACTCACTCCCACCTAGACCAGACATAAGTCGTGCAGATTTGGTGGTAGAGAGGCCACTCATACGTCCCGTCGCTTCGCCAAATCGGTCTCACGTATATTACGATCAGGAACTATCATCACACAAACTCAGTCTGCCATCTCAGAATTCTCCCTACTCTCAAGGCGTGACGAGTCATCCCGTTGACCTGGGCTTGAATTCGTCTCTTTTGGAGCACAGTCGTGGCGACTTTGGTATTGGGTCCAGTAGCGACCGAGCACAGACTCAAGGCATAACATCTGTTCGAGAAGAGGAAGAAAACCAGGAACTCGCCAGATCTATTCCAGCCTCGATAGGAAGACCGACCATGAGGTTAGTCCATCTAATTCGATAAGGTTTCCAGGCTAACCGCGCTGTGTGTAGTGCCGTTGCGGTATCATTTGATCCTAGGATGGAGATGGGCGTCCCTCGCTCAACATACACATGGCACAGTACGTAATTTTCTGGGAATCTGAGCTCAGAATTAGCACTTACGTCGATGTTATCCTCAGGTCTTCCTGGTCTCGAAGCGAGTCCTGAAATGCTATCTCATGACATACCGAGTGTCGGTCATGGATCGGATATTAGCAGTCTAACGCCGCCTCCAAGTGGCTCAAGGTCTTTGACATCAAGCCCTCCTCGGCCTATCTTGACCCCAGAACAACGCGAACTAAAGCGGCAGCGTGACCAAGCAAGAAGAGATTCGAAGACATCCATCAGAGTTCGTCGCGGTATGAGTAATAATGCGTACAGCGCCGCGGGACAATCCCCGCCTGTGACGATGCACGAATTTTCCTCCGCCTCACCTATGCCGATATACACTACCGCACCATCTCAAATATCACTCCTAGCCGAACCGGTCACCACTGTTGGGCCGTCTTACATGTCATCATATTCAACGTCTCCTTTGCCGGACCAGGGAAATTCGCAGATGTTCACTCCTCATTACTCACCACTGTAGGTTGTTTTCCTGTTTGGGATAGAAATGGCTACGCTAACAGTTCGAGGAAGGCCTTCTAACGATTACATGGGCATGAACTACCAGACCGGCTATCCGCCGCCGCCTTCACACCACAGTTTATCTTCCCAGTATAGGTGAGTTGCATGTTTTTGATTCATCAGGCACATTCTGACTAAATACTGTAGCAGCCGAGCTTCCTCCATGTCCGAGTCTGGAATGATGTACCCTGTCCAGCCACCAGTCCTGCCTTCAGGAAACCCATCAGCAACGGAGACCGGGCATGTTCGAGTTGTGCAGAGCAGACCTAAACCACAGTGCTGGGAGCATGGGTGCAACGGAAGGCAGTTCTCTACTTTCAGCAATTTGCTTCGACATCAGCGAGAGAAGTCTGGACAGGCAGCTAAGGCTAGCTGCCCTAACTGCGGTGCTGAATTTACGAGGACCACTGTAGGTTCTCCCATTTCGGAATTTAGAAGCTTGGCGTGAAAACTAACATGGATAACAGGCGCGCAACGGCCACTTACTGCACGATAAATGTAAACAGAGACGCAACTCATGACGAACCTTCGAACCTTCACACTTGTGTATAAATACTACCACCTTCTATTCTTCGGATCACACTTTTACAACGGCAACGGTTTTACGGGGCAATGCTATCATACGATGAAGCAGTTTTTGGCGTACAGGATGATTTAAATCGGGACGGTCGTGGCCGTCAAAATAGCGGTTGGGGCTCAGTGACGTGGCACGTTCAATTGAACCAAGGCGAATGTTTATATGGACGGCAAGATATTGACGAGGGAGTATATGTGTTTTGTGGCTATTGTTATATTTATACCCCACCTTTCGCTTCTGGAGTTGCGCGCAACTCGACTGTTCTATTGTATGTACAAGGGGATTGCAAAATAAAAAGGGCACTATCTATGATTTCACGATGGTTTGAGTTTGTTATTGTGATGGTTTGCGTATACAAGACGGGATGCTTCGACCAGCTGGGAGTGACTGACTTGAAATGCCGAATTAGGAAGCCTTGTCACCAGCTGCATTCTTATTGGGACACAGGGCATACAATAGCCCTTATTACTTGGCCATCAGGACTGCAGCTGGGGAATAACTCCGCCATGGCCGAAACCCCTGTTACTTGCTCAACGAACACCGGTACTAAGGCCGCTGCCCCTTTAGTGCTAGGCACATTATACAAAGCTTTTCCAAGTCAGACCATAGACATACATATACATACATATTAACTCGCAGAAACAGTAGTATTTGTAGTGTAGAAACAAGGATAAGGGTAAATCAACCAACCATGGATGGACGGGCCACAAGTCCTCCTCAGGCTTGCAGCAGCGTTTTCAAGGGACCAAGTCACATGATGGGATGATCGGTCCTACCAGCAGAGGAACCGTGGCAAAGGCTAGGAATCACGCCGACGAAGACTCGCACTACTGTACGCTTCTCTTAACGGGTCAAACCGGCGATGATCACCGGGCGGGGCCATAGCGTGTAGAAGACCCTCATTGCTATTTCCTCGCTCGAGCAAAGGCAGCAGCAAGGGTTACCATAGATCTCTAACCCACGGGGCTTTCATTTAGACCTAATCTGCGCAGGTCAAATGCAGCAACGGAATCTAGCGTAGAGAATAAATCATCACACTGTGCGACACTTGGTAGGAGAAGCTTAACACCGATAGGTACGTACTGTATGTAGTAAGGAGCCGTCTTCTTGGAGGACAGGGAATGGGCGGAAATGACCCACTACCTTAACCTGACCAGTTCTTTAGCGAACTTTCACATGAGTACAGTAAACATTACACTTTATACAGTACAGATTCTCCAACTAGATCTGAAAATAGAAACACATGCTAACCCGCTTAACTAATCGGGTCAAGTCCAAGGCGCACTACACTAAAAATGGCCATGCATCTCGTTTAACTCTAGTGCTATCTCGCATACTGCTCGCGTCCGGCTCGCATCCGCATCGTCGCGATCAATTGGGGCAAACCAGTTTCAAATCAGTTTGTGTCGCTGTACGATGATGTCCTTATTGTCGTCATCGCCAGAGTAGTTAGACCGCAGTTGCAACCCCATCTAGAAATCAGTATTCCTAAAAGATAAACGGATTGAGAGTTACAATCTTCCATTTAGTCTAGTCTACGTGGTAGCCTACAGTAGTGCACGATACAAGCAGAAACCGAGAAGAAGGCAGATCGTCGGGTATCGCGGGTTTAGGGGTTCGTTCATCCATTGCCTCACCTACAGTACGTAGTTGCCGAGTAGCTAGGTAATGTGTTACAGATTTAGTGCTGTCTCTTAGTGCAGTATACCTATAAGTTGGTGGAGGTATAACGTTACACTTAGTATGGGAGCCCTACACTAGAACCCAAGCCTCCGGGCTCACCCTTCATTGGCGATCTCTGCCTGCCATCAGTTACCGTTATTCCGGAGCCCATCTTAATTAACTTTGGCCCCGTCAGAGTCTTAGTGCACCTGGACCGCACCAGTATCATGGTCCTGGTACTGGAGCTTAGACAAGCCAAACCGTACACCCATGATCCTGGGAGTTGGCCACTCCCGTTTGATTAGCACCACATAAAAAAGGAATCAATGACCTTGACAGTCAGTTTATCGTTGTACACTAACTGACACGTGATGCGACGATGCAAAATAAAATTATACACGTCGTAGTAATGAATATTCCTAGCGCGGCCAAGCACGCCGTTAGGTACTGCGTACATCCTTACAATATGAAACAGTGCTTGCTGACCATCTCCTATCCTACAGCCTTATCAGCGGCGGCTGATCAGCTCCTCCCCCAAACTCGCCCTCCCGATAAGCCTCAAACCAACCACCATGTGTCGAAGCGGCAGGATGCAGCCCAGAAAGGCTCCTTCGGCATACGTTGTGTCAGTCAGGATCGAAAACGGGGCACGGCCGGCAGATGTAGCGTAGGACGGGGTGAACTACATACTTACTTACTCGTCCAGTTCAATGGATTAAATAGATACAGAACGTTAATACTAGACTTAAGAGTTGCATTATGAGACTCGATTACAAATGTCAGTGGGCTACCTGGGTAGGTATGTTAGCACAACAATCCCCCATAGATAGTGCTTTGCACAGTATATCTCCTACCTACCCAAGTAGATAAGGATGTACCGAAGCAATTATTTGATGGGCAGCGATTGCGTTATCTGGGGCAGGGGTCATGTTGGCCTATCAGATCGCACCCATTTCACCACATCCAATTCTACACGGGAAAGTGCAGTTTCAATCTAGGCTTCTCGCGCGAGTCTTCCTTTTTTACACGTGCCGCCAAAGTGCAGAGCACACTACCTTGTGTAGGTACTAGTTATAACTGTCTACTTATAAAGTTAGGTATACGATACTGCACATCACGACTGAAACTGCATTTTCCTGCTCGCACTGTAGTAGGTTGTAGATATTCAGGCTAAGAAGGCTCCAGGAAGCCTACGGGCCAATTTATCCCGGCTGCTTGCGAACGAACTAACCTCGCAGTCAAATATACCATGGCCTACTCAACATTAGCTACTCTAGGACAGAACTAGGCAAAGTTCACGGCGAAAACTCTTCTCGCTATGGTACTTCTTGCCAGGGTCTATTCAAACAACATTTCTATAGATGTGGTACCCTACTTTAGTCGTACGCACGCACACAGTGGGGAGAGAGCGCTTCATCCGCGGAAACTTTTCAGCATATGCTTACAACAACTCACCTCGCCTTATCGGTTAACGATATGTATCCATAAGCAGGATAACCCCTCTACCAAAGTCGACTGACACGGGGATGCAACATACGACAAGTCTGGTTATGCTGCAGGCCAAATCTGTAGTGCGGAGAAGTGCTTACAGGGGCCCGCCGTCTGCCAACAAGGTATTCAAGCTAGTAGGTATTGTATCTTCTTCAATTCCCCGTCTACTGGGACCTAAGCAATATCCTATAGAACTGCTCATGAAAAGGCGAATGAAAACTGCTTGAGCAGCCTACTTACATCTTAACGCGTATTCAGAGCACTAGTGTAAGTCTTGACCCAAAGAGAAGACAAGCAGAGTGAATAGAGTGTAGAGTAGGTAGGTACTGTACTGAGCAGGTGCCTCTAACCTGCACGCTACCTACTACAGTAAGAGGTTGCTCGAATGAAGAACGTTGCTCTCGCTTGTCCCCCACACTTCTGCCCACACAATTACCAGATTGGGGTTGCGGGGGGGTTCGATACTAGCCAGCTACAGGCCCCCGGTCCCCTTGCAACTTCTGGGTCTTGTGGCCTGTTACCCAGCCAGAACCCAGTCGTCTTGGAAATTACAAAAACCGGCGACACCGCTACACAGTACCTACCTACCTTAGTGAGGTAGGCAGGTACCGACTACTGGAACAGCAGCAGCGCTGTGCTAAGGTATGCGCAGCGTGACACTATCTTAATACTAAGTGTACACTACTACTATGTACTACAGAGACCCCCTTGCTCCCTGCCTAGAGATCGATGGGCAAAACCTCCCGAGGTCGTTAATTATTACGTACACCGCTCTAAAACCAACCAAGAGCGCTGCTGTTTGCGGGCGTGTGTAGCCTGAAGAGTCGGAGCCGCGAAGCCGAACCTCGTACTTTTGCTCGTACCGCTCCCCCCTCTAGTCCCCCGTAGTCCTCCCGCCACCTTCCGATCTCCATCTCCGCTGCAAAGGACGCCATCTCTTGCACATTCAATAATATTGTCTACCTTACTACTACACTACGCTGCACCATCTAAGGTCCCATATGACCCCCAATCTGTTATTGTCATCGTCGTCTCAGAGCATAGTACCTACGGGCAATCAAAGCGGCTGCGGCTGCTGCTCTCTTGTTTCACCAGACACGGCACGACACTCGCCACCTTGGATTGAAATGTGAAGATTTCAAATATCGGCGCGGACCTGTCCCCTGTTTCTCTGCCTGCATCAACGATGCCGCGCCGGTAGCGCCAGAGACAGCTCTAAACCCCCCTGAACAGCATGATATGATGTCGACTTCTCCATGCACCACCACTATTCGGACGTCCTGCGGCGCAGGCTGGCAGACGCTCAGGTAAGTAGGTGGCCTAGACATTCAGTACAGACGTGCCTATACGTAAAGTGTATGGTGTGATATGAGGGGTTTGAGGGTGAAGAGCGAAGGGCGAATGGAGAGACCCTGAACAACCCCCTTGACGGTCCTCAAGACTCGTTACAATGAAAATTGCCTTATACTACACCGCGTTATGAATCTGTCTGCCCCTCTGTCTACACTACCAGTACGTTTCGGCCATTTCATCTCGTCTTTTGGATCGACACTGCTTGGAGGTTGTCCTCGTAAATCACGCCAGATAGATCGGTCCCGAGATTCGAGGTCCCCTACCCAAGACTTCGAGTCAAAGTCTCCACTTGGGCAGTTGTCCCTGTCTCTTTTCCACCAGAGCCCGTCTGATCGCGGAAAAGGATGCACGGAACGTCACGTACTTTCACTTATCCTGGATAAGCGTCTTTGCCCTTAAGAGGGAGGGCGTGGCGGACGCCGATCGCACAATGGTCGCGACTGCGTGGTACTTTTCGGCTTCGCTCTCGGCCGTCTTTGCTGCTGTGCCGCAGGCGGGCGTCCAGCCCATTTGCCGCCGCTGTCGCTCATTTGAGCGCAGAGTGGCCTGCAGAACGCCCTCTTTGCAACATGACAAAGGACCTTGTCATCCCGCCAGTTCAGCAACCCGCCAATTTGCCAGTGTGCTTGCTGTAGCCCTCCTACACTATGAGCGCATCGCTGCCTCAAGGCTCTGTTGATCGCTGTTGATCTACTACCGTCAGCGCGGGAAAAGCGCGACCCGCTACTTCAGAAACAGGCGCTTGTTATTAACGCAAATAACATCCAAGCAGTAACCAGGCCCTTATGTACACCGGTATAACAGTCTTGCTAATAAGGTTTGGTGTATTTGTAGTATGACACCTCTCGTCTCAAAATGAGGAGATGACATCTCAACAAGCGACTGGGTTCTCCCGCCATCCAATAGAGAACCCGTTCTCATCACATGCCGCTGAAACAAGTTGATATGAATATATGTCTCTGGTTCTAGAATAAGGGCCGGGGTAGCAATATTCCGAGCGAATAGGGGATACTGCCTGCCCTCCCCTAGCTGCAGCTAAATATCCTCGAATTCAATGTAGCCCTGCTTCTTCAGTCAATGGTACTCACCTCAAACCTCATGCAACAAAATGCCCGCTAGTTGTCGCCAGGCTGCGCTTACTATTGCCGCAATCCCCGCGTTGCCATTGAAGAAAGGCGGCGGGATGAATGACCATATAGGAAATCTGCATAGCATCATCCGTATGTCGCACCACTGGCAATATATTATACAACCCATGCCTATGAAGTCCATACCTGGCTAGTACTTCGTCTATGCAGACTGCTTGCCGGCAAATTTATTGACCACAGTTCGGCCGACAACGACCGCATGCTGCCTCAGCAACACGATGCTCGTCTCATTGTCATGTTCTTTTTATCCACATGAATACAACGTCGGACACGGCCTAGAAGCACGCACCAAGCTTATTTGGCCTTGCACTCATCCTAAAGAACGATAGCTCTTCTCGCGCCATCAATGTTACTCTGTGAATTATTCCAACGTCCAGCCCTAAGAGTGTTACACGAGGTTATTTCAGCTTGCACCACCACCCATTAGTCAGCCCTACATACGTCTCACACTACCGTGCAGAATGCGTGGCTGATATAGCGCGGTTGGAGAAATTGACTCGTTACTGGCTTTCCCTGAACTTTGCGTCTTGCGGGAAGAAAATTTTCTCTTGACCGGTTGTGATGAGATTGATTGATAGTGCATGTATCATGTTGCCCCGTATGGCTGAAAATAGATTGGGGGCGAGTTCCAGAACTGAATGAGCCATACGTTATCACGTAATATCCAAGTAGTGTAGCTGGAATGTCATTGTGACCACATAGAGCTCACGCATACGTACGCAAAGTACCACAGTGATATTTCTCATTGGAGATACATTATAGATGAGATAAGATGAGATGTGATGAGACGATCTGGTCGCTAACAGTTACGCATAGGTTATTCCTTTCTCGCCTCAATTCACGGTGCAGTGAGCACTAGGCAGATTAAACGTGGCCGGCAGATCTACCACATGTCATGATGCCACGAGGTCTTCGTTCCCACCATCAGAGATCGCACATGGCCGGCTACCACGAGTGAGGCCCGGACGAGAGGGAGAACTCCCTCCGAACCACGTTGTCGCTGTGCAACGGATATCCGAAACAGGAAGTTGGTGTGCAAGGGAGGGAGGGCATCTTTGTAGTCCGAGATGCACACCTAGTGTATCTCACCCGGATCATCACACAACTTCTTCCGAGCTCCCACCTCATGGCATGGCTATAACGCGCGTTTTATAGGGAGTCATTTATGCTATACGCTCGAGAAATTGAGTGCATACAATTTGAAGACCCCGATTCGATATGATTAAGATGTAGTATAAAGGGATTGTTTAAGCTGGCTAACCTAGAAGTTCTGCTACACTAGTATAATATCTCTGCGAATTATTTTTAGGTGGTAGGTGATCGCGTCGCATTTTCAACGAACATCGGTACCTGTCTGCACTAGCAAGCTCATCAGGTAGCTTCGCTCCTGTGGTGTACATTAGTCGATGCAGAAAGATTCCCCCTAGCCTTACTCTAGGTGCATATTTGACCTGGAGAAGGTCCTACTTGTCGCATAACGAAGCCAGGGTCATGCTACACCAAGCAATAGCACACTTAGTTATAGTAGGTGCCTAGGGGAGGGACAAGTCTACAGCTGCAGGCTCCGTTTAACCATTTAAGCTTCATGGAACAAGCTACTATGATATCTAAACAGACATGCGGGGTGAACGTATCATGCTGTGGTGTAAGCTGGGGATGCACGGAAAAGTATCGCAGGTATCCAATCAAGGTCTGCATGCTGCAGTACAACCCTCCATGATTTGGCAGCAGGTGTATGGGGTTCTGTACAGGCAGCTGAGACCCGATGCCACACGCTCTTAGGCGCGAAGCCCGGTTTTCAGCCGCTATAGAAGCTCGTCTAACCGGATTAGCCGAGCGTCTATAGACGCGATAGAAGCGGGGCCACCGCCTGCCCAAAAGGGACACCGCCCCTCTATTAGCCCAAGCCTGTAGGTGACTGGTACCGCATTTTGCCGCATTTTGTCCAATCGCGCTTCACGCCCTCAAACACCGCTCACGCATCTCATACGGCTCAGCCGACGAGCTCACAGTGAGATATCGACAAGAGGCTATGATTCGTCGTCGAACTGCCACCTCTTTAATTAAACTTGAAGTTGAAGATTATTCTCATTTCATGCACGGCGCAACCGGGGGAGAAAATGGTTGACGCCTCTTCTCTCTCCCTTCCCTGTCACTAGCCTGCCTCTGTGTACACGCAGGCAGCGAAGCGGTCGCCCTTAGTGCTGGAGCTTATACACCAGAAGCACGGCGCTCCAGAAACGACGGAGACACAGCTGGCTATGGAGGTCGTGATGGCGGAGGACACGAAGTGGAACGCGCGGAAGCGACGTGCAGTTCACTCGGTCTTCCCAACTGACAATTTCTCGCAGCCAACACCACAGTCGACGCCATTAGCGCGTTTTACTGAACAAGGCCAGCCCTTCGGAGGACCTTTGGCTCAGGAGCAGACACAGAAGCCAATAACGCCTCAGAATTGGGCTGCTCCTAGCGCTGGTGAGTTCCTGCGTCCGGCTTGGCCAGCCTCACCGGGACACACCCATGCCTCCCATCAGACCCGCTTCGATAGGGCTTGGCACACAGTCACATCTCTCATCGCATTGCCGCCTTCAGTCTCTGTGGAAGACTCGTTCGGGTCGCTTCCAAATTCTCAGGACTTAGAGGGCGGTGTATTCGAGAATGCGCTGCTTGATGTTGTCAATCATGCTTCACGTCTGCCCCTGGCCAGCCATACCGAGGACATCTTAGCTTGGCATACCCAACAGGTGCGGCAGCATTTTGTCAGCCACGTACTTCCCCTACTAGCTATTTGCGATGGCTATTCAGATCAGACACAGGTTCTTCTGGGAAGTATTCGAACCTTAGAAGCCGCACGTCGACAGTACATATACGGCCTGTCATTAATCGTGCGGCCTATGGAGACACAACAAGCAGACCTAGCGCTTAAGAAATTCCTTCGAGATTTGCATGCAATTGTTGGAAACTCCATGTCTAGTGCCCTAATAACTGCGCTTCGGACCGTTCTCGGCCACATGATGAAGACTGTACTGGGGATAAACTCAAGCTCCACTGTCTTAAGTGGAAAGAAACCCCAACAATCCGCGGCCAATGTGAAGCATACTCGAGAGGAACTGACGCAACTAGTCGATTCACTTTGCAAAGTCGGGCTAACCGGCGAGCGATTCCAGATCTTGTTCGCTGAGCTTCTGGACGGGATGATGGTCACGTACGTGCAAGAGTCCTTTGCCGGAGACTGGAGTTTGACAAACCAAGACGTGCCCATGGTAGATTCGCTCACTGGCCAAAATCAACCTACTCAGCCTCGATGTATACTACAACTTTCAGACTGGGTCGAGAACCATTATGCTCGCCTAGCCGTAGAAGTCACCACCAGACTTGGAGGGGTAGAAGTCTCTTGGACTGATGTAGAAAAGTGGAAGGAGACTGCTGTTGGCAGACTTGCCACACTTCGTATCAATGAATTATTCGACATAGTAATCAACTGGCGCAATAGTGCGGGCGGGATCGAGGATCTCCGTTTCGCCGTCACCACCCCTCAACGGAGGCTACAACTTACCGACGCGTTCTCTGCAGCCCTGCAGAGCCGCCTGCTCCATCCAGGTCGCTCAACCCTGGAGATCCTACGTACATATATCGCCATGATACGGACGTTTCACAAGTTGGATCACTCACGCGTCTTACTCGATCGTGTAGCCTACTCTCTGCAGCTTTATCTGTGCACGCGTGAGGATACAGTGCGTCTCATCGTCTCCGGCTTATTGTCTACCCCTAAGGAGGTTGAGTCAGAAGCGCGAAAGACGAAACTAGTTGAATTGGTAGAGTTGCTATATGATCCCGATCAATACCGCTCAGAGCGGCAGGATGAGGAATGGGATGACTTGACATGGGTTCCACCGCCCGTGGATGCTGGTTCTAACTACAAGCGCCGCAAGTCAGAGGATGTCATAGGGACTTTGATCAGTGCCCTGGGGTCTCCCGAAGTATTCATCAAGGAGTTTCAGAATATCATTGGCGAACGGCTACTCTCACAGCAAACTTCCTTTGATCAAGAGATCGGCGTGCTTGACCTGCTCAAGAAACGATTCGGTGAGTCGTCGTTACAGGCTTGCGACGTGATGATCAAAGACATCCAAGATTCACGGAGACTCGACGGCGTGATTCACCGTAATTTCTTAAATCAAGATGAAAAGGTAGCACAGACTCGAGATATTCATGCGAAGATTCTTTCGCGGCTCTACTGGCCTGAGGCCGGCGAAGAGGATTTTGCGCTGCCTGAAGCCGTTGCCACGATGCAGAAGGCATACGCATCCGTATTCGAGCATCTTAAACCATCTCGTAAGCTCAAGTGGCTCAACCATCTCGGTCAAGCTACCGTGGGGCTTGAATTTGAGGATCGCACCATTGTCAAACAGGTGCGCACATACGAAGCTGCTGTCATCAATGCGTTTAGTGAGCAGAATGCATCTAGCTCGACATTCGACGAGCTCTGGACGAAGTTGCAGATTGATGAAGATCTCCTCTCGGCAGCACTCCAATTTTGGGAGAAAGAACAGGTACTACGTAAACAGAATGACGGCCTCTACGTCGTCATCGAACGGCTCTCGGATGCGACTGAGTCATCGGCAGTGGGACAGTCCAACATGGTCGCACCATCAGCGTCAGCCGCAGACACCACGCAGTCACCCCCCCGTAGAGCCAAGTCTGGCATGAGCGAGAAGGAGAAGGAGAAGCGCGCCGTGTACTGGCAGTTCATCGTGGGCATGCTGACCAACTCGAGCCCTGCCATGCCCCTTAATAACATCGCCATGATGATGAAGATGCTCATCCCCGACGGGTTCCCCTGGAGCAACGAAGAATTACAGGAGTTCCTTGGCGAGAAGCTCGGCGAGGGCGAGCTGGAACTCGTTGGGGGCAAATATAAGCTTATCAAGAAATGAAATGAGACTACACGATACAGGACACAGAACGAGAGGAGATGAGACGCGATGCGATGCGCAAGCGTCGTCGTATTTTGGACTTTTAGTGTTAGTTTTGTCTGGCTTAGATCATCACGTAAGCAAAGCAAGCAACCACATAAGACAGACAGACTTGCAGCCACGAGGCAGCACGTGGTAATTTCGGACATTACTCCAAACCAGCAGTCAGCCATTCGCGTCCCAGGTTCTTATTTTATATATTTCGTTCAATTTCTGACCATTGTTAGTGTCTTCGAAAAAGGGGTCTTTCGTGCGTTTTGCGTATGACGTACCGCTTGGGTCAGATTGCGATGAGACACTGCGCTACACACACACACACACACTATAAGTACGTACGCATACATACACTCACATATACATGCATGCAGACGACACGCCCACGCTATGTTTGATAAATATGGAAATGCTTGCTTGCATGCTTACGCTTATGTGATGCTGGTTGTTGCTCGACGTAACACGCTAGTCTAGTCTAGTCTACCTAGTCGTCCGTATCTAGTCGAGTATTATACGAAGACGCATCAAGCACGCGAATATGCACACGACAGCAAACATTGATTTGATTCCGCAATGTGCTAACCCATCCTCGTCAATTTGTGTACATTAGCACCGCATTGCCAGCTAGTTAGCTAGGTAATTGGCTAGTGAAACGATAATACTGCCCGTATATCTGACCCTTATATCCGACTCTGTCTGGAGATCATTGGTGGCCGGATAATGGATTGAATGACTGGCTGGTGTCGCGGGTTCGCTGACGCGGCAGAGCTTACTTACATATACGCATCTAGCTAGCACATCGCACATCTGCACATCGCATATACATACACACCAGCATACATATCAGCAAATACGCAAGTACTTACCTACATAGGTAGTGAGTAATCGTGTAGTGTTATGCATACGTCTGTCTACATATGCCTACATACGAACATATAGACCTACGCTACACTACCCTACACTACGCTGGACTAGACCATGGACCGTTCAAGTGAAGCCGATCTGTCATCCCCTTCCCTTTCTCTCCCCGGCTCGCTTGGATACCACATCTGCACATTTGCACGTAGGTATGTGTGTACGGCATCTATCTGTCTGTCAGCCAGCGGGAATCAAACCAAAGATCGCCGGTATATATATATACATCTATAGCACACTTTAATACGACAGATATTACAGTACTATGCCGTATTACACTATATCTGATTCTACGCTTCATAACGCATGCAGGTCAGATCTGCTTCCGTGGAGATGAGGGTTGGTGGTGGTAAGCTAGAGCGCGTAGACATTCACTCACCTACTCACTCACACACGCACATACGAAGATGAGTCAAGGGGTGATATACTAGGTAAGTGCTAAGGACGTATTGAGTAGGGAGGTAGGTAGGTAGGTGAGGAGGTAGGCAGGGCGGGAAGAAAGAAAGGAGAAAGGCTGCCCAGCCGGATAAGGAAAACTCCGTGTTGTGTCCCCTTTCCCCTTACTCCTTTACCTACTTTCCAAACACCACCCTCCTCCATCTCTTCCCCCTTTTTATCTTCCCCTACTACCTAGGTAGAATTGGGATAAGAGTATGAGGCAGGGGTGATGGACTTATACTATAGGGGCTTGCTTGCTTGGTACTTACTTAGTATGCCGTGTTAAGGAGCTGTTGCTGACTGACTTAGCTGTTCATTTTCTATTTAGTTGGGATATGGATTCCGGGGTACGAAGATGCCGGCAGGGCATAGATCTGTTGTCTATATGGTGGGATGTATGGATATGAGTGAGTAATCGTCTGCCGTAGGATCTATATTGACATCAGGAAAATGTCTTTGGACCATAACGGGCAGGATTATCGATTTTACTCAAAGCTTCCGCTTCTATGCCTGAAAAGTATAAGGGATTGTTGTGAAAGAGATTGGTGTTGTTGCATTAATTGTGAATGTTAAAGCGCATCGAAGATTAATTTTATATAGAGTTAACTAATTCCTCGTCCCCCTTTGGGAACTCTTATCAGGTGTAGATATCCCTGAGTGCCTATTGTAGGAATCCATGAGAGCTTCTCTATAGGTCCCTTAATGTAGTATCAGACGAGTTTGTGACCAGCCTTCAAAGAATTCGTAATAAGATATCAAGACGAGTGTATTTCTAGAGAATCCAGATTTTGTCGTACCAAGATTTCTGTTATTTACAAATACCCGTGATAATATAGTTTCACTAATCCGATTTGCGGTCATGGTTCGAGTGTATCCGCTAGATAGACAGGCGCAGCTGAAGACTCTCCCGGGGAATTTGTAAACTTACCCGCATGCTAAGGTTACAAAAGCACAAAACTCCATTGTAGATTGAGCTCTATGATAAATTCACGGTATTGTAATTGTGCCAACGGGAATACCTCTGCATGTGAAGCGCAAATTGCTCGTTTAGATACGGCTTGGTCCTAGAGCCGCTGTGTGTAAACACTGGTCTCCGAGATTAATTAGGTTATAAATTGGACCCGACAACTTGACATCGTTCGTAGCTTACGACTGGGTCACTGGCAAGCAGACGAACATCAGTCAGTGGGCCATCGACCTGTAAAATTACCTCGCTAAGCTGGAAGGGCTGGTGCCCTTAATAACTAGAGCGAACTCTTGCGTACTCCAAGATACCCGGGAAACTGTAGCATCTCGAGCTCAGAGATGGAGGAGAGTAGAATTCCAACTGAAGTCATACGGTTACGCATCATTCTTTGTTATGAACGTAGCTTGTTTAATGTGCAGCTGGGGAAAATCGAATGAGAGTTGCTATGAATACGTAAAGGTATGGTGATCTCTGCTTTCTAGATATCTCAACACGGGCGTAACTTGGTTTCGTTCTTGAAAAAAAAGGCTACGAACGTCATCGCGGTCTCGGGGTTAGTAATAACGACTACATCACATCTCTTCTGTTCCGAAGTGAGCTGCCTAGAAGAGCAACGTTATAACGGAAACGTTGGTAAAATGACAATGGTGTGCCGTCTATATCTCCAGCGCTCGATCTCTAAAGCGGTTTCCTAGCAATCGTCACTGTCGGACGAATCCTGAGCACAGCACCAGTGGTCTCATCAGCTTCCGCATAGGCCTTAGGAAGCAGATGCCTCCATTTCTCGCCATGCTCATCATCCGTTTCTTTCAAGTGCAGGCTTAGCTCTTCAGCCAAACATAGGTCCAGGTATGTCCAAGCCTTGAACATCTCGGGCGCTGGTTCATGCGGGTGCTGGACTGCCGTTTCGAAACCCTCTTCCAGCAGCGTCTCAGGAAGCCTTTCGATCCAACTTATAATTGCCAGAGTTAGTATTATTTACTCTCCCCGAGAAATTGAAGTGTGGTCAAATCGTACCTCCAATCTGCGATGGTTTTGACTTTTTCGAACGTAGCCACCATATTAGGTGCCTTGCTATTATCAGATTCCGGAGTTAACACATGGTAATGGTTGAACGGGTCAAGTTCGTCCCATTGCAAGTAGCCACCGGGTTCTATTCCTCGGTCAGCCAATTTTATAACTGAAGGTCCCTCGGCTAGTTAACGGGGAATACAGACTCAAAAGCATCTTGATATGTTGGATGACCGGTTTTGGGCTCCCGCTGCGAATCAACGATAGAACTAGACGCAGATGTACAACGTCGAACTTCCCGTGAAAAGCTTGCGGTGGTTCTTCTAGAAGGTTTGATGTAGACAGAGTTACATTTTTTGGCAACCAGGAGTTGTGTGGAAACAGCGCCCTGCTTATATCAAAGCCATGATACTTGATGTCCAGCCCATTGACTTCTGGAGACTTAACCAAATCGAACAGCCATATTCTAAAGCCAAATATCAGGTCAGCGCTGTAACATGATTTCTTCTATGAGCTTTTACCTACCCCGTCCCAGTTGCCAGATCCGCCACTTGTAAAGGCTCTTCGCCTCCGGTGTGTCTTGACTCTTGCTTGCCACGTAATTCTTTTTGTATCACTGGGTGCAATAAGAACCTTTGGGCGTCTTTATACATGAAATGTTGCAGGTTCAGTCTAAGGTTAATGTCAATATGATTCGTATATACGAATAGTCGTCAGGGAAGTTACCTTGATGCGGCAGCATAATCTCGTCCCAAATTGTACCCATCAGAGTTGGTAGAATCTGTAGTAGTCATTTTGACTCAATACTAATAATACTTCAATCGATGGAATATGAAATTCTCTTGTTCAATTCAGCGATTCTTGCCCCCACAGGGGGCACAGTCTCTTCACAATTAAAACCCGGCTGCTCCGTGCGCAGTTAGAAGCTTAAGCCCGTGCTAAACAACAGAATCTTCGAGTATTACGATATTACCGCCAATGTTACCCAAGAATTTCCACTCATGCACAATACATGCACCAGAATGGGTTACCAACACGGTCTTATCGAATGAGAACTCGAGAAATCCACTTCCAGCCAGTTGAGAAGACACTCAATTGCCTAGTTGGTATAAGGTCGGGAAATATTACCGTTTCGGCTGTGCGGGAATGTCTCGGGGCTAGCAGCTGACATGATCCAAATGTTGCTGTCGCGACAACTTATTAGTATATCAATGGAGCCATAATCACTTCGCCAAGTCCCGCTCACTTTACTAGAGCTCTACACTCTTAGCAAGACCGGCATATAGGACTTACATGAAAGCATGCCGAAGGCGGAATGTCCCGCGGCAAAGAGAATGTAGGTTTCTGTACTTTGAGTATGCTGCAATGAGCATTTTCTAGCATCGAAACGGGGAACTAGGAACTCAAGGGGAACGTAGCCTGATCAAGACCCTTCATCTTCATCATTCAGTAAGAATTCGTATTATGCCGCTCGAGGCTAATTATATTCACCTACGTAGAACAAAACCCGAAACATGCAAATCAAAGCTTTTGCCATTTCCCATAAACTCCAATGACCCTCTATGAATACTCCTTGCAAGTCCTGAGCAGATTCTCATCCGGTATAATCGTACCCCTTTTATTCCCAACAACCAACTCCACACTATCAGGATCATGACTAGCCTCTCGGATCCGCAGCCGCGTCATCCAGGTCTTCGACCTGTCGATGCCCGCGCCCGAGTTCTTCAGCTCGTACGCAGGCGGCGAAGAGACGGCCAGCGCGACTAGCTCGCCGATGCTGCCCCACGCGCCGCTCGTCCACCCGTTCCTCTGGTAGAAGAAGAATATGAAGGAGTAGCTGAAATGAACGGCTACGAGCACTACGTGGATGAGGAGGGTGATGATCGAGAACCAGATCGTGCCACTTCGCAGACCATAGGCCCAGCCGTAGCGCTGGACCTTGAACGTGAAGGGAGTTTGAGCGTCGAAATCCGATACGGGCTGGGTGCTCAGTTTGGGTGTTTCGTTGCCTGGGAAATATTGAACGGTTCTGACGTTGCCGTTCTTCGGCTCTGATAGCCAAGTTGTTAACGATATGTTGCCGAAGGTAGAGCGCGAGAGCCAGTCTGCCATCACGGCGCTGAGGGTAACTGCGATGTCGACGGCTTCTACGTTGTAGTCTTCCGACGGCTGGTCTTGTTTGCCGAAATACAGGATCTTGTCCTTTTTATCGCCCTCCTCAGCTGACTGGGTACCCACGAACTGCAGAAGCAAGTGCTCGACGACTGTCGAGTCGCGATATTTGCCATTTGATGGTGGCGCCTCGGCATTGAGGGCAGTTGCCCAGTCTGCGGATATAGAGATAGGCTCGCTGATATTCCACTTGAACGAGGCGCTCTTTATGTCATGGTCAGCGGCAGAGAGATCAGCAGAGGCTAGCCAGTCCGTGAAACTCGTGCCGACGATGTCGTCCGTCTTCGGGTCGAATCTAACGTCCGTAGAGACCCATCGCGCGTCTATCACGCACGGCGAAATAAGACTGCCTTGCTGGGGCTCATTGTCGTTGCCGAATGCGACCTGTGGCACAGCCACGATGGCAGCGAGTGATGCGTTCAATATTTCACCTTGCGATCCTTTGATAACAGAGGAATCAGCCCACGTGACATTGGCTTCGTCTAAGGGTCGCGTCAAGTTCAATAGACTATCCGGCACAGTCCATATGGTGTTCGAGGAAGAGCTAGGACTAGATTTAGAGAAATCGCTGATCATATTGCCGGTGTCAAAGGTCGGAGGGTCCTTCCCTACCGTTGTGAAGTCCACTGGATTGCATTGAACTTGAACAAGCGGGATATACACTGGCGTGTCGCGCGAGGTTGTAAGCCTCGGCTGGACAGGGTCTTTGGCCGCAGAAGATGTATATTCGCTCACCCAATGCCAGAAGGAATCGGTCAGTGCCAGAACACTCGACTGAAGCGTCGCCGTCAAGGAGGCAGCTGTTGACGCACTATCAGAGGCCGCTAATCGGGTAACGATTTCTCTTCTTGATCGCCGGGAAAAAGTGTTTACCATTGTCGGATTATTGTGCTGACCTCTCGTGATGCCATATGTCGAACCTTCGTCATACCTGGTCCATTGCCAGTCGCTCAGCTGAGAATACCCTTCGCCAGGACAACTCTGTGTATTCCAGTTGTCCCCTCGGCAGGCTTGGTTTACATCGGACAAGTCCAACTTCATAGGGTGGAGCTCAGAGGGGGCACGTTGGATGTAGGAAGTTAGGGGAAGGCTCTTGTTGAAAGGGTGAGGCACATTCCACCAGCCTACAGTAGGAATTAAAGCGCCAGCAGATGCTGGTCCGACGAGGAAACTGTAGAGGATAGCCAGGCCGAGAGCCAATGCCACGAAGAACGCCTTATAATGGCGATGAAAGAGGCTATGTCTCAAAGGTTTCACGTAGCTTTTGCTTATTAGGTACTCGGCTGACCCGATTTGAAAAGCTCCCACCATGAGGCCCATGGGTATGCCATATGGCCCAACCAACATGCGACGAAAGATGCTATTGCCTCAAGGTCAGGTGCAGCTCTCGAAGACGGATGAGTGAAACGAAGGGTGCACATCTCAATAATAATAATGAAAAGCTCTGGCTTAGGAGTTGGTCTCCTGGGAGTAAAAAAGTGCTTGGTGTAACTCACTGTAAGACCTATGCGCAGAAACGGCAACGATATTAGTATTATATTCACGTTGAAGCCTGAGAACTTGAAATATATAATTCGAAAACACACCATTGCAGACAACGACCCCACGATCAGAATCTCATGGAGCTTTGCCGGGAATTGCAGGAAGACCAGCCACCTCGTATCAAAACGGGCGTCATCGTCCCAGTAGACCTCGCGAAAACTCAGCTGCACGATGCTGATCGTCACTATGACAGGCAGAAAGTGCACGAGCGGGTGAGTTATGTTGATGCGCCTGCGCAGCGCAACCTTGGGCTGTTCTCTCGTGTCATCGATGCTGACGCTTATGAAGGCTTTTTCGTCGCCGATGAGGTCGTCGTGCATAGAGTCGTAGCTAGTACTGGGGGTGTATATGGGTCGCATTCTGATGATAGGTTTGATGTGAGGGTGTTGTCGTGAGCGGCCAGTGTTGACAGCGCACTTGTTATTAGTCTTGAGGTCAACTTAATAGCCGTGTAAACCCGGATTGGAAGAGAAAGACATGATGAATATCTTTTCGCGAAATCCATTGCAGTCTGCGTACTGAGGCGGATTCATAAGGAATACACAATCACCACCAACAGTACCTACAATTGAGTACCGAAAACTGCTTCACCCCTACCTGCCAGCATCTTGAGTTCTCAGTTATTGGAGGATGAGTCCTGCATAGCTAATTGTTAGCTATAACGTTTAGCGTCTCCCAACGAGCACTGCTTTTTCAACAGGGCTGGAAATCCTTCTCCCACGTGAAACAATCTTGAGGGGCTCTACTGTAGGGCTGAGATCAACACACGTTCCATCATGGGTCCTCGAAACACAATTCCATGAGGAGTTCTATGATACTCTGATATCTTCTTCTGGGATGATGCGCCTGTCTCTATGGCATGTATAAAACAGGTTGCTTCAATTCCCCCCCAAGGGCGACGGCACTTGAGCGTATGACCTTGGCTTGGTCCTAGTCAACATAAGTCCCAGTTTCGCGTGCATCGTGAGCCATCTAGATCCCAAATTTCGAGCAGTTGCGAACATGGGTAGTGTGTACATGAAACTGAACAGCGGGTATAGTCAAGAAGAGATAGCCACCGGTGTCCTACGTGAGGCCCAAGAGTTCGGTATGATCATGATGTGACGAGGTAACAACACCTGCTTGGCTTGTTACAACATACTGCACCCCTGAGGCGAAGTGCTGTTTTGAAATCGATAGCTTTCTGAAGATTCTTTATCCGCATTCAAGCCCACCATTTACGTCTCGGTCCCGAGGGTGCGCGCGTATGTTTGTAGATGGTTAGGGTAGAGAGATATTCGATGCCGCATAGCCAAGGATAATCATCTGTTTCGATAAGATGTCTATTTTCGGGT
Source organism: Xylaria sp. FL0933 (assembly GCA_022578765.1). Lineage (NCBI taxonomy): Eukaryota > Fungi > Ascomycota > Sordariomycetes > Xylariales > Xylariaceae > Xylaria > Xylaria sp. FL0933. The sequence continues at coordinate 271,751 of MU389755.1, forward strand.
GTAGTGTTGTCCTGTTTGGGTGCCATGTGCATGATAAATCGTCAGTGCGTGCGTTCATCCGATTGTAACGTGAATCCTACCCAAGAATCGATAAGCCTATTAAACTCGTTTCGGTTCTTCAACATAAAAAGCAGCAGCGCTGGGTTCATCTACTCTCATGTAAACGGGACATGGCTTTTATCATAAAAAATTGAAAGAAAACATACTACGAGAAAAGGAAGTAAGTAAACAACTATAGCTTCACAACGTTCGGTGGCATTGAACTGTATATGGTTTATGAAAATCATTAGTAAGCTGGGAACCTCCTCCAATTTCTCCCTCTCACATTGGAAATATGGTGTAAAACAGAACAGAACGCATATCAGAGTCGTAAAGAATCAATAGCTTGGTGCTTTATCTTCATGATATCTCTTGTTATAAAAACTCTGCGAAGTAAACGAGGCAATGAATTACACTTCAACAAATCTAACATTTAATCTTCTTCGTTAATGTTGTAACTAAGTTCACTAATGTCTCGTCAAACCCCTTTTGCGCAACAACCTATACTCACAACATACTTAAAAATCAGGTTGACGCCCGCCTAGAGTTCTAGATGGAAATGCCGGCAGGCGGTCCCGAACTTATGACTTAGTTGATAGTAAGGACCAAGGTATGACTTTAATGCTCACTATCTCCGTGAGAGGGGATATAATGATTCATTGATGTCAAGTTCATCGGTTACGGTGGCTTGGGTATATGACTAGCTTATTATGCAGAGAGATATTCTTAATATTAGGCCACTTGCTGCTATCCCGACTCGAAGATCGCAATGCATATGCTACGTACGTTGGCTAACTACCGTAAGGGAGTAGAATGATTAGCTTCCTGGCCACATGTTATGAAGCTATGGGTATGACGGCCAACTCTACGCTCTTCACCATTCAGCACGAGGTTTCATATTTCGTCTTCATTGCTGCTTCTATACGTGGTGCTGTTTACGTAGTTTACGTATCACGTAAGGGACCGTGTCTTCTTATTATTGTCAGACGTGAATATGAGTTCTGAATCTTGACGGCGGAAAGGCGATCTGGCTCAGACGCGCTGTGTGAACGAGTGAGATATGTATCTCAGCTTCTAGGTGAGATCCTACTACCCGTAGACCCAATATTGGCTAGTTGGGGGCTACTCGTGGGCGGAATGACGAATGACACGTATGATATCACTTATAAAAATGAGTCAAGGTCGTCTTCGGCACTCACGATTCAAATTAGCTGTCGGCGGTGGATCATTGACATACGCGTGACTTGCTGGTGTCTCACATGCTTCGCTATTTAATTCATTCGTGGATTTGAACCTAGTATCTTATTAATCTTATGAATAACCTAATTTAACCCGTTTATAGGGTTAACAAAGGGTCGAAGTTTGGTAGATGAATGAGCATAGGTAACCCGGGACCTTTGAAGGTTGCGGCGAGGGCGTACGAGATGGGCTCTGCGACGAGCGTGTCCGTAATATGAAACCTTCAAACGAGTGATGTGGCAGCGAAAATAGCTCAGCCGGAATAAGACGTTACAGGCGGCGGTACTGAATGAATGCACAGTAGGGAGGAAAGAAAGAAAAATTTCGCTTTCGGCCCGTGACAGGCAGTTAATGCGCACAACGTAACGTGGGTAGGTTCGGGAGGGAGAAGAAGTGGCGGGCCTTCTGGGGTCTACCATACACGTAGTACTTCTGACTAACAAGGTTGAACGGAGCATGGCAGTAGGAAAAGGGAGCAATACTATGATAAGTCAGTATAGTAAGATGTGCTGGCGCCGATGGGTTTGTGGACTGCCCCGTTGAATGTGATGCAGTTAGCAGAAACCCGCTGAAAGTCTAGTGAATAATGGGAAAGTCTCAAATTGAGGCGGTGAGATGAGTACTAAAAGTACCTTGCTGAGCTTCATGTCTCGATAAAGGTGGAGTATGTTTGGCTTGATAGCCTCATCAAACACCTCCTAACGGTGAAGTATTATAGAGCTAACTCTGCCTTAGTGCCCAAATCCACTGATGAAACAACACTTACGGTATACTACAAGCGCGGTAGCGTAGGTATGCCAGCTTTCTATCCCGCACGAAGAGTAGATCAGTTCAAGCTAAGTTATTCCTACGTATTAGTGCGTCATGAAACCTTGTGGTGCGCTGCTGGGTAGATAGCCAAGCCTGTACAGGAACTGGCTATCTAAACCGCAGCCGTAGATAGCTTGCTCGCTATTGCTCGGAAGATACGGCGATAGGGTGAGCCGATAAGCGCTACAAACTGGGCAAGTGCTGGCGAAAAATGTTACGCCGTATACGAACGGCCTGCTGATGACTGTACGGTACCCTTAGTACGCTGAGAACGATAATAATAGGCATGTTGATCTCCAAGTTAAAGTGCGGTAAACGAGCGTCGTGTGAAGCAACTAATGCCGGGCGACGGGTTGAACTCGAGCTGGATGTGATGACACTTCTATATCCGGTCGGGTTCGGACTCGTAAGCGTGTTGAAGCCGTACATTATTAGACTGGACTGGACCAGTCTAGGCCAGGGGGCATGCGTTGAAATGAAAGTTTAGCCAATAAAAATCGTTGGTGGTCTGATAGGCTTCTAAAAATGACAATGTAAGACGGTCCGCATATATTCCGGAAGGGCTGCAAGAAAGAGAGTGTTTTCCTGGTAGACATTCCTCGACTTGTTATGGAATCGGGCGGATACTCTTACCATTTCGGAAGCGTACGATACGATAGGTTTAGTCCAATGGCCGCTTTTGCTCAGACACTGCCTAAGTTAACATCGGTCAAGGAACTGGGCATTGAGTTTGCAGATAAGGTATGCTGAGAGAACTGGTCTTTGAAATCTGTAGTTAATCCTTCGCAAAGAACCATTCGTGTATGTTGGGTGTAGTTCGTGATTCAAGATAGGACACCTATAGAAGCGGACTTATTTCATATTGAGCGGTTGAGACGCCTCAAGTCCACCAACAAGCATTCACGAAGTGACTTACAAGAACAATAATACCTCCACTTAAGGGTCATGTGAAATCTCACCGTGATCATACCCCATAATATAGGTACTCAACCACTAACATGGCCACGTTGCGTTCGACAATTGACTTTATAGCCTATTGACTTTCCAGATCATTGCTTTACCATCAACTGTATGCTTGAGGCTTTGATGCCGTTAAAGCCGATATTTGTGGAAGGTTTGGAATGAGAGTCTAATTCCGCTTGCTGCGTTGTTGAGGTCAGATAAACCAACGGCCCTGCGTGCTTGTGGATTATGAAAGCCGAACAATGCCGGGATATTGATAACAATATCTGACTTTATATAGAACATAAAGCCGAAGAATAGATAATAATGACGCCCGCGATTTCATGCATTGCTAGTTGTTATCGATTCCAGGGTCGCGTCTTCGACTGCATGCATTTTTCTCACAACCCGGAGCTTCTTCAGATCAAATCAGATTCGAAATCTAGACTTATGCGAATGATGCTAGACGCTTGTGTGGCCAACGACCGATTGGTATAAATCCCCGCCTGTTGCATCTTCTCAGAAGCGCGTCGATCAAAACGCTGCTGTCCCCCTTGTTGTGGATTTTATTTATCTCTCCATCATGAGATTAGGTAGAGAAAATTGCCTACTAGGTGTATGTATGCATGCATGCGATAAACTGCGAGAATGGTTGATTTTTGTCCGATACTACGTACAAACCTGGAGCGATGCAAGCATGGCCGAATTTGGCTTTCAGGCCAGGCTTCGAGCTGAAATCTGTGGGTTTGCATGGCGAGTCTTGGCGAGACACCAAGAGTTGCTTTCCCAACGACAGCTTCGCGTGGCGGATTGGTCGACTGTAAACATAGCCAATGGATGAATTGCGATTCGTAAAGCGCACCAGCAAGAATAGAAAGAATTGGTGTAGTTGGCCAGGGCCAGCTCTCAGTCCACCAGTAAGAATAGTTTGCCGGGTAGCTTCGGCATGAGAATGCGAGCGACTCCAGACTCTTGGCTGGTCAACGTCGAGAGCTCAGGACGAAATGGTTGCATGAGTGCATTCGTCAACTGCACCACAAAATGAGGGGATATACTAGACCCGAGAACCCGCTTGCGGTACCATGAAATGGTATTGGGTAACTCTACTAGTCGCGAGTGGCTCTTTACAGCACGTCGTGGTTGTTCTGGTTGTCATTCGGTGACATCCATCTGGCGGTATGCCGAGGAAGAGGAACTTTTGCGCATCCTAGTGGGGGATCGGCTTGTCTCGTGCGATAGAAGGAAGAGAACCCCGAACGTTTCTCTAAAGCCGATACGACGCAATATTCCGACCCACCGCTGTTACAGCATTACCAACAGCACTGGTCAGAGTGGTCGGAGGACTCCTAGTCTCAAACCTGTAAAGGGAGATCGGTCCAGCTTCGAAAGCGGCTGAGGAATATAAAAACCGCCGTTTCCCCATTTCTCAGGGTAGGTAGATAGACAGCAGACGCATCTTATGCACTGTACATGAATGAAGTGTGTGATTGACTGGTTTGTTCCGGGCCGGCCGGCTTATAAGCACGGCTACGGTATTTATTAACTTGGGGAGCTCATGACCGCAGCTCCGAGACTGTCAGACCAACCAGTTCGCCAGCCCGAGCCACAAGCGAATAAATCAGAACCCGGCCTGTTGCAAGCGCGCGCAGCCCTTGCTGAAAAGAGAATAGTTGGGCGTTCGTGTGACTTGTTAGTCATAGTGCATGTGTGTATGGCCTCGCCTCCCTTGGGGTTGAACTGGGGGAAAAGATGCACCGTTGCCTCGCTAACATGCTTGGGCCTGGGTTCTTCCTTGGCCACGTTCCAACATGGACAATGATTACTACCCTCGGAAGGTCGAGAGCGTATGCAGCGCATCGGCGAGCGAGTGATCGATGATATGATAGGCACTAGCTGCCTAGTCTAGAGAGTAGGTCTCAGTGAGGGTCGCATTTCCCAGTAGACGATACCATTTAGTGGTGTTGCCATGAGAGACAGTCAGGCGTGCGAGAATCGTCATCGCCGTTTGTTGGCTCATCGTCGTCGTCGTGCACACATACAAGTTTTGGCTCTCGTAAGCGGGCGTCGATTCAAGGCGCGGGTGCCGAGCGATCGATCGCCTTTGCCGCATCACACTATCACAATCGCTGGATGGACTCAAACTTGCCCGAGAAGCAAACAAAAGGACCAAACCTTATGCTGGAGCTGGAGTCGAGGGTGCTGACGGCGGCATTGAAATCATGGCCGTCGTGCATCCGCTGATTCATATATTTAATATACCAGACGTATAATACTACCAAGCATGGCACAGCACGCACAAACAGCGGCTGTTGGCACAGCCAACCACTCGCACACGGCTCATTGACCTTGCAGTATGACCGATATGATGGCGGTAGTATTGGTGAGAGGGGCGAGTTCTACAGGGACGTGCTCGACGACGCAATGATGATGGCGAGAAACGAGAACAGATTACCATGTAGTGACACCGTGCATGGCGAAGCGGCAAATAACCGGCTGGCTGAAAAATACCTACTGTCAGTACTCACTTGCAAGGGAGACAGGTGTGATATTCTCGTCGGTCAGTAGCAGGAGACTCTGGTCCGTGGTAGCGAATTGTGACAGTCGGCTTGGTAACAGGAGAGACAGAGGAGAGAAAAGCAAGGTGCGAGGCTTCTGATAAGAGACAGTCAATTTCGAAACTGCACTTGGGTGGAAGCGACGGTACACATTCACGGAGCTTTCAGAGGCAGGTGTTCCGGGCCAAGACGGGGCTTTGGCCAGAGACAGAGCCTGTATTCCTTGTGAAAGATAGCTAAGCCGCTAGAGTTAGGTAAGTCCTCAGGGCGAGTAGGCGTTTATAGCGTTCATATTATACCTCTCTGCGCTGTACAGTAAAAGTGTGCCTACCTACCACCAGTATCATGCCTCTGTATCGCCTGCTATAACTGTGTCCCTTCCTACCTACATGTAAAGGATATGTAGGTATTTTACCCGCCAAGGGATATACGGGAACTTTGTATGCGTAGCCAAGCACAGACTTTCCAAAAAGGACGGCTATATTCGAGGTTTTCAACGTTCCATTTAACCTCACGTGTCGGCTTCGTCGAGGCCTGCTGACGCCAGTCAGATGCCGGCGCACAGGATACTTGCTCAGAATTGGTACGCCTTTCCGTTGTTTGTTGGAATAAACCGCCACGAACAAGCAAGTCTTGGGAGCCCAAGTCGGGAATGAACCAGCTACACAAAGCAAGAAAAAGTTTTCATTTTCAAATCTTCTTTTATTTTGTTATACGATGACAAGAATTATCCTTTAATTTGCCATTCGGCTCTGTCGGTTGTCTTGCCTCCCCTCCCCTCCCCCCAGCCCCCCGGCATGTCTTTCGTTCAGCAGCTGCATTGTAATGGGCGCAGAACTTGGATTCGGAAGCCGTCTGCGTTTTACGTGACCCCGATCTTCTAGTGCGCGCGCGCGAACGGACGCAGCCACTGTGATTCTGTGAGCGTTGGATCTACCCACGTAACTTACCCCGGCTTCAAAGCAACACCCGGTTACATGACGGGCGAATGGGGAAAATGAGAGAGTGCGTCAGATTCCGCCCTTTGCTCTACAGTACGCTGGATTAGCTGAGATGCTTGATAACGCTAAAGATGACACTACATGAGCAGATCGGCTAGGCTCTATGGCTTGCCATTAGTCGCCATCATGATGCACCCAAGACTTATAAGAACTCATAATCCGACGGCGTAAGAACGTGGCACGACCCATACTGCCGGCTCTTTTTTTCTCCCCATTACATGGCTGAGTAGATTGCACAACGCAAGGATAGGAACGATGCACTTTTTCTCACGCAACCTATCGCTGAACTCATTACGCGAGCTTCGCCGCCTCGCACTTACAGATAACTTCTACCAGCCTGCCAGCCTGCCTGCTGATATACTACTGTAGCGTCCGAACCTACTACAGGTAGGCAGACCAGCCCAGCTAGCCTGGAGCTGGAAGATACCTTGCCGGTGCACTTGATGCAATGCCGAGTAGTTGGTATGACGATTGCTGCTTGGCTGACACCGTCGCGGATAGGTAGTAGTAGTAGCGTAGGCGAGACGGGTTGTTCGGGAATATAGCAGGAAGTATCCATCCAAGGTTCTAGTCAGCCCGCCTCCCCGCCACGATATTCCGAGTAATAAAAAACCCCTCTCTCGTCTGGTATAGGTCGTTTTAGACGGCGTCCGTGCCTCGGGCTGCCGCAATATCGGTACCGTAAGCCAGTCCCAAAGACGAGATATACGACTGGTCACTCTCGTATTTAGAGTCTTTGGGGGACTGATATACGCTGAACTTGATACACTTATAAGTACTGCGCCTATCAAACTAGCCCATCAAACTATGGTATTTACTAGTGGCAGGAGGGGTCATGCTGACGACTTGATGTCAATGACGACTGGTCAAAATAAGGACAAGGAGAGATGACATTGCGACGAACGGGAGGTTGACGCTATCAAGATAGCCGGCAAAAGGCCGGCGACATTAGAAAGTTAAATAGACGACAGCAAACAGACCTGAGTAATATTTGCCCAACTTAGCGCACTGATCTGACGGCACAGGCAGCTGCGAGAAGAGATATTGGTAGGTACATAGGCTAGGCCAGGCCAGACTAATCATTTATAGTGGTAGGACTCTTCTAGATCCGAGTTGCTGGGCGAATTCGAGTCCTGCAAGGCGAAAGTCAATGGTTACACTACGAGTACTGCCTGCCTCCAGGCTGCTACAGTAAAACACTTAGGTTGAGTACCTAGGTAGGTATCTGTTGGCATTATTGTCGTAAGACCGTATAAAAGAACATGACAAATTGCAGGGTATATGCCTTATATTGCTCGACAACCAGATATACAAAGGTCAAACAAAAAGAAACAAGAGCTGCCGCCTCAAACACACGAGGGGCCAACATATTGTAGGTAGGGATAGGTGCGGTTACGGATATGTAGGTACGCACTCATTTAGGGTTCTGTCAAGTAGCAGTGTGCTGTACGCTTCAGCACTTGGTTTATGCACGCACTTTATTCCAACTTAGGAAATACCCCTGGGCTCCCTGCACGTAGCGTGTTTCCTGCGGGGTGAATGGGATGTTGGCCCCGCCTGAACGGATCTAATTCAGCAGTCGTGACTACCTACCTTTCCGGCCTCGCCTGACCTGACCTGAGAGCGGGCTGTGAGAAGCAAAAAGACAGAAACAAAAGTGGCCAAAATTACAGAAGGCCAAAAATGGGCACCGGGTCTTAGTTTCGAGTTGAGTCGCTGAGGGGCAAGACCGAAGAAAAAACAAAATTTTTTCTAGAGTCCTACCTGTTACACCTGGGACCTGTTTCGCCTTCATATCCCTCATTCCGACGCCCACAATCGTAAAGCGCATAGGCCGGGTTTCGGAAGATCTACTGTACAGGGTATAGAGGTGGAGGACAAATCACGGAAGCGATGCTGATACCGTGAGGACCTGGACAACAAGTAACCCACCGGGTTGGTAGGCAGTCTGAGCGGTACTTAAATATGCCCACATACTTAAACATACATAATATGCGTCGATATCTAAAGCATATGGCCAAGTCGGTTCTATCAAAAGCATGGTTCAGCTCAGTGCAGGCTTTTCAAATTGGTCCCAGTCCACCTTGTGACAAAAGAAAGAGAGAAGCTGCATTACCTACAATACTCCTCAGGCAGTCGGAGAAATGCGCACACACACACATTACCTACAAGTATCCATGGCTTGGGGGTCAGCTGATACATTCTTATACGTCGTCCATACAAGTAGAAACGCCCACCACCCTATTTTACCCCCTCCTCTTCCGCACTGTCCTTTGGTTTTGATTTGTCTCTCTCTTTTCCATTTTTCTCTCTTCCTTGCTCCATTATCCATTACCTGTACTACCTTAACTACCTATACACGAATATGTGTGGTCGAGTCATAGCTGGCGTGAAACCAAGCTAAGCCGTATCTTATGGTTTGTTAGATAAGCCTGGTGTTGATGTATACTGACACACCCAACTTAACCTACTAATACCAATACTGGGTGATTATGTAGGCATGATAACAGATAGACGCCCGTACTTATCATGGAACTACCCAGTATGGAGAATGGAATAATTCCGAGTTATTGGTGCTCGTTACGTGTAATTCCTGTCTTCCACGGCCCCCGGTTCCTCCCTGTCCCTTGTCCTTATCGTCTCTGCCACCAACCAAAACCCTACCACAAGGGCCACCGCAACTCCGCTGCTGCTGGAGACCGACTGATTTTGAATGACTTTAAATGACTTTACTTTGCCCACTGCCCCGTCACATTCTCGTCATTACCTAAGTAACCCGTAATGCTTTACTACCTCTACCTAAACTAGTAGTTGTACCCAAGCCAGGTAGGCAATAATTTGTTATTTGTCGCCTTCCTTTCTTACTCCATTCAATCCACCGTTCCTTCCTTCCTGCTCGCTTGTTCGCTGGCTGGTTGGCCTACTTGCTTGTTTGATTGTTTGCCTGTTTAATCGACCTGGTACCACTTACCCGCCTTGTCCGCCGGCCTACCGCCACTACCTTACCTTTACCTTGCTTTGCCCTGCCTGCCTGCCTACCTCTTACATGGTACTTCCATACTTACTTACCTACCATTTATTACCTGAACTACGGCACAGTACATCCTTTGCCTAACCACATCGCTGTAAGCCTGTGCCTACCTACCTTAAGAGACAGACACCCCTCCCATTGTGCGTGCTGTTGGTGCTGGGCCCCCCTTAGACTGTTAGTGTTTGGTGTTAGTGTTATGCTGTGTGTGTGCGTGTGTGCGTACTTTGCTTCGCTTGCTTGCTTGCTGTGCTGTGCTGTCCGTCGTCTCGCGTCTCCTGCCCAGTGTGATGTGCTGCTGCCATGTGCTGACCTGACGAGACCATCTCCCCATTCTCTCCCTCCTCTCCCCCATCCATATCTCTCCATCCACCGCTTTAAGGTGTCCCGGGCGTGCCACTGAATGCGAGGAGGTGCTTGCCTGCATCGCATCTTTTTCTCGCTCCTCCCTGCCGCTCTCTCTTACTTCTTCTTACCTATTACCTACGACCCAATCTAACCTAACCTAACCTAACCTACTTACCTACTTACACCTCGCCTCCCGTCACGACTGACGACGACGAGCTGCGACTTACGACACAACCGCCTCATCCACTCTCGTCGACGGTCCCTCATTTATTCCATTCATTTATTTATTCATATATTTATTCCGCCCACCGGTCCGTCACACACACAACCACCACCCATTCCATTCCCTCATCTCCCACTCCATTGATTGTCTCCTCCCACATGGACTAGTCTGTGCCCTCGAACCCCTGCCGTCCTTTGTGATACAAGTCTGCCGCCCGCATTCAGACACTATTAGTATTATTTCCCTAGCAATCCAATATCTGTTTGCCCCGAGCTCTGGGCGTTTTGTTTGGTTTAGTTTGGTTCCGAGGTCGAGCCCAACCAAGCATCCCAAGTATCCATCTCCAGCATCTCCTTCACCAGCGCCGCTGTGATTATCGAGAGCGTGATTCAGCCATCCATCCACCCACCCGGCTCAGAAGCGGCAATCCCAGACAGAGCATCCATTGTGAGCGAAGGCCTACGAGCAAGCGCACACAATACAATCAAATACATGTATCCATACATGCACACGCACTCTTGCTTGTAATTCACGCCTCCCGCAGGACCGGCTTTTCGTTAGAACTTAAGTCTCTACTTCTTTGAACAGCTCTTTTCTTGTTTCCTCCTTTCCCTCACTTTTGCCAACTACAGTATCGACACCTTTGTAGCGCCTGTTTCGCCTGTTGTCAGCCTCCCGGGCTAGGACCGTCGACTCTTGTGTCTCGACTTTTAGTATACCATACATCCACAGCGACGGACAATATTACTGTCTATCTGCTTGGCACCCTGTTGGCCTATCTAACGACATCCCGCCGCCGCCGCCTAACAGGTCCCGTGTGCTCAAGCTCACTCCAGCGCTTGCATATTCCGGTCGTAACCTTAGGCCTCCGTCGGTCTCTTCGAAGGCGGGCGAAAACATTCTCGGTCAACGAAGCCAAGTCCAGATCCGGAGCCCCCGGTCTCTGGACTGCAAGATACCCTGCCCCATAAGGTCTATGTGCAGACCCATGAAGTGGCTAAAGTGACTAGGTTGGATTAGAACTGCTGAGCACCGCTTCTCAAACCGCCTGACCCCTCACCATTTACCGCCCTCGTTCGAACTCCATACGTGTCGATCTGAGATAGTCCAAGATCGTGATAAGTAGCCCGGGTATCCTCTTGAGCTTGAAAGCAGCGGGAGTGACAGCCTTCTTGTTCTAATTGTCTATATTTACAAGGCTGCCACTCTCCGGCTCACCCCGCTATGGATCCCTCTACTATGGACTTTACGATGCATCACGCAAACCACCATCACCCCCATTATCACCACCTCCCAAACGGCGGCTCTTCCTCTGCCTCAACATCCCGCTGCCCCGCAGTTCGGGCGGCTGCGGAGCAGCGTGGATACCCGCTCTCCCACTTTCCGTCGACTCGAGCCACGATGCAGTATGACCCCGTCCACGCTCACGCCCAAGCCCACGCCCAAGCCCACGCTCATGCTCATGCTCACGCTCACGCTCACAACCACAATACGTGGCAGTCGAGGAGTCCGCAGAACTGGCGGCCGGCCATGATAACGCCCATTCCGCAGGTCATGCCTTCGGAGCCAACACCAGGCCATCTTCAGCAGTCCCAGCCGCAGCCGCAGCCGCAATGTCCTATACCTAACATTATGAACATGGGAGACATGGCAGAACCCTACCTGCCGCAGATCTCTGATTTCCAACCGTTCCGGCCGACGATGCACCCGGCACCCACGACTCCTTTCTTCAACCCACCTTCCTTTGAAGTTCCAGGCGGGTATCCAAGCTCAAACCCGAGCCAGTCTAATACCCAAGGGCCCCCGCAACGTCCTGCCCAGCGACCTGGCTTACCATCCGCCGCTTCACTACTTACTGTTCAAGCGAGACACCCGGTAAGACCTATTGGTCAGGTGGCGGCGTTCAGCGATGAGAACAGCCGTCCTGGACAGCGGTTTTCTGTGTCGTTCCAGAATGCTTATACATCACCATCCTCTCAACCGCCGGAGCCCATCCCCCAGGCTACTACCTCGGTCGACGAAGGCAGGTCTCGACCAAGTAAGTCCTTCTCACATCATACTAAGCGAGGAAACCTAATCTAACATCTTAAACTAACCACAGCTGTACCCTCCCCTCCGACACCGGCATCAACCACGGCGCATCGCACCGCTGAACAACCACCCTACCGTATGATCAATCCAGTCGAAATACGACGTGCCTCAACTGCAGGAATGGGTCGACCTAGGCGATCTCTATCGCGGTATACTGGCTCACCGCCATCGGAATGGCTGAACGACGGAGGCAATGTTGTCTTTCGACGCGGGGACGCTACTTTGATGGAGTTTGTTGATAACTTTCAAGCGACGATTTCAGATGGAGAGGGGGGTCCTGTTGCTAGTCGATTCGTGAGGGGCGCACCTGCAAAAAGAGTTGCTTCTAAAAAGGCCTTGGCATCTCTGGAGAGCGTCAGTATCACGGACCTCCCGGAAAGCGAGAGGAGTAAGTTTTTGCATACTGCTGTTACTGTCCCCGACTCGGTCCGAAGCTAACCTGTATAGCCTGCGTAATTTGCTACAATGACTTTGGGGTAGCAAACCCTGAGGGCGTCAATGAAGCGCCGCTCAGACTACCCAAGTGTAAGCATGTATTTGGTGATCATTGCATCAAGAAATGGTTCCAGGAATCAGATAGTTGCCCTTACTGCAGGGATAAGGTTCACTCAGAATATCAGCATATGCCAATGCGTCGAGTCCACCCGGGTTTCCGGTTCATGCCTTCCTATCAAGTAAGCCAATTAACAACACAGAACTTGCCGGGCCATCAAGGTCGTGAGCAAGGCCGGTTACGCGACCGTGATGCCAATCAATTAGAAGCACCGTCAACTCAACCTGGACAGCCCAGTGTCGCCAACAACTCAGACCGTCCAAGGTAAGCAACAAGATACTGTCAGGAGTATAGACTTATGTTACTAACTCATATGCGAAGCCAATTCGCGGATATGCTTAGTAACAGACCGCCGTCTGGCAGTGGGAGGTTTGAGAGTACTGCCCGCCCTCCTGTGCGACTACCGTCGTGGAACTTCGCCCACGAACGTCGCTCACCACCTATCGAAAACGACCGTCGTCGAAGGCCTCGACACCGTGCGCGGGTTTCCCCACCATCGATACGGAGTACATTCGGTGGCCAAAATTCAATTGGTGTTTCGCAGAATTCGGTCCGTCCCTCCAGAAGATCCCGCTCCCGATCCCCCTTTGATCCTGCGAACACCGGAGTGGTGGATTCGAGTAGTCGGCGATCACTAACAAATAGCCCCGAACAGCACTACTGGAATGGTAGTCCTTCTCCCAATTCCACGACCGGAGCGGCGGTGGGAAACTCGCAAGGTGATCCGATATTTGAGGCTTCGAATTTCCCGCTTCACGGTCACTTCTATCCAGGAGTCGTTTCGCCAAACCCGAATGAGACGCCGGGTAACGAGCATTCCTCTGGACTGGCACAGATGCATTCAGACCCCGTCAGATTCTCATCTCCATCTACATCTAGTGGATCCTCGGATGTGTACATGGCGGATGTAGGTCATATGACCTCTAACCAGTTTACTTCCTACCAGCAGTCGTAGGAACGTTCATTGGTTGGAAGTATAATGCTACTGCGGCTATTATAAGAGTTGCCTATTATCGAAACGGAAATCGGTTATCTCATGGCATCGTCATCGAATCTTTTCATCTAACGACGGCAACGCATAAGCGACATGATTTTCGAAGTCTTTTCGTTCTTGAATTCTCGTAGTTGCGGAGCTTACGGTTTTATTTTTTGTCGATGTTCATATAGACGGACTGCATCATTATTCTCCTCTCCTCACGGCCCTCAGAGTCGTCTGTGGAGGTGTCTCTCTGCAATGCGATTCAGCAATAAGTCATGGGTCATAGGCGTTAAGGGTGTATGGCGAGCGGCTGAATTGGGTCTTTCAAGGGGAGTTCCCCCAAGCATGGACATGGCGATGAATTCGATGCGTACTGGTGGTGAGAACCGCCAAGTGTCCAGGGGTATGGACGCTATAAGAGATTCTGTTTTCACAGTAGTAAGGTACGAAGACGACAGTTCCACTCGGAGGGACCGTGTCCTGAAAGCGTATCTGTTTACTGTTTTCTCAGAGGCATTTGCAGCAATCCCCGCAGATAGATCAAATCAGTATGTAGCATAATCGAGCGCAATGTCAAAGTACGTACGAGCACCTCCATTAGGATCGATCCTAGTCATGGAGCGCTCAACCAGATGCTCTTCTACTAATTTGTACAATTTTTACAATGTCGAACTTTCCCGGATGACAGGTCGTCGTTAGCCCCAGTAGCTATAGCACAAGAGGCTGGGCTCGTCTATGTGAGGGTTACCAATACCATTTCTTCGATTTGGGGAAGTATCGGCTGGTCTCGCTTGGAAAATAGCACTATAGTAGGAAATGCATCTTAAGTTATTAGATAGATAGGGAGAGATTCGAGAATACTTGAGTTTGAGAGGATTGGAAATACATGTAGGCACAAGTTGTGAATACTCGGAATGTAAGATATTTGTGCGACTTCACTTTTACGGGTGCGCAGTACGGACAGAGTACTCCACATGCTCGCTGACGCGCTGTTACTTACGTTTTTGTAAGAAACGGTGGGATAGCTTCAGATGCCTCTGGATACCTACCTACCTACCTACCTAGGATTACGGGGGAAGGCTGTATCGTCGTCTTGGTGGGAATGGAATGTCTAGAAGTGGACGGACGCGTTCACGTTGTGTTTGATGATTGTTGGTTTGGGGGGGAGGGGTGGGACGTGATATAATCCAATATTGCTGGTTTTTGAGTAATGTAAGTATATATATACATTTTACAGTTGCAGTCCAGTCCAGTCCAGTCCCATCTAATCAATCACCAGCTGACGCTGGGTGAGGCAGTCAACGAATAAATAAATGTATTTATCAAAATTCTATCAATCAAGAAACGTGCACGAAAGCCCGCTTCCTGACGTTCTGCGCATCCGTTTCATCATCCCAGTTCTCATCAACATAAGTCTTGACGCTGTTCTCCTGGATCTGCAACCCGGCAACCTTGAGCGCGGCGATATTATACCCCATCTCGTCCTTCTTGGCCTTGAGCACGCGCCGCAGGTTGGCGCGGATGCCGTCGAGCATGGCGCGCATGGTGCGGCTGGAGACGATCTGGCGGTGGTGCGTCTTGAGCATGAAGAAGAGGACGCGGCAGGTTAAGGGGATGTTCATGGAGCGCTGCGCGAAGAGGTTCAGGAAGGTGAAGAGGAGCGGGATGGAGGCGAAGGGGAGGACGAGGAGGGCGTCGTTGAGCGCCGAGGCCGCGGGCCGCGAGAGGACTTTCATCACGTATTCTTCGGCGGAGATGTTGCCGTGAGCCATGAACATCGGGTCCCGCTGAGGCGGGCCGATGTGCGGGTTGGCTGCTTTCGTTTCTTCCCATTCTTTGATGATATGCAGGTCTGCTATGCCGAGCTCTAAGGCCTCTGCGATGCGCTCGCCGTGGTTCAGTGTCTCGGATGTCTGCTTCGTAGCGGCCGCGATCTCGCCCTCCTGACCTTCCTCGTCGGCTTCTTGCTCGAGGGATCCCGTCAACGTGCTCTCGTACAGCTCCTCGATCTCTTTCTCCCTCTCTTCCTCAAGGAAAATCTGCTCGTCTGTCTCGTGCCATACACGGATACTCTTATCGTGACTAGCGCTGATGATGAAGGGAGGTTCGGTGCTGCGACTGATAGCCAATGCCCAGATCTCGCCATGGTGGCCGTGCAGACGCTGGATCTGCTCGAATTTGTCCCCATCCCAGTACTTGACGGTTCGGTCTTTGCCGGCGCTAAAGAAATGGTGGCCATTGCCCTCGCGGTTGTTGGGTACGAACTTGACTTGGAGGATACTGTCTTGGTGTGCTATTATCGCTTTGTGGCAGTCTCCGAAATCGAGACCCCATATTCTGACCGTCTTATCTGCCGAGCATGTCACTATTAACTTCCCGTCATAGGAGATGTCCATGTCTAAGACAGGCAGCTTGTGCCCGTATAGGTTTAGATATAATTTTAAGGAGTCCGCGAAAAAAACTTTCACTGTGCTGTCCAATAAGGCAACAGCTAGGTATTTGGCGTCGGGCGAAAATTTCAGACTGAGTATATCATCCGAGACTTTCAGCGTCCTTGCGTGTGACAGCTTGAGGCGTTGTGTTGTCCGAGTCGTTCCCAAGACTGGCTCTTGGACGACCTGGACCTTCCAAAATTTGGCCGATTTATCAGCGCTTCCCGAGACAATTGATCTGCCATCTGGATGAACCTGGAGGGACCAGATTGCGCCTTCGTGGGCCGTTACGCTGTCTAGGAGCGTACCGGTTGAGACTTCGAATAGTTCAATCTCGCCGCTTTTCGTACCGATGACGACCAATTTATCTCCCGGTAAAAAGGCGCAACACAATGCGTATCCGCATTCTAATGTTTTGCCACACTTCTGAGTCAACATTGACCATATTTTCAATGATCCGTTTGATGCTGAAGCCAGGAGTCGATCGTCAGAGCTGAGAGCCAGTGACCGAATGTCGGCTCGATGTCCCGGAATCTCGACGGACAAAGCTCTTTCGTAGTCTGGGACATCCTCATCTTTTGATTTTGAAGATTTTTTCTTCAAAGGGATGTGGTATAATTCTAGCTGGTTGTTAGTTGTAGCAACAAGCAATTGTAACCTTTTTTTGCCTGTAATATCGGCCCATTCGACAGATCGAGCTTTGCCGCCTGTACGAATTATTAGGTGCTGTGCAAACGCGTCTGTCACATCGGCCTTGCTGACATTTTCCTCCTCTTCTTCCACGTCGTCTACCGGCGCATCACCGTCGGCCTGGTTTCCCTTCTTTTGCGCAAGCTTTTCTCGCCTTCTCTTCCTCTTGCGTGCCATACTCTTTTTTATCTCCGTCTCGGTTCGTATCCTCCATATTTCCACAGCTTTCTCTGAACCGTGTACGGCGAAATAGTCCAAGCGAGGGTGAAAATTGACCTCGATAGCTTTGTCCTTTCCTTGTCGAAATAATGTGCCCCTGTCGTGTAGGTATTGCATATTTGCCGGTAAATCCACCTGATGTCTAGATGAAGCAAGAGAGCTGGCATCCAGCGCCCATACTTTGAGCTCCCCCGAGTTTCCCGCCGTTATACAGCCGCTATAATCCGGTGAGAGTCCCAAGGCCCAACATTCGCCGTTTGTCTGAGCAATGTGAGTTTCAATGCAATGCCTCGACCCCAAGTCCCAAAGTTTGATTAGCGAATCCTTGCCGGTAGTCAGCAGAAACCCCTCGGACGAATCTTCTGCGCCGTCGAGAACCATGGCTTGCGCACCATCTTCCTCGGCAACCTCCTCTTGCGGCTCAACAAACTGTAATCCTGTAATTTGGTCCTTATGTCCGCGCAGCTTATACTGGCCGACCTCAGCCACGAGATCCCAGACAATAACATTGGTGTCTCTGGAGCCACTTGCTAACCGCACACCCGATCGATCGAAAGCGAGGATTGTAATCGCCGAGCGGTGGCCGTTGAAGCTTACGATAACGGTTCCGTATTTGTCCCATAAACGGATGCTGCCGTCCTCGTATCCGACCGCGAAAACATCTTTGTCGATCTTGCTCTGGGCAATGGCAGTAACCTGTGCAGCGCAGCTCGAATCCCTCCACCGGTTGACTATGTCGCCCGTCTTGATGTCCCAGCTAATGACCTCCTCGTTGGCAGCGACAATGGCCTGGCCTGCGCTTGTGCTGGAACCATCTCTGGGGGTCCAGAGTATGTTCGAGGTGCCGGATGTTACGACGCCAAATGATTTCGCATGTTCATATTTTCTGTGGTGGAAACACGAAATTAGCGAAACAATTACCTCAGCATGCACGCGATCGTGGATATCCCCTACAAATATGACTTGACCATGATTGCGACCAATTCCTCGCCCGCGGAGTCGACATCAGTGTAAGTGTATGCCTGCCTCGACCAAAAATTGCCAGGGAACTTTTTTATGGAGGGACGGGACGATAAGGACTCTTATCGAGTGAGTGTCTGTCTAATGCACAGACCAGTACCCGCCGCGCCCGCTACCCTTGGGTTAGGTAGGTACCTGGGGACAAACGACGTAAGCGGGCGGCATCAAACTGGAGCCCCGGCATCACAGCCCCACCAAAAGCTCAACAGTGATACCTAGCCCGCTTCATCTTCCTCCACTGCACCTAGAGACCAACTACCTACACCAAGAGTCGCTGCCTACCTTACTCGCACTCCGCCTCTCAGCTCGCGGTCCTCCGAACAGTCTATTTGGTGTCAAGAGAGCACATATATGCAGCCAATTCCAAGATGCTGCTCTTAGACTACCAAAATGTGCTAATACAGTCTGTCTTGACGGAAAGATTCTCTGGGTAAGCTTGGACGCACCGCTCCTGATCTCTTCGTAGCCAGCCGCTCAGACCCAACCCATGTGAGCAGAGCACCGCCAGCCCACATCGACCAGACCGTCTCCGACTTCGATGGCGTGACCTTCCATATCTCTACCCCCGAGACGAAGACCCAGATCCTCGTGTCGCTTCAGATCCGGTGTTTCAAAGAGCTAGTCCAGTATGGCGCTGAGGACGTCCTACAACGCGAATACGGCCAATATGTTGTGGCTCCCGAGACCGGCTATGACTTCTCTGTCCTGGTAGACCTGGAGAACTTGCCCGCTGACAAAGGTGAGAGTCACAACTGGGAGCACACATGTTGGGTCGAGGAGTGAGGACTATGCTGACAGCATTTCTCAGACGAACGGGACGAACTAATTCACAAGATATCCCTTCTGAAACGCAATGCTATGGCCGCCCCGTTCGAACATGCCTACTCGGAGCATTACAAGCTGAAGGAGGCTGCCTCCAAATATACGAGCGAGGAAGCACCGCAGGGCGTTCGAGAAGGCGGCGAGGTGATGGCAATTCACTATCGTGACGAGGAAGCCATCTACGTCAAGGCGAGCCACGACCGTGTGACGGTCATCTTCAGCACCATCTTCCGCGAAGAAACAGATAGAGTCTTTGGCAAGGTCTTCATTCAAGAATTCGTCGACGCGCGGAGACGGGCTATTCAAAATGCGCCGCAGGTGCTATTCAGAAACGACCCGCCCCTGGAATTGCAGGGGGTTCCGGGGGTGACAACGGGATCAGGTGGAGAGGTTGGATATGTGACTTTCGGTAAAAATCTACTTTACGGCCTCGACAAAGAATCCCGCTAACTTGGGTAGTCTTATTCCCTCGGCATTTAACCCCCCAGCGGATGCCCGACGTTATTTCCCACATTCAAACCTTCAGAGATTACTTCCATTACCACATCAAAGCTTCAAAGGTATGAGCAGCAGTGATTACTATGGTCGCATTTGATTCTAACTCAGTATAGGCATACATCCACACTCGTATGAGAAGGAGAACGGCCGATTTTCTGCAAGGTAGGCTTATCATAGTGCTGAACAAATTCTTAATCATGCTAATGCGGTCTAGTCCTGCGACGAGCCAGACCAGAGAACGAAGAGAAGGAAAGGAAGACGGCGAGTGGAAGAACATTCAGGGTGCAGGGCGCTTAAAGGACCTGCCTTCACACAAACCTCAACACGCGATAAGCGCTTATCAAGTTATATGCTGGCGCTCTATGCATCGAATGGAGCGAGAAATCCAGTAGCCCCAATCTTACTCCAGCTCCGTTGAGCTTATTACTATATAAATGCCATGCAGCCTCAAGAAGCTCCGTTTCCAAAATTCTTAATTAAGCCTTGGATCCTATCAGCCACATCATGAAAGCCAACAGTATACTTAGTCTCCAGCATAAATAGCCGCTGATGGTCTTCTAAGTAAATACTTCCCCAGCACATGATATCGTAACGCCATCAGCAGCTAGGCTATAGCCACTCGCCCCAGGGTCTAAAGCGTACAAGACAAAAGTGGTAACGAAAAGGCCTAGAAGTGCTAAAACACAAAGACTTAAAGTGTTCCCTCTAGCGGGCCGAATAACGCCCTCGGGACATGGTCGATACTATGCACTTAACCAAGGTCCTTTTATACTCGTGACTCAATGCAGGTCCAGGGTCTCACTATCCAGGTGTTATACCTCAAGGTTACGGACGCTAGGTTCTGTCATCGTAGCAAGTCTGTATCATCCCGTGGAATTATGTGATTTGGAACGTAGTTGTCTAGCCGACCGTGTCATATGGTCATGCCAAACATAAGGAGAAAGTAGGCATAGTCGTCTTGACGTTGTTTCTAGTTTATAAAAGGGGTTGAGGACTGGAAGTGCCTTGGCAGACGGTTAAGTTGCAGAACTACTACTCAATACGCTTCAGAGCGACGTTGTTAATAAGAATACGTAGGTCTCTAGGGATCGTCTTTGCTATCTCCGGCGGATCGAGAACGCTTCCTTGTCTTTACATTGAACTTACAGTTCCCTTGCTCTTAATCGACCCCCACCCCTATTCGTTTGCGTAGCGCTTAGACCACTCAACACACATCATCCATATAGGTAGCGTATAATAATCGAGAGAGGCCCCGCGATAACAGACAGCGAGATAATACACATATAACAAATACACCATAGGTACCTAGGTTATATAGCAAACCCATCATGACGAGGCGGATCACAGAACCGCCAAAGACCTACCGCTTCCGCGGCCCTCCTCACGGCAGAGACCTCATCAGAAGTAACCGGGCGGTTAATCTCAGCATACCGCACCTCCTCTACCGCATCCTCCCCTCCGATCCCTTCACCTTGACCATCACTATCCTTAGTGCTCTTCGATCTCCGCCTAGCTTTCTTCCCCACGTGCGCATCAGGCCGGTACTGCTCCATAATATTCACAAACGTATCCCTTGAGACCTCCTTCGCAATAAACCTCACAATCTCCCTCGCCTCGTCCTCCTGCCCGGGCATAACCAGATGACGCACCAACAAACCCCGCTTCGCGATTCCATCGCCGGTAAAACATAAATCCCCCACCTGCGCGTGCATAGCGCGGATACTCTCCGTGGCCGCAGCGGCATAATCATCCGCTTTCAACAACCGCTTACTCGTCTTCGCGCTCCAGACTTTGAAATCAGGCATGTAGATATCTACCAACCCATCCAGTAACTCCAGAGACGCGAGAGAATCGAAAGCGGAAGTGTTATACACGATCGGTAAGCGCAGACCTAGCGTGCGCGCGTGCAGGATTGATAAAGCCACTTGCGGGACGACGTGTTCGGGGGTCACGAGGTTGATGTTGTGGACTTGGCCCACGTCTTGTAGTTTTAGGTACCAGGATGCGAGATCTTCGGGGGTCAGGTCGAAGCCTGACCGCTGGTGGGCGATTTCGTGGTTTTGGCAGAATGTGCATCGGAGATTGCACCCCGAGAAGAAGACGGCGCCGCTGCCGTTGTGGCCTTGGATACAGGGTTCTAGAGGGGGGAACCTGAATTAGCTGTTTGGCTATTCATTTATGAATATATATATATATATAGTGTTTATGTTTTAGAATGTTCCTCTCGCTTTTATTCATCGAAAGATGATACTACGCTCATTTACCATGTCACGGGGCAATTGATAGATGAATGATATGATAATAGGGGTAGGGGATTAGGGGGCTAGAGAATATGCAGAAAAACAAGAAGGGGAGCCATACCCTCACCGAAATGCGGCGCAATAACATTCACCTTGACGTTCTCGCCGATGAGACACATGCCCGTCGTCTCATAGCGGTTGACGCCGCACAGGCGCGGACATAGATTGCAGTTCTGTAAGTGCGCGTATGCTTGAGACCGCTTCTTGGCCGCGTCGACCTCGGAAAGCTGCTGGTAACGGGGTATGTAGTCATCCAGCAGAAAGGGCGGTGCGAGATGGAGATTTCGCTGCCATGGTTTTGTGAGGTTATTGTTGATGTTGTTGAAGATACTAGTGGTGGTGGTGTTATTGTTGGTGATGATACCCGGGCGTGAGGTGAGAATGGGTCTAGTTCTACACCCGAAGGCCGTTATAGTCCGCAGCCGCATGCTGCTTCTTGGTAACATGACTATAGACTCATTGATGTCCCCATCTCTGGGGACGTAATGTGTAAGAGTGTGTATGTACTGACGTACACCACTACTCGGATCGCGAACGATCAAATCCTCACACCATCGAGTCGGCGCCGACAAATCTGACGAATTTAATCAGATCGTTTCAGATCGCTCTTTCAATAAAACGCGAATGAGCGATTTGGTAAACTCTATTGACTTCGTTCACCTTCTTAGATCTTACGACCGAAGAAAGTAAGATCATAGTTCGGCGTTATCACGAAAAACCTCGGTGACGATCGCCGGCTCCGGGGAAAAAAAGAAGGGGGTCGTTGATTTTACGAAGGCCTTAGTAATGCCCGCCCCAGAAAGAAGTCCCGCCGCATACCTACTAAGGATAAACGGCACCACACCACACCCTCCAAAAGCTCGGGGTTTGTGCGGGGCTTATACAGTACTACTTAGAATTCCAGCTTCAGGGGCATATAAAACCCGACTCTTAGCAATCTGGAGCTAGAGGGTTGGTAAATGAGTACTAAAGACAGCCAGCATCTTGATAAATTCGTCAATTGAGTGACTCAGCTCCTAACTCGGCATTCAAAGTGCTTGAGAATCATTATTTTCCGAGCCACCTAAGTTTTTGCGTGTTACTATAACTCTCTTCCTTTCTCCACGGTTAAATCATTATCATCTCCTCTAAGTAGTGAGACGTCATTATTACCTGCTATCCTTTCGGCCTGTTTCGGTATCTCTCTCAACCACCACGGCATCTTCAGAGCAATTTATAATTTCATTTTCCATCACCCGGTTTACAAGTAACTCACTGAGACTTCTTAATTACAAGCCGGTTTAGTTTGACAAATAAACATAAATCATCATGGCGCCTCAACTAATGTTCATCGGCCTGGGAAACATGGGCAGGGTAAGTCGGATCACAAACCCGTATCTTAGGTCACGTAACATACAGGCATTCGATTAACACGTCAAACAGGGAATGTGCAAGAACCTGGTTCAAAAAGGCAACCTGGAAAAGCCCCTGATCCTCTACAACCGGACCAAGAAGCGGGCCGAGGACCTAGCAGCGACCCTACCAGCTGGCAAGACGGAGGTCGTCGGCAGCATCGAGGAGGGCGTTAAGAAAGCCGACGTCATCTTCCTAATCGTCAGCAATGATGCGGCTGTGAAGGAAGCCGTCGATACTATTCTCAAGTCCGACGCCACGGGAAAGCTGATCGTCGACTGCTCGACCATTCACCCCAACACAACGAAGGAGGTCGCCGAAACCGTGCTAGCTAAAGGAGGCGAGTTCGTCGCGTCACCTGTCTTTGGTGCGCCTGCTGCCGCGGACGCCGGTATGCTCGTGTAAGTAATTCTTGCACCAAACTTCATGTCTCAAAGACGTCGGCTTGGAGATGCATGAGGATATGATCCATCGATATGAGATATCCCCAAAACCGCGCAGACTAACACATTCACTTCGTCATTTTAGCTTCCTACCAGCGGGACCCAAGGCAGCCGTAGACAAGATGCGCCCTTACACGACAGGTGTGATGGGACGGGCCGAGGTCCCGTTCGAGGACAAGCCGTACGAGACGTCGCTGAAGCTGAAGCTGCTGGGCAACACCTTCGTGATCAACATGGTGACGCAGCTGGGCGAGGGCTTCACGCTGGGCGAGAAGTGCGGCGTGGGCGTCGAGCGCGTCAAGCAGTTCGTCGACCTGCTCTTCGGCGGCGTCTACAGCGGGTACGCCGAGCGCATGGTGAAAGGGACCTACTGGAAGATGGAGGAGCCGTTGTTCTCTGCTGATAACGCCCGCAAGGACGCCGGGCATGCCATCACTATGGCGCGCGAGGCTGGTGTTGAGTTGAAGCTTATTAAGGAGAGCGATGAGTATCTTAAGGTCGTGGCGGATCACGCTGGTGGCTCCAAGGGGGATATTGCGGGCATTTATGGTGCTGCGAGGAAGCTCAACGGGTTGAAGTATGAGAATGAGGCGTAGTGTTGAATTCGATTCATCTCATATACGTAGCCCATAAATTTGGAATATAGATAATGATTCACTCGATGAATATGAAGTTTAGGAAAATTAAGTCTATTGACACTTGCATATTCTTTTCCTTCCACAAGGTAACTTTGTATGTATGGTAGTGGCTCCCGGGTAGGAATTAAATGTAATGTGGATTACTTTATATATAGCGGCTTAAGTAAGCAACCGAAGTCTTGGCATTCTGTAACTGCTGTTCCGATGCCTTGAGCTCCAAGTGCCAATCAATCTAGCTGCATCAGCAACATCCAGGCAGCTCGAAACGTCACGACGAGCTCGACAATCACCCCGACCTCTGCTCGCATCACGCCCTCGACGACACCACTCGAGTGTATCCCTCACACTATCACGCCAACTCACGGAAATCGTCCCGAACTACAAGTTGACAGCAATGGCGCAAGGGTACGCTAGGCCCCTGTCCTATCCATCCTCGCTCGTTCTCTCTTTTCGACGCATCAATGGGAAAGCGAAGAGGACAGAGAAGATGTGTTGAGCCTTATGCTGACATGGGATGATGCACGCTTATAGGTACAGCATCTTCATCGGGTTGGTCATCGTGGCCGCCATGTGCGTCGGTGCATGGTTCCTGTCGCCGAAGGGCGAGAACCAAGTGTAAGTAGCCCCGTTACTCTCTCTTTTCTCTCCTTCCTCTCTCCGTGGTGTCTTCCTCTCTTTCTCCTTCGGCCGGTTGATCTCGCATCGCGGATATCCGTGCACTCCGATCCCGAACCCGATGTGTACTGCGGAATGAAAACGGAGGAGAAGGGGGGGAAGAAGCAAAGGATCGCAATCGTCTGTACAAAAGACGAGCAAGCAAGCTAACATCAACCTCCCCCTTCGATAGGACCTGGCGCTCGTCGCTCATCATCGCCTTCGTCAGCTGCTACCTGATGTGGTTCATCACCTTCATGGCGCAGCTACATCCGCTAATCGAGCCTCGTCGGGTGAACATCAAAGAAGGGTTTCAGCACGAATAAATCGAGTTCCCAGGGCGCTGCTCTACCGCTGTACCGGACGACACGGACACTTTTACAATCACAAACCACAACGACAATCACATCGACATCCACGAACAACAACCATCAAATCCGAAACTTGCATACACATATACCCTCCTCGCCATAAACGACGACCTTTTGCATTGCTATCGCGACACCATACGACGCGGCATCGCTACACTACCGAACATACCACTACATCATCGCAGTGACCACACTACATTAATATGTCCGCTTCAAGCGAATACCTACCTCACGCAGAAACACTACCTCGATCTCCGGCATCTCAGTACACCACGAGGGTGTAAATAAAGAGGAAGGCTCGGGTATCAACAATACATGAAAGAAAGAAACCGGCATACCAGTATACCGACTAACGAACCCTTAGGACTGAATAATGGCTGGATCAGGAGGGAAGAAGAGGAAGAGTAAGGGAGAGAAACAAGGTGAAAGGAAGAATAGGGGAAGGAGGAACTGGGGCGAAATATAAAGCAGTCGAGAGACGGGTTCAGAGGCGGGATTTGTATCAACAGCGAACTAAATACCAGCATCCATTCACGAATAGAGGGTGACACTCTTCTTCCTCGCTACAGTGTGGTAGGAACGGATGCCTAGTTGGCAGGCAGGGAGTGAGTTTATAGATCATACGTTCATCTGTATAATGTCATTCCATCCCATCATGGTGTCTCACTTGACTCACGTTATTCATATCATCAACTTTTACCGCGATTTACATAAGGCGTACGTGACTTGATTCAGCAGACATAGTATCACAGTCAGCCAGTCTAATTGCCTCTAGAAAGCATCAATGAATAATAAAATAAGACAAAAATTCTAGATTCGCTCGCTAAATAACATATCTCACAACTCCTCCTTAATAAAGTTCATCATCCAACAGCTAACCGTCCACCCCACTCCCTAACCCTACCAAGCAACGCCCAAAGCGCCCGTCCATCAACAGCAACAGCGACATCACTCCCAGCAACTGACACGCTATCCACGCCTCCAAGCCCAACACACCACAATATCCCTCTCCCGACAAGCCATCGCGCGACAGCCCCCGCAGCAGCGAGCACGACGGCGACGCCGTAGCCGCAGTCGAGGAGGATGGCGAGGGCCTCGACGTTATTCGCGACGACGGCCCAGCCGAGGGAGCGCGCGGCGGCGGGCACGTCGTAGTCCCAGATGACCATGAGGATGGGGAAGAGCTTGGTGCTGGAGGACACGAGGAGGGCTGTTGATACCGAGTTGGGACGGGGGTAGGTGGGGAGGAGATGCAGGAGGGATAAGGGAGATGCTGGGGAGGAGGTTAGGAAGCGGATGCTTAGGTGGAAGGCTAGGGTTGAGAAGGTGCAGAGGATTACTGGGGATGTTAGTTATATTGGCTCTTTTTTTTTCTTTTTTTTTTGTTATTGTTGGGGGATTCGTAAGGGATGGAGGAAAGGGAAGGGAAAAGGGGAGGGAAGGGAAGGGAAGGGAAGGGAAAGATATACGTACAGAAAAACATGTATTGCAATACGATGGGCTGCTGCGCGAGAGCGCCTAGATTACTCCCTCCCGTCGACGATGATGTCGAAGAAGGAGAAGACTCTGGGACGACCTGCTTCTCGATGCGCGCCCATGTTAGGTAGACGTCGAATAGGAGCAAGAGAGTGCCGAGACGTATTATAGATGGCTGTGAAAAGCTCATATTAGCTGTTTTCTGTTTACTGGATCCTTGTGTACGGGGCTATCCATCCATCTCAGTATGCTTGCAGGTTCGAGAATGATAGAGGTGTAATTCCATATTGTGACTTTGGAGGAGGCTAGGGGCACATACATCGAATTGATCGCGGTCGCGCATTAATGTGTTGTGTAGAAGATGTCGATAAACCTGTCGAGCCACTCGTCAGCTATGCGCCCACACTTCAACACGCTTCAATAACACTCTCATAACACTTCAACAAGCTTCCTCACCAAAATTCACTCTGTCACCCCTCTAGGTTCCTTCTCTACCACCCTCACATATTAATCCCCAGCGCGAATCCTCCTTATATCCCCCTTCCAAAATATCCTATACACCCATATACCCCTTCCCCTTTATAAACCTCCGGTGTACTTCCATGCTTCACATCCATTCATCTATCCATCCCCCTGTGAAAAGAACGCGAGGGCAGGCTTAACTCACCTGCGGCTTAATCAAGACCAAATCGATGAACAGCACGACAAAGTCGTGCTCGACGTACTTGTCGCAGAACCGCCCGCAGTTCCGGCACACCGTGAGCCGGATGTTCGAGCTCGCGTCGCCCGCGCCCGAGTACTGCGTCCAGAGCGTGCGCACGGGGTGTCGGCATTCGATGCAGATCGGCATCGTGTGGGTATATTATGTGTGTGTTTGTGTTTGTGTTTGTGTTTGTGTTTGTGTTTGTGTTTGTGTTTGTGTTTGTGTTTGTGTTTGTGTTTGTGTATGTCTGCAAGTGCGTGCGCATGTATGTGTATGTATGTCTGTATGCGAGTGTGTGTATTTCTGTGTGCGATGTTGCCCAGTATCGCTTCTTTTCTTCCCTATCTTTCCCTTCTCTCCTCTTCTCCCAATTCTCCCTCCTCCACCCTTATTTCCTCTCTTCCTTCTACTCTCTCCTCTATCCTTGTAGGTCTCAGTAAATCGTGCGCGCGCGAGTAGAATCTCAATCGTGCTCGTCGTCGTCTCTAATCCGTCGCAGACGAAGTCGCGAGCAATCCCTCCCACTAAATCCCCCCCTGCAAGCGTTACAGAAAGACGAGGTCGGGAGCGCGCGCCGGGGGTCTCATTCTGGAACAATCTTGTTAAGACTGGTGGAACGTGGTATGAGAGTCGCTTAGTATCGGGAAGCGTAGTTGCTTTGGAATTTCGTATGAAATGTATAAGTTCAAAGGTCGTTCACCATCCCCGCGATGTATGAGGTTTCGTCTGATGTAGTAGAGGTACGGAGCTCTTATCTTATCAGCTGTCAAGTAAATATCCCCTGACGTAGCTACGTTTCACGTGGATATCTTAGTCAACCTAGCACTTGTTAAACATCGAAAGTAACCCAGAGAACGCCTTTTGATCTACACTTCGAAAGAGAAGAAATAGAAACGCGAATGTGATCACTACTTTACAAGTTCTAAGATAGATAAATTTACTATCAGGCTTCACAGAATGTAGAGATCACAGTATCTAAACAACCCATAAAACGCAGCAGCCAATTAGCAGCAAAGCGCTTCAACATGCCCATAACCGCGACACAACCGTGCCATCTATACTTTAAAAGCATCTTCTACTGTATGCAATACATAACATTGCCTGGGAAGAATGTAGTCGTAGGTAACAATGGAATGAAGTATATACAAAAATTAAGACCTCGCTTGTCTTGCCTATTCCCCCCTTTAAAAAACGCCGTCGATGATGATGATGCAGACAGACCATGCCGCTTCCTAACACATGAGAAGAAGACCCAGCTCGAGAGATTGAACATATTAATAGATTGAGGGAGTAACCGTCTAGGAATCGTCCAAAAAAGTTGCATTACTGTGCGTCCAAATCATCTTTCAATCCGCCTTCTTTCCTTTTGCATTTCCCGTGGGCATTGATCGGCCTCGCAGTGATGCTGAACCCTCCCCTCCGCTCCTACTGGTCGAGCCATGGGGATTTTGGTCGAAGAAATTGCCCTGAGAAGACCCACCAAGCGTATTGCTTGTCCGTCCATCGTCACTAGCAGTATCTGCCAGCTCAATGAGATCGAGATCGTCGGTAGGTTTCCGCAATGAGCCGAGCTTCGGTGTCCCAGGCCGTTTTGCCCAGGCCCCGCGTAACCAGTGTTCAATAGAGGCCGCCGCGTGTTCGAGACCCATGCCGTTCCGTGACGGGCCCTCCGCGTCGCGTCCGTCTTCGAAGGGACTCTCCACAATGCCGGAGCTCTCCTCCGCTGTTTTGGAGAATCCAAAGTGCGCAGTTTCCGATCCCATGACGGACATAGAGGGAAGCGAGTCAATGTTAAAGCCAGGAAGTCGTTTATTAACCCACGTGTTAAAGGAGTCGGTAGCTGGACCTGGCGCCTTGGCGCTCTTCCCCATTGATCCCACCCCTCCCGGTTTACGCATCCAAGCTGGAACCCCTTCCATCTGTCCTAGACTGTTGCCCCGGCTTCGGCCAGACGCAGGTGAACCAAGGCTTATGCTCGAGGCCATTGGCCGTGTGCCAATCGTGCTCTGTCGCCTGGATGAACTCGCCCCGGGGCTTCCTGCAACCCCAGAGGTATTTGAAACAGCTTTTGATAACTCAAGAGACTGGCGCGGGGTGGAGAAAGTCGAAGCGGTATGGATGCTCTTCTTTCTCCTCGGCGGGAAATAACCCACGGCTGTCCGCTTGACCCTTACTATCTCCACCGGTTCTTGTAGTGAATCCAACTTCACCCACCGGACATGAGTCCAGGGTCGTTCATCAGCTTCTTGTGCCAAAGATTCAGCTGTCTTCCCGTTCAGAGATCCAAAATAGTCGTCATGTACTTGTTGTGCACTCGCGCTGGACTCAGCGAGGCCACTAGCATCAGAAGGTTGTGGTGTTGGAGCCAGGAGGTCGACCTTTTTAGATTCGAAGGAAGGAGGGTCGCACGGTCTACCTTTAATCTCACAAGCATCCACAGGAATCAAGAGATGCTTGCGCACCTGTATGTTGTCCCGTGACCATAGACCGTTGATCTTGCGAAATGCGTGCTCCATACACCTGTAGCGGAGGATAATGCCGGCGTAAGTATCGGTAGGCTGCACATGATGCAGATAAACTAGAAACTCTTCTATAACTGGCTGGCTCACACTCCGCATGTTCTCATCCGAATTCCTTCTCTTGTATTTCCCGGTGATATCTAACCCCCCATTCACTCCGTCATGACTCTCTAAGACGCTGGCTTTCTTCCTCGCCATTAGGTCGGCC
Organism: Xylaria sp. FL0933; assembly: GCA_022578765.1. Classification (NCBI taxonomy): domain Eukaryota; kingdom Fungi; phylum Ascomycota; class Sordariomycetes; order Xylariales; family Xylariaceae; genus Xylaria; species Xylaria sp. FL0933. The sequence goes on from MU389755.1 coordinate 301,944, forward strand.
TCCCGTTGAGCGAGAGAGCCTGTAGCAATGTCGCCCGGCGCGGGACGTGAATTCGATAGGGGGGTTGGCCCCCACGTCTCGGATTGTTTGCGAGTCAGAGCGCTCATACCTCCCAAGCCTTTCCAGAAGGGTTTCGATTGTGACTTAGGACCGCTCCTGCTGTTGGGGCGTGAAGGCTCACTACTGTAACCAGTATCGAGTAGCGATGTAGCGAAGTCCTGAACGGATGACCAGTTGGGAGCCCACGAGCCCTCCAGCAGACCGCGGGAGAAGGCGCCATTGAGGGGACTTGACAAGCCGCCAGACTGGAGCTTGGTGCTGCTCAGTCGTCCGGATGGCATAGGGCTCACTCCCCGACTCGGGGAGGGGCTTTGACTCGATAGTGTCGCGGCATTGGATGCATTATTGCTGTTTGGTGTCCTCCTGTTCCTCGGACGCGCAGCCGTGGGGTTGTCGACACCAGCGGGAGTCAAGGCAGTTGAGGCGGTCGAGGACCTCGAGATAGGAGGCTTCAGTGTCTTACCGGGGTCGGCCATCTCCCACAATCCGAGAATAGAAAGGGGCCTACGGACTCTGGACTCTGGACCCGATAGACACGGTTGGTATCCGCACGAAGCGGGCCGAGGAACCAAAGCGCATCAAAGCTACGAAGAACGACGACGACGCTCGATCTAGTAAGAATCACATTGGTTTTTGTTTCGGCTGGCGATCGGACTTAGGGCCACGGAGGACTGGGGACTTGCGACTTTACAGGAGAGAGAATGAAGTCGAGTTTCGGTGGCCCTATCGGTCGGTGGTAGTACAGGGACAAGCCAGGGTGGATGTTAGATGTGGATGTGGATGTGGATGGACCTGGATTGATTCAAGACGCTAAACAGAAAAGGTGTGAAATTAGCTACCTGGGCGCCGGCTGCGCGTTGGCATGTGCAGCGGGTCACATTGAATTGCGACAGATACTTAAACACACTAAAAGCAGATAGTTGTACCGTAGTCGGTGTAGGTACTCACCTCCCCTAAGATAAAGAGTTCCCGTTCTGATACTCAGATCATAGTAGCCATGAGAGCTAGCGCAATGTACGCTAATCGGGTCCTTTCAGGGGAACTGTTAATGTAGTAGGTATAGCGGCGTGCTGTAGTGCAGCGTAGTACAGATATAGTAGGCTAATAGACGATAGATAATGCGCACTCCCAAAAGTCAAAGTGGTAGAAGGACGAGAAAATAAAATGTAAGGTGATATGAATACGATCAGAGTTGAATAGTATCAGAAAATAAAAAAATCTACCGTACGTCGTTCATTCGGTATTCCCGTTCCTTGGCTTACAGAGTGCATGTTCCGATTTCCGAATGAGGATTCCATGCTCGAGAAGGAGTGCGTGTCCTATTCGAGAACGAAGTTTCTTGGGCTTCTGCAGGTGGGTGGGTGGGTGGATGGGCTGACAAGGCAGTGGAACTCGCCGGCTCCTATCTGTACCTGTGCTCGACTTGTCCTGTCACAAAGCAGATAGGTATGAAGGTAACGCGCTGAAACAGACTCGAGTTACCAACTACCTAGGTACGGAGGTTCTGGCCAAAATTGAGTGGCATGGTCAACGTTTATGTAACGTGTCGATAAATAAGCTCTCATACGGTGTCATGATCAGTCTAACCAGAATAGTTAATTTGACAGCAGGCTTATAGTTGGACAAAGAGAATGCCGGGCCGCAATCGGCTTATATAACTTGGCATTCTATCGGCTCGGGCTGTTAACAGATGCTGCCGTCTTCTAGGACTTCTTTCCTAATTAGGTCATTATGCCAGTGACTGTTAGTTACTCGCACTGTAACTCTACCTCGAGCATGCCACTTGATTTTGGCCAAAACCTCCGTACAAGGTCTCAAATTAGGGGACCATGAGCGAATCGTCACTGGCCGGCCAGAGATTGGCGCTGTTACATCCCTATTGGGTGCTGTACTCAGTGCATGATCTGACGCCAAGGTCTTATGCCGGCTGTTACATGCCGGTCACACAGCTATCTACCATATTGCAGACAACATACAACGGAGGTGTGACGCTGAGAATTAGACAGAGGCAGGTATTAAAATACCTGGATAACAGTACTGGTAAAACAACGCATGATTTGTACATTTCAAATGTTGCAGATATTTGACAGATGCGATTTGAACATCCTACACATGGGATGGTCAGATCGATCATATATATGTCCGCGCATATGCACCCATAAAACCACCATGGAAAATTAGACAATGCTTCCATAGTATGCGCGTAGGTAGTGTTTTTCCTTGTCTCGTTCGTTGTCCATCCTAACAGCTGTGTCTTGATCCTGTTTAACTCATGGAGAGATCAAGTCCAGCTAGATTGACTTCGTTCCCGTTGATTCCGAAGAATTGGAACCTACATCGGGTTTGCTCTTGTCAGCCCTATCCGCGGATACATGCAAGCCATAGATGTTCATCTTACCAATCTTCTACATTTAACGTGGCCGGCACCGGCTGGCCCTGAGCCGATCCAGTACTCCAGCTGTCACTGGGGCTGTGGCCCTCCTGCATGGGATTCACCTCGCCGCCTGGCCATAATGTCGATGGTGGTTGACCTTGGAATCCTCCAACTCCTGGTGGTAAGAAACTGTTAGCCTGCAACGGACTTCCGCCGGTCGTTTTTTGCGTTCCTAATCCATGGAAATGGTTTGGTTGGCCCGACACCATTGACGACATACCCTGCATCTGCGACATGACATTGGGGTCTAAGTTCTGTTGGTTCTGTTGGTTCTGCGGAGGCGACATCTGGGGCATCTGGACAATGGAGCTTTCGGGGAATAACTGGTCGGTGTGGAAGTTCTCCCAGAGCGACTGCGATATGTTTGGTGAGTTTCGTGTAACGAGGTATAGATCGGGCGGCGTGCCGGGGACCGAGAATGAAGGGTTGAACGGCGTCGCTGGTCGTGTATGGGGCCTGCTACTGGTTCCTCCCATGAAGGTATCGCCTGACTTTGTGTTAGGTGAGGTTAGTGGAGGGCCCATGGTAGCTTGGTTGGGCGTGTGCTCGTTTCGCGGTGTCTGCGGTCGCGATCGTTCGTATGATTCCTGATGTATAGGTGTGGTTACGCTGAAGTCAATAGCCATCTCGTCATATTTCCGCTTTGCCGCTTCTTGTTGCCGCTGGTGCTGATCTAGCTGTGTGAAACTTTGCTGAGCTTTTCTATGGCGCCTACCAGCCGCCTTCTGTAATCTTTCCTCGAACGATTTGTTGCCCAGGATGGACTCGAACAAGGTGTATACCATCTTACCCACAAGCCATACCTTAGAAACCTCTTTCAAAGCATCCATGCATGTTCGGATGCGGTCATGTGTGACTCTTTGGATAGACAGCACTGGTGATCGCATTTGATACACGTGCATGATGAGCGCCGAGAACAAGCTGTAAACAACAAACGCAGGACAGTAGCGTAGCTCATCATGGGCTGATAAATTTTCAATGATGGACGTGATCATTCCCGCGGCCTGGAAGGCGATATTACGTGACGGATACGAGGATTCGTCGGGAAACCTAGGTTGGCTTTGGCCGCTACTATTCGGAGGCATATGTGCCCGATGAAGCAAACATAGCGTAGTATAATAGTTGGAATGGAGGAGCGCACTCCAGAAATGATGCCGTGGCATTTCCCAATAAACCGTCTTGGGACAGTTTTGCAGCCAGTCAGCCAGAGCCATGTCGCTGTGGGTGAGATCGATAGCATTCTGCCGCCGGCCACGAGATGCCACTGAGTATTGCTGCGAGAGTACCAAACCCATAATCTCGCATAACTTGACGTATTGTAAAAAGAAGTGTACGTGAATCGGATCAGGGGGGAAACCCATAGCATTATCGGGTTCATCCTCGATAAAATCGTCCTCGGTCAGCATTTCAACATCGCAGTCTTCCAAGTTGATGTTGCATGGTCGTCCAAGCGCCACGGCGACTGATCGGTCCCGGGTAAACAAGGTCCACCAGATGCGCTTCCATAACCTCTTGTCCGCAGCACTAAGCTGAGAGCCTTCTACGCTCCGATGCATACCAGAACCCTGGGCGACGATGATGGCAACACGACTCCAGTAAAAGACATTTTTAGTGACATCCTCGGGCCCTTCCCAGTACCAGCCCATAAGCAACAATGACTGAACTATGGTCACTCTATCATCCTCATAGTTAGCATCGTAAAGAGCCTTGGCTCTCTTGTAAAAGGTTAACGCTGCAGGGGTAGTTGAGCCATTGGCGTCCATAAGCTGTTGATTCTGGCACACACGGGACCCAGCAAGCAAAACAGCTTGGAGCAACAGCAGCGACGGGGGGTTCTTGGGATCTCGATACTGCCTCATAAAGCGTGTCCGATTTAGAACAGGTACAATAGGGTGCACCCATTTAAAGTAGGCCTCAATAAGCTCGTCGCATAGCTGTCGCGGGGGCAACAGGAACGCACCACGTTGGTGGAGGATGTCGATTTCGATGTTGTCGAGTTCTGTCAATCTTGCTCTGGATCCACGGACATTTTCAGGCAATGGATAGTGAACGACGTCTGAGGCCCCCTGGCGGTCGTGGACCAACAAGGTAAGGTTCGAGGACTCGCCGAGGAAAGCGACGCGACCGGCTTCGGTGATGGGTGCTCTCGTGAACTTGGGCTTCATGACTAGATTGACATAAGTATCGTTGTCAACCTCCTCTTTTCTCGCTTGCGCCTCGGTCAGGGTGGTGGACGGGACGCCTTCGGCCGTGTGGTATACGGCAGGTGGCCTCGCTGGGAAGGTGGTGGACGAGCCAGCCATAGGCTGGGGAGACTGGCTTTCGCCGACATCTCCTCGCTCACTGCACAGCAGAAGGTCAGCCGTGGACGACAAGGCGGGTTAAGCTCGGGTGTGTGCAGACCTGTCCGAATCCTTTGTCGCATTTGCCTGTGTCTTCTTCCTCTTGGGCTGGGGGATCTTGCACTCGATCTGGAAGGCGACGCAATTGGTGCACGGGACGCCGAGGCTCGCGGCGTCGCATCGGACCTGGTATCTGGTGAACAACGGAGCTCATATTGCGGCACCGACGAAGGCGAGACATGTGCAAGACATGCGCAATGCAATGCGACCGGCGTAGTTCACAGCCTGGGTTGACGAAGGGAAATGGGGGGAATGATTTCGTACCTTTCTAGCATGACATGTCTGTGGAGCACAAATGATTAGTCGAGAGCTCGGCCAAAGTGGTATTGAAGTCGAGATGCCTCGGCACAACGGGACCATCCCACTTGCGCCCCAGGCGGGCTGGGCGGTGCGCTGGCACTTGGTGCTACTGATAAAAAGAGCACATAGCTCCGGGGTATAGTGTCACGGCCAACTACGGAAACGTATAACAAAAGCAGAGACAAAGCAAACTCACCTCACAAGCTCTCGAAGCACGTTGCCTGGACGAGGTGTCGCATGGTCAGCCAACAGATCGCGCGATGCAAAAACACTACCCAAAAGCGGGCACAGGCACGGGCACGGGCACACCTTCGAAAGCTCAGTCCCTGGGCGTTACTCTGCGCGGCGGTCAGTGAGCCAGGCGCACCAGGCGCACCGCCGAGCGTTCCGCCGCCGGGGGAGTTGACTGATTGCGCTGGAGAATTTGAATGATTTGGACCCTGGTTCTGGTTCTGGTTCTGGTTCTGCTGCTGCTGCTGCTGTTGCTGCTGTTGATGCTGCTGCTGTGATTGTTGCGGTTGTTGCCCGACCAGATCGGCAACATTAGGTTTAATGTCGACGTCGGCCATAACGACTATGATTCAGACGAAGAGGTATGAGAATTAGGGTGGCGCACAAGGAACGGGAACACCAGAGACGAGCCACAACCAGACCATCAAACTCAATTCGAGGACCTAGCTAGAGCGACTCCACGACCCGTGTCGCATCGTAATTAAGAAGGGGACCAGAAGCGGTAAGCGAAAGGGCTCAACCCCCCTTGTGCATTTAGGAATCGGAAGCAGACTTGAGGGGTCGTCTTTCGAGCCAGTTGGTTGCACGTCGAGGTCGAGAGGGAGGTTGGCCTGAAAAAGATGAATATGAATGTGAGTGAGTGTGAGCGGAAAGGAGACAGAAGACTCGGTGAGGTAGGTACATACGTAAGTATGTACGGGAGGCGACAGCAGCGTTATCGAGAGCTACTAAGCAGCTGCGACGGAGCAAGTTTTGTGGTGTAGGTACGGTAGTGTACCTGTATCTACCTACATAAGGTAGGTATGTACTAATGTATGGAAGATACGTCGAATGCTTCCGAGTCCTTACCTTACCTACTAAGGCTCCGACTAAGAATGTCGCCTTCAGCTTGCAAAGTGCGTTTCCAGGCTTGTATTCTTGTATGAATAAAAGATACCGCCGTCGGGGTTCGCGGAATCCATATGTGACTGCCTAAACGAAGATGTTTCCGTACCTAACCTAAGGTGTGCTTATAGCAGTGGCACCCTACAACAATACCGCTGACGGGATTGGTGTTATAGTAAGTATAGGGCCTAGAAAGGCCTAGGTAACAGATCGCCCCGAAACAATCGACACAGCTCGGCAAGTAAGTATCCAGGCGCCCGGAACAGGTTAGCTAAGTAAGTAGGTACCTAGCTAAGCTGAGCATGGTGCATTATCTTTGCAGAAGTCGCACGACTAGTGAGTTGTCACGAGCAAACCAAGCTTCGCCGTCGTTACCAGCATCTACCCAGTCAAGAGAGTGTAACAATTAAATGTCACGTTCCTTTGTTTCTAGTTACGGGTGGAGTTCGACATTTAATTATTACACTGCCCTGCAAGGCGCCTAAGTGCCTGCTTCAAGTCACTGTCTCACTGTTTTTGGGTGACTGTAGGGCCCCCCTGAAAGACGTTCTGGTTACCGGATTCAGTTAGGTAAATGACAACACTACTGTAATTCGAGTTTGCTGAACAGCAATACCTCACATGGTAGGGCTGATATGCGATTCAGTCACAGTTAGCTACCCTTTTCGGAAACCGATGCGTCCTTTGTATTCAAAACCGGAGACCCAGGCGAGGTATTGTGTGCAGTCTTAAAGATGGGAACCGGGCCAAACTTGAAGCATGTGATAGCAAAATTCCTTAATTACAGGATCTACACAGGAAAATCACAGGTCCATACCCACCCGAGGCGGTGAGGTAAAAACTAGGCACCGCAAAACACTTTATAGCACCAATATAGCCAATTATTGAACCACCTAGTAATCTAAATAGCTATTTTTAAAGCTGTTGCTAATATAGCACGCCTATTTAAGCCTTCGAAAAGTATTTTAACGAGATAGCTTCAAAAATAAAGGGTTGAATAAGTGGCTATATTGGTGGTATAAAGTGTTTTGCGGTGCCTAGTTTTTACCTCACCGCCTCGCCACCTCTGAGCCGCCGGCCCCGCTCAAGCTCCGTAGCAGATAAATTGCTCCGCCGCTACTTTTTGCCTGTAGCAAATGGCTTAAACGGGATTACAAAGAGAGCCTCCCTCTCGGGCCTGTCTATCTCATCATTGTTATCCTTCGTCCACAGCATATCGAGGGACATGGTGTAAGTATGTGAGCAGGTATCTGCGTACAGAGTAGGAGTGCTACAGACACAACGTGACATCCAAGCACAGACACTATTGTACAGGCTCGCATTCTTAACTGTTTCCGGTTCACCTCCCGACAAAATCCGGGGAAGTCGACCACTTAGAAGTGTGCTGTAAATGCATTATGGTCGCAGTGGCCCTATAGCTCCCGAGAACTGGGAAGCACGAGGGTTATTTCCATCTTAAACGAATCGTCCCAGACTTCCGTGCTTATAAGGGGAATTTGGGTGTCGTGGCCCGTGTCGTCATTCCTTCTTGGCATCTACACCCAACGTCACGCGCATGCGCGAAGAAAACGCGTGCATGGTTAGAGTTCTCTCTGTCTCGTGTATTTGCCGAGGCATCTCGTAGTCACAAGTTTGTCACCGTGACCCACTATCAAGTTCGGCTGGGCTTCGTTCAGCGCCTGTTACGTGAGCAGTTCGACCTTGCGATAACGTACCTAAGTAGACCTGTAGGCTATTGTAAATGAATTCGAAATTATCTGCACCAGATGGACGTTAAATGAAATACATTATGAAAATGAAAATGAAAAAGGGAAGAAAAAAGCCTGTATCACACCACTCACTCGAAGCTAAGGGCCCAATGCCTACAACTTGCGGTACTAAGAAGTTCACGAAGAATTCTGATATTCAGGGGGTGAAACCCTGGCCTTTTGTTGAAAATGAAGTCGTTATGTTCAGTCTCGTAGCCGACGTAGTGAAGCATTACCAACCATGTATGGTTCTCGCCCTATGCATTTAGAAATCACTGTTGCGAAATCCTCTCAAGATTGAGTAATTCAAACAGCCCATGTTTGATGACCAGACTTGATGAACGAACCTGTGGCACTTCAACAGAGGAAAGCGATCGTATCACAAACGGCCAGAGACCAGGCGATTATAGGTATCTTCAGGGACTGACGGAATGCCGTAGATGAATGAGTGCTTCGCTACGATACAGGACAGTTAATGTTGATTTGGTTGTGTTGAAGGATGATATCGCTTATTTCCTACTACCTAAGTAGTATTCATTGTAAGTGGTATCTTACGCGCATGTTCCTCCGTCAAATATAAATTTATCAAATACTCTCACCTTCTTAAGCCCTTTTCAATCGTAGCGGCTTTTCCCGTTGCAGTTATATATGATATAGATGAGGTTTACATCAGATTCATCAGGCATGGTTGATTCTTTATGCAATGTTTATTCACAGGCTCTATATGCCCTTTCGTCTACCATCTATCCGCATAAAACCCGGCCTAGAGACTATATATACAGGTGTCATTCTTCATCAAGCCAATGTGGACGTAAAGGACTGCAAATCCGTTGCCTGACTGCTCCTTATCGACTGAGAGTCCTCCTTTTCTCTTACAGTCCGCTGCGCATTACGCTGCGCATACCTAATCCAGCAAAACCACGCCAAAAACGTCAAAAAGGTAAGGGGAACCGTGATAGACCAGTATACCCAGAATCGACGGTTGACGATTTCCGAAAATTCGATCGCGTCCCACTGGAACACGGGAATAGCCAGAACAGCCTTGACAATATTTGTTAGCACATTCGTGTCGTCATAAGAAGTGGGTGAGAGTAAGTATCAAGCGACTAGTTGGTTGATTTACTTACGGCAACAAACGCGCCTGGTAAGAACGCCATCGTCACAACGGCCAGCGTCTTCATCGACGTGCTGTCCCGCTTGCTCTCCGCCGCCAGGATCCGCGAATCCTCCGCTATGCCTATACTCGTGTTCTGGTCCTGCTGCGCGATCAAATTGAAGATGCCCTGCAGCAGTATCGTGCCTCTTCGTTCCCACGACTTGGCCTCGAGCAGGAACATCTGCGTCCGCCTCCTACAGAGACGCACTTCGTACTGGAAAGATGCTGCCGCGGTAGCCGAGTTTCCGTCGCTTCCCGCTGGAGCTTCAAGATCGACCATCCTATCTATCAGCATGTCTCCGTGCTCGAGCAGGATCGTCCAGCATAGCTCGGCATCTGCGATATTCATGACTGTACCCGTCATCTTTGCGGAAAGCCGGGAGTAATCCACGACCCTGCCGCTTCGAGCCAGGAGCACCATCTCGTGGTATCCCGTCTCCGCTTGTGCTTCGATGATGGCCTCTTTTTGCCAGTTAAGCCACTTCACGAGCTCAAAATCGATAGTTCGTTGGGCGGCAAAGGGTAGGATATGCGGGTGGCCGATCAGCTCTCGATATTTAAGGAGGTTTGTGATGAGCGGTGTGAACATGCGCCGGTCGCCTTGGAATACGGCGACGCCAATCGAAGTCTTTGACTCGGGGAACTCGCGGTACATCAGCGAATAAAACCAACAGCCGATGTGATGGACAAATTCAGGACCCGAATTTTCCTCTTCTTTTGTTCGATTTGAGCTGAGAGGGAGCTGATCGACCACGACGCAGTCAAAGATGCCAAGCAGACCTTCTGGAAGTTGAAGAGCTTCTGTGGCTGGTCTGAGGTTGTCGCGAGCCTCGCCAAATAAGTCCCGTTGACGGCGCAGATGCGTGGCACGGTCTTTAATTATGGGAATAAACGCCACAAGGAGCCGGACAGCTGGTATGACTGTCGGATCTCTGGCCGACTTTAGGCCGCCTTGTATCCAATCCGGCACATCCTCCTTACGCATAGCCCGGTCCTCAGTGCTCACCAGCCCAGGGCATTCCTGTCTGCCAAAATTAAAGGCAACGAGTTGTATGTCCCCAGAGATGGATACATTCTCAGTTTCTCTCAAAACAGATGCTTTCCCGGTTGGCTGCTCCTTATCTTGGGGGTAGTTATGTGGCTTCCGACTTGTTGCCTTGGAGAGCGTATTAATTCTTGGGTCTTTTTTATCCCACACGCCCGTGAGCCCACGTAGTCTGCTTGTAAGCAATACAACGCGGTCTTCTGGAGGCCCGCAATACCCCTTTGGAATGTTTGTGAACGAGGGGTTGTTGCTTCTCGTGTATAAAACGTCCGTGTTGGGGGTTTGTGAGCAACAAGGCCTAATCCCACCGCATTCAACCTCCTTGTTATTGCAACAGTCACGGTATTCACCGACGTGCTCTGACTTCTGTGGTAAGATTTCAGACATGGCTTAACGAAAAAAAAAAAAAAAAAAGAAAAAAAAAAAAAAGAGAAAAAAAGGAAACGAATTGAAGATTGAAGATATAGTTGCTAGACGATGAAAGAAGGCCTATGAACGGAGATAAGAGCTTTCGTGGCCTGGGAAGTCTTTGACTTGTGACGAAGGTGCAACAAACTAATGAAGCCGTCGAAATCTAGGGGATTCTTCTTTCTCAGTTTATCATGATGATATGCAACCGTACGGTCTTGCCTTGAGCTCTTGAAGTAAGATGGCTAATACTGGGGGTAACTTCAAAGAGTTCTAACAGTCCCGACGGCGTAAGAGTAACCCCTCTAGACACAACGCTTCTTTAGCAATCCAGTGATGGATACCGAAAAGTCTCACATCAAAATAAGAGGAGAATTGCTAGCATCAGTCCTGCATTAAAGAGATAGAATAGTGTTCAATTGTTGTCAGCCATCATTCGGAAGCTTGCAAACGAGAGCTAAAACCCCACATTGGACACTTAGGTAGGTAGTTTCTTACTACTTACCTCTGTAGGACGCCCTCACAAGGCGAACTACGAGGCACCCGGCATGGTATAAGAACCATTGGCCCTCTCAATAAAAGGGGGCAATGGCTCAGCCACCCAGATGTGAAATGGGATGGGAAGGCGATGTAACTGTGGCGTAGGCGAGAGACGCGGTCCCCCACAAAGCTGGATAAAGATCTAGATCGTAGGGCTAATGCTGCATTGAAAGTAGCGGTTCTGTTAACTTCAGTGGTGGTATTGATGTTGTAAAGGTGTTGGAACTATTGTACAGGCATTCACTGTGAGGGGTATATGGCCACGCCCACCGTACCTGCCACAGTTCCTAGTGTTTATCTTTAAGTCGAGACTGCCAAGTGCAATACCGCGCGGCAAGGCAGAATGACAATAGCCTGCTTTCCAGCTAAGCCTCAATTTTTAGGTCCGGCCCTAAGAAGGTTGTGAAAAGGGGTCAACCTTTGAATGCTCTCTCCGGCATGGTGTTTCACTAACCGCTAGGCGCAGTGTAGGTACCTCAAAATTTTATGATTAATCTGCTAATAATGTATTCGAACCTCTCCTCTATTACATTTTAATACCTAATCTAATTGCTTGAAGCTATCCCATTAATAGCTTCCGATGATACCTCCTTTTCCGCTTCTTCTCTCTCTTTTTCTTCCCCTTTCCCTTCCTCTTCCTGTTTCTTTTCTACTTTTTTCCCCAGCTCTTTTCCCGATTCGCCTTCAGATAGGGACCCATTAACGCTAGCAATGCGCTTCTCCGAGCCCTCTACTTCGACTCCCGATATGAAAGCCGCACTAACACCCTCCAATGCAGCCACAAAGACGCAGAGCATGCTGGCTATAATGAAGTGAGTAATTGTTGACCCTATTTCTAACCAGGAACCCTCGTCTTTGACAACCCAGAAGAAATACAGTGTAAGGATGTCACTCAACGACATGGCCAACATGAACAGTGCCGACGGCGCTACGCCAATGCGTTTGTTCAGGACGCCTAGATTTGCTGAAATGAGTACGAAGGGAATCATTATCTTCAGGATGAGGAGTGCGCCCTGAGAAAAGGGGTCGAATATCGGAATAAGCCGGCACACACTCTCCAGACTGAAGGATGAGACTGATGCGATGTTGCCCGTACTAAAGAAGGCAGACTGAAGAAGTACGAAAAAGAATAAGGCCACGCGCGCATCTGAGAGCGACATCGGCCGGAATTGGGATGTAACGGCTTCAACAACTGCTTCCGTAGTAGATTTCTGGCTGGTTTCTTTTTCCTGTGTTGACTGCGAGAATACGTAGCCGTGATGCTCTAACCGAACCCAAGTTACCAAGGTAAGTGAAAAGACGAAATAGAAAAGCCCTTCGTATGATATCGTGAGAATGACAAACGTCGGTGCACATGCCAAGAATATTACTAAAAGCCTATGAAGGTAATGGTTGTTAGGCTGGAGTCGGTGAGCTAGAGGCATCAAGAGCGATATGACTAGCACAAGCCAGCCCACTATTTGATTCCCTCGAGGCAAGCCCTGCTTTGCTTGCATTGATAGCGCGCTCGACCGAGTAACGATCATGGCGAGGATGATAAGTCCGGTCTACATCATTGTTAGCAAGAGCGTCAACAATCGAAGTGAACTGCAATCACTTACTTGTATTCCAATGAGGGCTCTTGAAAGCTCGTTTGGCTTTTGTTGGGACTGTGGCCTGGTTAAGCCAGAAAAGTCCGCCAGTAATCTATCTTCAAATATGAGATAGACTATACCAACGATCACCATTAGGGATCCACCGAGCATGCTGCTTGTTATTAGCTACCGCATAGTGCAGAACGTAGATTGAAACCTACATCAATTGTACATCCTCAACCTTGTTTGCTGGAAGTAAGGTGAAAGTGCTCATCAAGAGGCACGATGCAAACCACGTGGCACTGAGGCTGAGATGCCTCTGGAGGAAGGAGACGCCTAGTACGATGGGGAATAATGAAGCTATGATGAATAGAATTGTGAAGACTTCGCGATGAATGTATCCGAGCGCCTGACATGAGTTAGTATCATGCGTAGACGGTTTGAAGAGATGGTGCATACCAATGATTCGATGATTCCCACGTAAACGAGGACATTCAGAATAAAAGACAAGATTCTAGTCCCAGTTTTTATGTGACCTAGCAGGACTTGCCTCCCCTTGACCAGACTCTCTCGGCGCGCGTAGACCTCTTCCCAGAACACGACCGGGAACAATGCGTACGCATAATACGTAAGGGGTGACTCTGAGATAAATATAGATGCATACAGTGCAACAAGAACCGAGGAAAATAAGATGGTTGAGCCAACTGTTCGCGACGGCTGTGTGGTACCTTGCAAGACATGCAGGTCGATGACAGTAGTCAGCGCGAAGGCCATCCAGCCAAGATATCCCATTGTGACAAGAGCTCTGAGAAAAAGCCAGTCATATGTCTGCAGATAGCGCATTCCTTCTAAACCAAGCTTCATTAAAGCAGCACTTTCTTCAATGGCTTCCTCAAAACGTCCTGCGTCAATCAAATCTCTGATCGATGAGAGGCGGGCCTCGGGAGTCCGACCGTAGTCTCCGCTCAGGAGTTCATAAGGCTGGTATCTCAACTGTTTCGTTTTCTTGTTCTCTTCCTTCACACGATACATCTCCAAAATTTCCTGAGCATTCACGAACGATGCCTCAGCTTTTCCCTTAGTGTCTGCAGACAAATAAGACAGTGGCAGTTCGCCCACAGAGTTAGCAGGGAACTCGAGGCCAACTAAGTAAGCCATGAGGGCGGCGATGTCGGCTTGTTGCGTATCATGCCTTTGGATTTGACCGAGACCCCAGTCTGCGGAGTACTCATCATGTCCAGGCGCTGTGCCATCAGGAAAGACTATAGGTTTAGCGACACCAGAGCCCCAGGCGATTAGTGGTGTTCGGGTATTGTCTGGGTGCCCATCTCCGTGACTGCCCCAGTCGCTCATCCCGTGGTCTGCCGTGAAGACAAAGGCAGTTCTGTCGTCGGCGTAGAACTTCTGAATTACGCTCGTTATTTCTTTAACTCCTTGATCAACGACTTTGATATTATGTAGATACTCTTTTGAGTAGGGCCGATACGAATGGCCGGTCGTATCTAATCCTAAGAGGTGGAGGAAGAATACGATTTTGTCTTGTCGTAGAGCGTTATTCAGAGTGCTGTTTTTCTCCGCAGCGGCGAAAAGTTCCTTCACATGATCGAAGACCCAGAGATCAAGGTGAAGGGCGTCCTGGGAAAAATCCTCAAATTCCGCATCGTAGCAGTACGCATCTATCCTGCCAGGCGTAGCTCCATGCTCAAACATGGGAAGGATATCCGGGCTGCCCCAGCTCCAGGTATGCCTGCTCCGGTTGAAGACGCTGTCGAAGTTTACGGGGTTGAGCTTCCAGCCCGTCGCAACAGCCGAGACATCCTCATATAAGCCCGCTATCAGAGCGACATGTCCGGGCCGGGACTCGGTGGGCACTCTCGTGTGGGACACTCCGAAAGTGCCGTGTTCCAAGACGCGGGATCGGAGGAACGGCGCGAGTGGTCGCGGGGTCAGGTCTTCGTCCGTTTTTGGATATGGCTCGGGAAACGATTGGAAGGCCTTGTCGGCGCGTAGTCCGTCTCCTACAGGCGCGAAATCAGAATTAAGAGCTCACTCTGCACACAAGATGAATCAATCCATACCAACAAAGAGCACAAGCCGATCGGCCGGTGCCTTTTCTCCCGCTGGCCTCTCCAGCTGGAACAGTTGCATGCCACTGACAATTGGACTAACAAAGTAGATATCAAAGATTGAATAGATATATACCAAGTGAAAGACCATGGCTATGGCCATGAATTTAAAGCGGCTGACACCCGCCATGGTGAGGCTTCGTAGCGACTGGATTCAGGGTGCGCAATCGAGGTTCGTGGTTCGCGGATCGCGGATCGCAGTTGGGTGTAGGCGGTAGGAACATGTAGTATACGCCCCGGGATCCATGGACATGCGACTTAAGGAGCGTGTATCAAAAACCGATGCGAGATGGCACAGATAGTCACAGTCGCCATAGGGGTTCGTCCCTGATGACTAGATGTAAGTCCACAGAAAATTAATATAGTACAGACGGGTTGCTCGATATGATACGATGACGGTGTTAATGGCCCTCAAGGTACCAGACCCAGATCTAAACCACTGTGTCCAGTTCTAGAGCTAAGCCATTTGGGGTTAGACTCGAAGCTTTGCATGCAGCTAAAATGTCGACAACGTGTACCCCTGTCCCGGAGACCTACTGCAACCTTGGTTAACACAAGGTAAAAACTGATACAATTATCCGACTTTCATTGCCCATTAAACGTATATATAACGTCTATGTATCTCATGTCCCTTCTAACGCCGTAGCTTAATATCTTGATGGGTATCATAAACCATTCTAACTACGCCTTCCGTTAAACTCCAAAAAGCCTTGAGCACCCACTCATTGCTTCAACCAGCTCGACTAGTTGTACTCCCTCCCTACCTAGCAAGAGTGCGCCCCATTATTCAGGGCGTTCACTCAAGGCCTTCACCACTCTGGAATAAAATTTGGCGGCATGCAACCGTGGGAAAGTAATTTCTTCCACAAGATAATCCGGCAGCGTCTCTATCAGCTCCTCGTCCCGGGCTGCATCGAGTTGAGGCATGTACATGAACTGCGCATCTTCGAACTTGTCTGATGACCCATCCATTCCGATTGACAGTTTGAAATGAAGAGCTGCATTATGATTAGTCTCCGCCTCGCTGAGCTTTGTTGTTGTTGGTGCACTTACTTCCGTTTCTGCCAGTCTGGACGCAGTCGAACACTTCCTCGTCGTTCTCGCGCTTGACGCCGCAAACAAGCAGGCCTGTCAGGTCTCCGTAGAGATTCTCTTTCTTCTGAGCCACTTGAGCTGCGGCTTCTGCGACGCTCGCAAGATGTCGGTTGTTTGCAAAGTTATTTTTCATAGCGCTACCAGGAACCTTCATATTAGTCGATTCTGCCGATCGAGCGGCAGTAAGTTTGGTCGACAGTGTTTTGATTTCTGTTTTTGCTTCTGTCAAAGAGCCATGCATGGCATCAAGCTTCCCTTGTAGTTCTGCGACCTTCTTCTGACTTTCTTCAAGCTGCTTCTTAAGCTGCTCGGCGTCTTTGGCTACCTCTGTCTCCCCGGCCAACTGGGCCTTAAGTGTAGCAATGAGCTGTTTGTCGGCTAAAAGACGTTAGCACAGTACTAGGGCATGCGTTATACGTTGGAGGTAGCATTACTGTTTGCTCGTTCTTCATTTTGCTTCTTTAGTCGATCGAAGTTCCGTTCTGCTTCCTGAACCCCTATCTCTCGGAGATCGCGATATTTCGCTTCTAGAGCCTCATGCTTGCGAGTGAGCTCTCCAATGCGCCTTCTCAAAGTTGGATCGTTTAGCTCGGAGTCGGAAGCGGAAACTGGTCGTCGACTTGCGCTGAACAATACTCGGGATTGCGGTCGTTGGGCAGAAGACATCCCTTGCCGGTGGTATGTCGGCAGCTCCTCAATTGGCTCGTCTATTGGATCATCCTCCGCAATTTTCGTATCTGCCATATCAACCTGCTGGGTCTCAGGAATTTCCATTTCCGGCTGCGTCTCAGGTATTTCGGGTTCGACATTTATCTTGGGTTTGCGCCCTCTCCTAACAGGCTGAGGCGGGGTCGTTTCGGCCTGCATTACTGACAGCTCATCTTCACCCTCGGATTCAGCGATCTTTTGGACTTTATTGCCCCTGGGCCGACCTCTCCAATTTCTCGGTTTGTCATCAGCGTCCTGGTCCTGTGGCGCGTCGATAACATCGCTAGCGGGTCGTTTCGTTCCTTTGCTCAGTATAGAGCTATCTTGAATATTTCCGGGCTTCTCAGTCAGGGCGTTTCGCGCTGTCCGTGGCGCCCGCGCTGTTTTCGTGGCGGGGCGACCTTTCTTCGCGGGAGGCATAGTGTCCGCTTTCAATTGAGCGTCTTGTGCAAAAATGTCCAGGTCCTCCTCCGAGTCGATTAACTCAACTAGCGTGGTGAGCTTTCTTCTGGGCATGAAATCTGAAGACAGCTGAAGCCAGTTCCTACAGTAATAATAATCCGGACTGTGGTAATGGTAATCGGAATTGATTGACAAGAGAAATAGTCATAGGTAGCAGCTGCAAAGCATAACATGAGTAAGAACTGCGGCTGTCCCATGTCGCGATCTGGGTCGCGCAAAAGGTAAACAACCCAGCTAGTGGGGTGAGTGGGACACGTCCCGCTCTTAGTGCAAAGTGGTACACGGGTATCTCGATTACCTAATCAGTACCTGATAAGAATATCAGCATACATAGGTATGTACTATGTACCTCGTCCAATGGCTCGCCTCGGCGCATCAGGCGTGGCGGTATTCAAACTTCAAGATCCAAACGAAAAGATTGTCTCATCACTTTTCTGCATCGAAGCTGAGATATATTGATGTCTCAGGCGCAATCAGCTAAACATATTCTCTCACCCAGCTACCGCCCTCTGGGTTATTAGAGAGGGCACAGATGCTTCTCAGCTGGCTAAGCGACACCTTCGCCATGGTCGACCGTAAAAGAAAGGGCGCCGATTATGTATGGGATGTCCTTCTCTTACTAGGCACGGTATGGCATAATTCTCTAGCGCAAAGGATAGCTTCATCTCGCTGACACTTCAATAAAGGCCGGTGCCATGTGGTTCTTGACCAAAAACGCCTTATCGAGTCTACAAGGAACACTTGCCGATCCCGACAAAGAGAAACACGAACAAGCGCGTATCAGGGCGAAGGCGAACCTCTCCCGCTTACGGAAATCACGAGAAAATGATGGAGCCGAGGGCGAGGGCGATAATTCCGCCAATGGCGACCGGAAAGGACCGGGCGTCGAAGACTTGGTCCTGAACGAGTATGAAAACATGGTTGCTCTTGAAGTCGTCGCACCCGAAGACATCCCTGTCGGATTCGATGGTGAGCTCTAGTCCTGTCGCCCCGATGTGGCTAGCAACTAACTTTGTTGGAAGATATTGGCGGCCTAGAAGATATAATAGAGGAGATTAAAGAGTCGGTCATTTATCCATTAACCATGCCGCATCTCTACTCACATGCTGCACCTCTGTTGTCAGCACCCTCGGGAGTCTTGCTTTATGGCCCTCCCGGCTGCGGCAAGACCATGCTGGCCAAGGCCGTTGCACATGAAAGCGGCGCATCATTCATCAATCTCCATATTTCGACATTGACAGAGAAGTGGTACGGAGACTCCAACAAGTTGGTTCGCGCGGTGTTTTCACTCGCTCGCAAACTACAACCTTCGATTATCTTCATAGACGAGATAGACGCCGTCCTAGGAACAAGAAGAAGTGGCGAGCATGAAGCTAGTGGGATGGTTAAAGCCGAGTAGGTCTGTTTAGTCCAGGGTCTCTACATTCTTGCTAATCGCAGCTAGGTTTATGACGCTTTGGGATGGCCTTACCTCTGCAAACACACGCGGTATGCCTGCGCGCATCGTGGTGTTGGGAGCAACTAACCGGATCCACGACATCGATGAAGCTATTCTACGCAGAATGCCAAAGAAGTTTCCCGTATCATTACCTGACAAGGCCCAGAGACTTCGAATCTTGCAACTGCTCCTGAAGGATACAAAGACGGAGCCCAATAATTTTAATATGGAGTACATTGCGAGAATCACAGCTGGTATGTCCGGCAGCGACATCAAGGAAGCTTGCCGAGATGCTGCCATGGCACCGGTCCGCGAGTACATTCGGGAGCACCGAGCCACCGGGAGCTCGATGTCGAGTATTGACCCGACAAAAGTGCGCGGCATGAGGACAGAAGATTTCTTTGGACGAAAAGGCGGTGGACAAATTTTGATGCAAAATCATTCGCGCGCTAAGTCCTCAAGTGACGAATACGAGGATGTCGAGGACGAGAAGCTTACAGCGGACGCATCAACATCTGTTGCTAAAGGAACAGAGCAGTCAGCATAATTTCTGGAGCTTTTCACGCGGGATTTCAGACTCCTTGAACGCCGGCGTTACGGGGTACCGGTATTGGAAATCAGCTCCTCTACGTTATGTCGTGTATGGATTATCAGACGGCGAATACTACTAGACAAGCCACCAATGGTGTATAAATATCGGAATGTATCATGGGAGAAAGCTTGTCATCATACATATTGTATTCACTTTATTAAATGTCCGTGGAGTCGAGGGAACCCGTTATGTTCTCTATTTACGGACCCTATCAAAGAGCTAAAAGAAGCTTGTCATTACCTAATAGATAACCTATGAACGCATCTGTATACCAATGCCAGCAACACTCTCTAGAATCGTATCATTGTGCTAGATTCTATGTACGACTTCATTGGATTTGATGTGTGAACGACATTTAAAAGAAACCTGAGCCTGCCCTAGACTTACAGATACTATTGCATTCGTATATCTACAGTGATATGAGAACTTATGAATAGTTGTCCACTGATAGGTGCCGATCTTTCCTTTTCGCTAAGGATTGAGGCGATACAATTACCCCACACATCAATATGCGATAGGCTGTTCTGACCGAGCCCCCAAGACACGGCAGTCGGTGCAGTTGTTTCAGCAGCAGCCTTTGTCTACCTGGGCAGGTGGGGTACCCGAAGCACGTCATTCTGCTAAATAAGTGCGCGCGGTAGAGAACCCTCACCTGTTCCCCAGATTTTTAGGGGCCCCGATAACCGGAACGCAACCAGAGCTTCAGGCACGTCCCTCTGTAAGCTGACTCTACCTACCTCTACCTACCTGAAGGAAAATTGTTGCAGCACCTACATAACATCCCGGGCCTGAAGTCACGGTCCATTCTTCTCCCCTCTTGAAAACACATACACCTTACTTGCTTACTTACCATCCTTTACATACATAGAACTTGATCCAATTGTAGCTCACCACTTAATCATCTTGCCCGTTGTTGGCGTTACATCCGCCAACCCCACCAACCTGTTTTACTCACCTACTCACCTCTTCCGCCCCAAGGTAGCTAAGGTACCTCTATATCGAATATTTCTTCGATTGCACAACAGATTATATCAGGCGAACGTCATGTCTTCCTCACCACCAAACCAAGGTTCGTCATCGTCGCCGTCGTCGAGTGGCGATGATGGTACCAAGCCCGTCAACAAGGCCTTTGCCAAAGTAGATCTCGACGGCCACAATCTCCCTCCCTCGCCTGCTCCGTCGAGCCCCTTGAGCGGACGCCGCCGCTATGCTCTGGCCACCGAGCTTGTCTACACCGACTCCAAGGATCAGTATGGCGCCTCTAGTATCCCCATCTACCAGTCCGCCACCTTCAAGCAGACTTCATCCGCAGGCGGGAATGAGTACGACTATACACGCTCGGGCAATCCCACCCGCACCCATCTAGAACGCCACATGGCCAAGATCATGAATGCCACCCGTGCCCTGGCTGTGGGTTCTGGCATGGGTGCTCTGGACGTCATCACGAGACTGCTTCGGCCCGGGGACGAGGTCATCACTGGCGACGATCTATACGGCGGTACCAACCGACTCCTGACATACTTGTCGTCCAATCAAGGCATCGTCGTGCACCATGTAGATACCACCCATGTCGAGAGGGTGCGGGACGTTGTATCAGACAAGACCGCCATGGTGCTCCTGGAAACCCCAACCAATCCATTGATCAAGATCATTGACCTGCCTGCCATTGCCAAGTTCGTCCACGAAGCTAACCCAAAGGCCCTCGTCGTCGTTGATAACACCATGCTCTCGCCCATGCTTTGCAATCCACTCGAGCTTGGTGCAGATATCGTCTATGAGTCAGGCACCAAGTATCTGTCGGGGCACCACGATATAATGGCCGGAATCATCGCTTGTAATGACCCCGCTATTGGTGACAAGATGTACTTCACTATCAACTCTACCGGCTGTGGCCTTTCCCCGAACGACTCATTTCTCCTCATGAGGGGAGTCAAGACACTAGCTATCCGTATGGAGAAGCAACAAGCAAATGCCCAGAGGATCGCCGAATTCCTCGAGTCACACGGCTTCCGCGTCCGTTATCCCGGTCTCAAGTCACACCCACAGTATGATCTCCACTGGTCTATTGCTCGAGGCGCAGGAGCTGTCCTGTCCTTTGAGACTGGAGATATAGCCGTGTCCGAACGCATCGTCGAAGCTGCCAAATTGTATGCAATCAGTGTCAGCTTTGGTTGTGTCAACAGTCTCATCAGCATGCCGTGCCGCATGAGCCATGCCAGCATCGATGCGAAGACCAGGAAGGAGCGGCAAATGCCTGAGGACTTAATTAGACTCTGCATCGGCATCGAGGATGTCGAGGATCTGATCGATGATCTGTCTCGCTCGGTGAGTAGAGTAATACGCGCAAACAGTCTTGCACGACCACGACTAACACCT
The DNA here is from genome assembly GCA_022578765.1 of Xylaria sp. FL0933. Taxonomy (NCBI): domain Eukaryota; kingdom Fungi; phylum Ascomycota; class Sordariomycetes; order Xylariales; family Xylariaceae; genus Xylaria; species Xylaria sp. FL0933. The sequence continues at coordinate 323,524 of MU389755.1, forward strand.
AACAGCTCGTACAAGCCGGCGCCGTAACAATTACACTGGATGGTTTTCATGCGGCAGGAACTGCACCACCGAACGGCGATTCTGTATAGAAACTACCTACTCATCTGGACTTTCTGCAGGATCTTGTATACCCCCCCATCATATTGCACGCACCACAGGTCCCAGACCAGAACTAGTGCTGCACTCTAATGTCGAGGTATATGTACACATATCACCGTACGTGCTGTAGGGGACATGGAGCTGCAATATCTCTCCCAATTGCATGTCTCTCGTCCGTCACAAAACATTTACATCAACCAAAGCCTGGCCAGATGATTATCACTTTTTGTGTTCTCTGTCCACGGCTATTAATCCTCAAAGCGATTGGAATTTGAAGAAGGATTCCTTACGGGAAAGATGGCTGTTGCGTTACTTCACTGAAAGGAAGGACCTTTCTTGACGTTTCCCTACTCCATCGTGCCAGCATAACCCGATCCGAGGATTCAATTTTCGGTTCGGCAGGAGTTTCAACAGTTCCACTACAACCTAAATTAGAAAGGAGCTATAAGTGAGGTTGTTGCTTGCAACAAACGTTTTGGCTGGCTGGTTCTTAGGAATGCTATGAGGCATATCGTCCTAGCGTAAGATTTGACTGGGTCTCGTCACAGAGACAAGCAACAAAAATGACAAAAAGGGACTCGCGCGAGTGGAAAATAGTGAAGAACACACTTGAATGACCTAAGATGACCTAAAGGTGAATAGTGTTGTGTTGTATGGGCATCGAGGAGATGCCAAACCACCTCATTTATAGTCGCTGAGGATAATTATTGTATTCCGAACAGGCCGTATAAGACTTTGCGATGCCACGAGCAAGCTATACGGTTGGTCAAACTCCACCCGGCACACCATTCACGATTCCTTCCACTGATGCCATCAGTGGTGTAATCAGAAAACGCCTTCGCAGCCTGTCATATCAGGCAAAGTTGTCTGGTGCCGATCTGCCATTGGTCCTCACAGCAGGGTCTGGATGGACTATCCCCAACCTGACGCTCTCTGCAGCAGAGATTTGATCATTCTCACGATGTTGTACGATGGGTGGATGACATAGGCTCTTTCAGGCGAGCAAGAGCTGCAATGTAAGTGTTGCTTATTCGCTGTCGGTCTGTCCTCCTGCCTGTTGCACGACACGCCATACTATAGCTCTGTGGATTTGCTATCTTCGCGGTGATCAAGAATGGGCGCCTGTGTCTCCATTCCTTACCAATGGACTCCTAGATGAACAAACGGTCGGTATTTAGAGGAGGGTGAGACAAAGCTTACTGGGACCTGCCATCGTCATGAGCCCTGGCGAGGTTCGTGTTGTGGCTCGTCCTTCACACCTTTTAACGTCAACTGCGCCCTGCAGCTGCCATTGGCCTCCGCACGGCCTCACCTTATTACATTTCTCACAAACGGTGTTTCCCTTTCCTATCTCTCTCTGTTGTTAGTTCAGGTACGTCGACCGGTTGAAGCAAAACGCAGAGATGTCGACTCTTAAATTCCAAATCGGCATAGAGAAAGCGGACTTGAAGTTCTCTCTACATCATCCGCTCCTCCCAGGGCGTCCACGGCGATCCCAAAGCCGCCAACATCAAAGTTACACGAGAGATGTTATTCCAATTTACACGTACCCCGGGCCATGCGTATGCGGCTGCCCGCGGGCCTCGCCCTCTTCGGGATCCTTGGCAGAAAAGACCCGCTCTCGCCCTCCCGCGGACTGTCAAAACCCTTGGCGGGCAACCGCTCGTTCGGGTTCTCGCGTGACTTTATTGGTTTTGGGGTCATAGATGGACCTCTCGTGGAATTTGTACACCCTGTCCCACGGTTCCCGCAGAATCTTGGTTCCACGTTAACGCAAGAAGCCGAATCATGTTCCACATCAAAGTCCCTGAGGGTAGGCTATCCTACTCTTGGTCTATTTGCTGTTGGCTAATCTTAGCCTGAATCCAATTGGCGCGCCTCGGAACGTAGACCATCGTGAGCCTGAGAGGCGGGTTGTTAAAAGTCCCAAGAGGAGTGGAAGTAGCGGTCAACCACAGGAGGGATTCGCCTCACTTTTACCCCCAGGGCTCACGAGCATCTTCCAGAATTCTCGAACCGAGGCCTAGCCCTCCTTCGTGCAGGTGGAGAGGATACCACGCCGGGGCATTTGGCACACATGCAAGGAGAAGGATAGACTTGACGATCGCGATCGCTCTCAACCGCCCCATCTCGATGACCTTCATGTTGGCTTCCCTCACGATCCCATGCAGCTGTATGATGGAGACTTCTGATTTGCGCTCCTCTTGATACCATGCCTAATCGTCGATATGGGCTCCCGAGCTCGCCATATGTTAGAAGCCGATGAATCCATAACAGGCAGGAACAGTCTCACGAACGTTCCACCTAGATTTGCCATGACTGCCCTTGCTTCCTCTCCAAAGGAAATGCATGTGAGGAAAAAGAGGCGGTTGTCGTCATTATTAGGAAACAATATGCATATCTGGAATGAAAGCGCTTACAATCGGGCCTATTGCGCTTCATGATTATTCGAGGGAGGGAGAGAAAGGAGAAGAGTGTCCGAGCAACATGTAACATGAGATATACTAGAAAGGAGACGCCCGAACAAGTGCGCCGGCCTGGCATTACCTAGATTTATATTTTTACGGCTTCCCTTTTTCTTTTTCTTTTCTTTTGCCACCGGCCAGCGAAGACGGTAGGACTACACTAGAAAGAGGACAGATTACCTTGCTTTACCTACTACCTCCTGGATATTACCCGACGTTTGATTTTAGACAAGTCTAGGTCGAGTAGTTTGGCTGGTGTTTGAGGCGCGGATGGGACTTTCGAGGTACATGGGCAGCAGTATAACACGGCTCACACGGCACTGACAGGACACAAGAGACAGACACAGGGGGGCCTCGTATACCTATCACACCCACGGGGAAGACACAGCAAATACATCCCCAGTAGCTGTTACGATGAAATGCCACGCAGTCAGAATTCGGGTCCTATCTGCTTACGACCTAGTCGATAACTCAACTATTTGATACAGCATTGCTTTACATACGTAGGAGAACTACTATTAGAGAGCGGATAGCGCCCTTTACTGTTACAGCCAGCAAGTGGAAGTGAGCAAGAGAGTGTCACGAATGACGACATGCTCACTTCGCCCTTATGCAGCGTGAAGTAATTAGGCAACGTTCGCGAAATCCAGGGACTTTCGCTTGCCTACTTACTTGCTTGCTTGGTTCTTTGCTTGTTTCCCTTGTTCTATAGAGATTAATTGGTGTGTTTTAGTTCTCTACTACTTACTACCCAAGCAAACGGTAGATAGATAGATGACTTTCCCTTCGTCATTTAATACTATGGAGAGGAGGGAATTAATCTTGGATTAGGCGCGTTGTTCTCGGCTTTGGGTTATCGTGGGCTCTTACGTAACGTACCTGGGCTTACCTAGGATTACCTAGGCTTACCTAACCAGCAACACCGGGCGTGAGAGAAAGGGTTATTTAGGTAGCCATGACTTAACCTAGGGAAGTAGGTAGGTATTCAACTTGGAAATCGATATGTAGGGCGACTGCATCGTTGGGATTCCGCGGGACTTGGGATATGCTTATTCTCCTATTTTTCCCTATCTATCTCTCCTATCTATCTTATTTTCTCCTAAGTGTCCGTATCTGTATTTTCCGTCGCTGTACTACATTTCAAACATACCTGGGTGCACCTAGGTAAGTAATCATATCCCAACGAGAAGAACAGAAGAGGGAGTAAGTCGGTCATTCCGAGTATTCTCTATGTGTTATGCATGTTTCCGGATAGTAGTATTTGTAGCACCATCGTCGATAGGGATGAATGAAGGATTAAATCATTTAGTATAGTTGGGACACAGAGGACGTGAATTTGAATGAGGCCTTCTTGGGTACTTTCAGCGTCTTGATTCTTGATGAGCAAAATATCTACCTAGTACACACATGGGTGAATTTCGGTGTTGATACCCAATCCACGATGCCGTCATTCTTTTCGTTTTGCTCAACCGTTATCTATCGCAGCATTGTGCTACCATCCTACCTAGGTAGTACCTAGTATCTATCGCACAAGATGCAGAAACCCGACAGCGCCGTACAGAGAAGTGCAGGGAAGTACAGACCATCTGTATGATAAGCTGGAGCTTAAGCAAGAAGCAAGTCTTGTAAAAGGACATCAACCGGACTACAAATTAAGTGACGTTCTTATAAATTGGGGTGAGTTAGAGGATGGTAAGAGAGAGGGAGAGGCGGGAAGTCGGTGAGTAGTATACGCTCTAGAGATACTGGGGGTTGTTCTTGAGTAAAGGAAGACTTTCTGCTAAGCCCCTTGACGCCTTCGCTGCTGGGTCATAGATAACCAGATGCAGTTGGGTAGTTGTTATTAGATATACCTTATGCAGCGGATTCAGGCCGCATATTAGTTCCACTGTGTTTCTACTCCATCGTCACCCTTTCCTGTTCTTCTAAAATGTTGCCAATACCTCATTCCAAGCAATACGAGACTTGTTTACCCTCGACAGGACTTTACGGCAGGATATATCTCATAATAACTCAACACATTCACATTACAAGATCAAGTACTTGTTGAAACTGACAGTTCAATTTGGTATAATAGTCGAAGTAAAGGAAGAAATTTCTGGCCAAAAAAGAGGTATGCATGCTTATCCTTATGCCACAAAACTCCCAACAAAACGAAAAAATCAGCGCCTACTAGGAATCGAATCGTTCCGGTAGAATGACTGGTGCCACAAGTGTCCATATATACAAGCAGTAGCAGAACCAAGCACTGATAATCTTGACCCAACTGGCCCAGTATGTGCGTCCAACCGTCGCAAATTCGCCGTCAGTGCTTCCGTCACCTTCCGTGGAGCTTGTAAGCAGAGAAGCCACCCAGCACGTGGCAAGGAAGAAGATGATGTGGAATACTGAGTAGTCATATTGCGTGCGGCCACGCTCATCGTCGTGCGCCGTGTTGCCCTTGTCTTCGTCGTCTTCGTCGTCGGATAGTAAGGCATCCGCAGGCAGACTGCCTTCCTCAACGGCACGGCGAAGAACCTCAGCCCGCATTTCTCGGCGCGCCGGCTGCTGTGTTACGAGATTATGCTCGTCCTCGTCGTCGTCCGGCAGTCTGATACCACCCCTGTTGTTGCCGAGTCCAAGACTTTGTGTGGCGGCTCGTGTGGTGGTGTATGCGACTGTCAGCATTGTTACAATTGCACCGATAACGACGGATGTTGTGCGTGTGCCATGGGCACGGATCCAGGGGTTACAATGCTTGTCATCCGGTTCCATGGAAACGGCGGACATGGTAAGGTACGTGCAGTAGACAGCAACCATAGCGGCCTGAGCAAGACCGGCCTTGGGGTTGCATTCCTGCACGGACGGGTGCACAGAGATGAAAGAGATAGCTAGCCAAAATAGGAGATTAATGGTGATGGCTGCCTGATTCATGGCACAATCCCCTTGGGCGAAGAAAATGTATTGGATAATGGTCATAGCCAGAGATCCAAGATACATTCCCAGGGTAGATCCAATCAGAACAACTCTCCAGAGTCTCGAGTCCGTATTCTCAATCTTTTCGAGACAGTATTCTGCCCAGTTATGGGCCAAGTCAACTAATAATATCAGGCCGAGGATGAGGAATAGCATGCCGCCGAGGAAAGAGATGTAGTTGCCCCAGAACTGGAAGAACTGATCCGGGATGAGGAACGAGAGCACGATGAAAACGATCCAGGCAATAACTTTGGGACCCCAGTAGCCATTTTGTAGGGCGGCGCGAGGGTTTTTGGATGACGTGACACCGAATAATAGACCGGCGAATATAAGATGGAATAGGCCAAGAGCGAAGTTGATGCGGTGAACAGCCAGCCAGCCGTAACATTGTCCGGTCGGGCAGTTGATTTTAACGTAATCGAGCGTGAGGTGTTGCAGTTTTTCGATGGCCCAGGGCGTGAGCATAATCCATGCCAATACCGAGTTAACCAGTAGGAGGAGGGCGTAGGCGATACGAGTAGCGACACTGCGATCAGGATTAGTAAACGGTTACATGTGCGACGCTGCGACGACGGCATCGACGGGCACTCGAAGGAAGCAGTTGATTGATTACCTGTTGCCACACTTGCCGCACGCACTGCAGACCATGGAGCAGGTTGCAGCGCCGCAGCAGCTCGCAGCGACAGACATGATCTGGACGACAGGACGTTAGCTTGCGATAAGATGAATGACGATAATGAGGATGCGCCTGAATGAATCTGGGTGCCTAGGTAAACTTACGGTGCCTGCGCCGGGCAACGCCAGCATAGGTATAGATAGGAGGGCACCCATGTTGTTTTACAATTCTCGGGACGACGGCAGAGATGCCTGTATGTCCCCAGTAGGTTGAGACAGTTCCTATTGATTAGGACAACGCGATGCGATGCGGCGGAACGTTATGCGACGGAATGCGATGGTAGGTGTAGAGGTGGAGGACTTGGGATGCCATAATGCCACGAGCAGTGGCAGCGGTAAACTGCGGGCCTGATATTGGCACGAGCCACCTGTGGCTCTGGTAGGGGAGAGCTGAGCCCATGAGAGTACGTCATCGTACCGCATGGAGGTACGTACCTGCCCTTAGCACAGTTAATTGAGCCTGTTTGAGCACTGTATCTGCACTGTAGTATGATATTTCAGCCACAGCATACCAATAGAAAAGCTTAGCACGCAGGTACAACCTTGAGGCCGTGCAGCAGCCACGCTTCCTTCAGTAATCTCAGTCAGGCGCCACCAATTCCGGCGCACCCACACTACTTTTAGTGCACCCCTGGCCCATCCGGCAAGACAGGGATGTGTGGTTCCGCATCGGAGCATTGAAAGGCACGCATAATGAGAAGGAGACTCCGACCGGCATTGCGACACGCGCTCTGAAGAGAAGGAGCTATCTATTACTAGTGTACACTAGAGATAAGCACTCACTCATCGTGACCCTACCCGCCAGACACCACGTATCTACACTGTATCACTCCTACACCATCTTCCAACTAACTACCTTCCCTTCGAGCAATATGTCCTAGATATTCTTCCTTTTCTTCTCTTCGCTTTCGCCCTTCTAATAGCGCATCACGGCGTGTGAGACATATCATAGATACATCGCCAATAGTACTCGTGTTTCAGCGTCTTTGACCTTACTTTTAGCTTAGGTAGTTGCTTGTCAACTTCAGATCTCTTCGTACCTCCTTTTGGCCCGTATCTGGCTCACTTACTCGCCCTCTCACTCACTTCGCCTCGGCTCATCTATGACAAGATAATCGTATCACATCTCTCTCTGCGACGCATCATTACATATTCCCCTAGACTCTCACGTTCATTCGATGTTGTCTAACATACAGTCGTTGTAATCCTCCTTTGCTGCCTTTCTATACCTAGGTATCTACCTTGTTGCGATACCGGTCATATATGTGGTGTTGCTGAATCGTATGCCGTCACTTGCCGACATCTTCATCGACACCGCCGTCGCCCATCATGACTGTCGAGAACCAGACGCATAATGCTCGCATCGTATCCAGCGTGGCTGCGACCTTGATAGCCCTGGCCTGTGGAACTAATGTAAGCCGGGACTCAGCCGCTTATTTTTCTTTATGCTTTCTGACAATCAACCCGATAGTATGTCTACTCGGCATGGGCGCCTCAGTTCGCTGACAAGTTGCACCTCTCTGCCACCGAGAGTGAGTTGATCGGGCTGTCGGGCAATCTCGGCATGTATGCGCTCGGTGTGCCCATAGGTATATTCGTCGACACCCGTGGTCCCCGGCCTGCGGTTTTGGTGGGGTCATTTCTGCTCGGATTAGGCTATCTGCCCTTAGAGCGCGCCTACGATGCCGGACAAGGCTCCGTCCCATGGCTGAGCTTTGTCTCCTTTCTAACCGGCTTGGGTGGTTGCACGGCCTTTGCTGCCGCTGTGAAAACCTCGGCTCTAAACTGGCCAACCCACCGTGGTACTGCTACCGCCTTCCCCATCGCCGCCTTCGGTTTAAGCGCCTTCTTCTTTTCCTTGGTGAGCTCCGTCTTCTTCCCGGGAAGCCCGGGCAAGTTTCTCCTCCTCCTTTCTGTAGGCACTTTCGGGATAACATTCATTGGATTCTTCTTCCTACGCGTGTTTCCCCATCCTTCGGTCTACCACGCTGTGCCCGGAGACTCTGGAATGGCCGACTCGGCCGAACTACGCCGAACAACGTCTCATCAATCGAAATTATCGCGAGACTCTTATGAACCTGGTACGTCACCCGAGCATGCTAGCGCGACCACCACATCCAAACCCATACCTGGCGACCTTCCAGACCCTGAGGAACCGGTTATAGGCGTGAGCCCCGGTCAGTCGATTGCGGTCAATGTCGCTCAAGATCCCACTGAATGCCCCCCAGCTGAAGCAGATGAGAGGTGCTCCTTGTTGTCGCAGTCTACAGCTACATCCTCTTTGCCTGGTGAAGTCTTAGTGCAGAGCAGTGTTGATATGGATCTTTCTCATCGTGTAGATATTCGTGGCTGGAATCTTTTGAAAAATCTTGAATTTTGGCAACTGTTCACCATCATGGGTGTCTTGTCAGGCATTGGGCTTATGACTATCAAGTAAGTTGATCCCCACATTTCAAAGTACTGTTCAACTCTACGCTACCTTCGATCATCTTTCTAATGCGTGTCGGAATTAGTAACATCGGCAATGATGCATCAGCCCTGTGGAAGCATTACGACGATACCATCGACGACAAGGCCTTGGTCCTGCACCAACAACTTCACGTTTCCATCTTATCACTCGGCAGCTTTTCAGGCCGTCTCCTCAGCGGCGTAGGCTCCGACTTCCTCATCAAAGTCTTGCACGCAAGTCGGGTATGGTGTCTCGTCATTGCCTCCGTAATCTTCTCGTTAGCCCAGATTTGCGCTCTGAATGTCGTCAACCCACACCTCCTTGGCTTCGTATCCGGATTCAGCGGGCTTGGCTACGGCTTTCTGTTCGGCGTCTTCCCCTCCATCGTCGCAGAGTCCTTCGGCATACACGGTCTGAGCCAAAACTGGGGCTTCATGACGCTCGCCCCCGTTATATCGGGCAACATCTTCAACTTGTTTTACGGATACGTCCTTGACGCACACTCCGTCTTCGAAGCCGATGGCAAGAGACGCTGCGAGGACGGCATCGATTGCTATCGCCCCGCCTATGTCGTGACGCTTTCAGCCTGCGGTCTTGGTCTTGGCGTCACGCTTTGGGTCATCTGGCACCAGGCCAGATCACGACTGACTGGAATGGGCAAAGGGCATGCGGGAGAATGAACTTCCCAATCAAGTTCTCCTATTCTCTCTATTTCTTACTCATCAGTTTTGCTACATCCCCATCGTGTCACTGACATTCTCAAACACGCGTAAACGCATACACATACACAGGTTTCTACACATCCATTTTCCCTGGACCTCAATGTTCGATGCTGGGAACAAACACACTTTGCATACATTTATATAGGCGCTTGCGATTAGATATAAGTCGCATCTGGGAATAGGGCATCTCGGCTAGAGCACCTATCTAAGCTGCACAATCTGGTGTAGACAGGTAGATAGAGAGGAAACTCGGCGTTCAGGAGAAGACGCCCCGCTGGTTTCATATGATTGAGGATAAATGCGTGTCCTTTTTTTAAAGCATATCTAATGAGCTTACTTCAGAGTAGAATTATTATCTCTTAGGAATACTTTAGTGTCAGGTGTATCTCTCCCAGAGTGAATGGAATAGCCCTAGGTAAAGGGGTCAGTAGCCATGAAGGTGTATATTGGTCAAATGGCCCCTAGCCCTTCCAACTTGTAGTTGGGGGGGATAGCCTGTATATATAGACCTAGCCTTATAGGCACACACTAGGGTGTCACCTATCTATCTGACATTTAGTCCCTTTTTAGCATCGGCGAAAATGTCGTCTCGACTAGCTAGTACTGTCAAGGAGAATAAATACATTGTGGATTAATTCACCTATAGGCAAAATCCCTATTTTAGGTCACTCTGTTACATGAATGTTGTAAGTGTTGCGTTTCCTATTTCAGATGGCCTCTCCGATATCAACCGGCCTAAATAGTTCTAGCCATTTTGAGCTGTACATTGTTCCGCTAAAAGTAATTTTAGAAAGTAAATAATATTACAGTCATGTTGGTGTTGCAGCGATATCAATGTATATAAAAGCAGCTAACTATAGGTATATTTGGTGATCAGTTCGACTGAAAGCCGGGCGATAGTTAGTCACTTGGCTAACTAAACTAATAGAAAGAAAATAGCAGAGTGAGTTCTTTACTCTAATATTGAGTTATTGGCACACCTCATCGAGCCAAAGGTTAGTTCCAGCATGTCTAAATGGGTCCCCCGGGTTGGGTAGGTAGGTTCACAAACGATAACTACATAGAGGCACAGGAATGAATGAATGCTTAGTTTAATTTTTTCCATGTTTTCATTTCCATTTGGACTCGTCATGCTATTACTATCCTAACCCAGTGATATGAAGTGAAGCAGTATCACTAAGTGCGTACGCCTATTCCCGATTTCCCAGCGAGAATAGACGTTGTAAACGGCCTGCTGCTCTGTTAATTGACCCTGAAGAGTCTCGGGGCTTGCAAGAGTGTAGTGTCGACTGTGACAAACCCTGGTGCCGCCTGTGAGACCGTAGGTAGGTATTCCAATTCCTGTATCCGCTGCCAACCCCAATAAACTTGCCGAAGGTGATCCCGGGGAAAAGGGCCTCCACCTCCTTCCACTCCTCTGATATCAGCTATGGCACCTGCCCCAATCAGGCTGACGTGGATTGCTGAATGACATTAAGATTAAAAAAGAAGAAGCAAAAGGTGACGCAGAAAACCCATCCAGTCCGTCTCTAGCCAGGGTAATTCGCCTCACCGCCCAATGTAAAACGCCGGTCCATGTTTCTTGCAATGCTGGTAGAAAAGAAAAGAAATATTGGACGAGATAATTCGTCCAAATGTAACTTTGGGTTGAGGGTGTGCTGATACATGTCGTTACGACAACAGAAATATGCCATTTGATCCTCCGGGGTTAAGTGGGATCGACTTTGATCGTGTCTGTATGTGGATGAGGTGGTGCTTCTCTCTGGGGAGGATGAACAGATATTGACGAAGAGCTGCTTATTATTCCTCAGGAGAACCCCATTTTTGATATGTTATGTCTGATGTTCGCTGCCTGTTGGCTATATTCAGTGTCATCGAGGCCCCGGGTCTATGGCTTCTTGCTTTGCTTGCTTTTATTCGTGTTTGATGTCTCTTCCACAAAAAGCGATTTGATACCAGCAATAGCCCAAGAATCAGCAGTGGAATGAACAGCTACAAGCCATGCCGCGATCAGATTAACCAAATAGTGTAGCACATAAGCATACGATACACCATAGACAGCCGCGTATACTGCCGTGGCGAAGAATAAAACGTTTGTGAGGTGCCGAAGTCGACTCGTGACAGGAGGGATCATCCTACCAGCTGTGAGGTTTTCAACAAGCAAGATGAAAGGTAGAATTGACAGCACGTTGTGATGGGAAGAGAACGGCGTGAACCACCGTATGGCTAAGTTCCGTACCCAAACAACCATTGTCGGCAAATTGATAGGCAGATTCCACATCATCAAAAGGAATATTGTATGCACATAGTTTTTGAAGTTGGTGTGCTCGAGGGAATCTTTCCGCCGTGCAACATAGTGTGCTCGAATGTTAGTGAAGAGCTGTACAAGGCAAGCTATTACATATGCGGACTGATAAGGGATGATTGTCGAGACCAAGAAGAGCACGATGCTGGTTGTGAGCAGTCGCCTCCGCGGCGAATAGTGCGTGAAGACTGGGCCTTGAGCCGATTTGAAAGCCAACGCGTTCTTTTTCTCTTCGGCTGGTAACTTGGGACCGAAAGTCCAGCCGTAAAGGATACTGAGGAGCGAAATAAGAGCAAGTGCTATGTAGTGAAGCACTACGCAGACACCAATACACACGATGCCTATCATCGGAATAAGAAACCAAAAGAACGGGTCAGTCGTCCCTACCAACAGGCTGTTCTGCGTTAAGTCGATGGTAGATGTGCGGCTCCACCACGACCAGATGGCTTCTTGATCCACGGATCCTGACTGACCAATCGACAATGATAGGAAGGTCATTGACAAGAGGAGCATTGGCAAAGATCGTCGAAGGCAATTTCCAAGGCTCTCTGGGAAAGAGACAAATGTGCCGGTGTTATCGTAGATTCGGAATTGCTTCCGCAAGACTAATCCTACCACAAGCTGTGGGAAGGAGGCAAAAACAGTACGATACCGCATATAAAGCTTTCCCAGGCTACCAATCGGGTCCACTGTGAGTTGAATTGAGATGCTGGATTTGCGAGTAGGATCAGTCCACAGCTGAACGCCCAAACCATTGTCATTTTGGCTGGCATCCAGCGGTGGAGGCACGAAAGGTGATACGCCATGGAGGCTGATATCAACTTCTGTAGCATCCACGAAATATTTAGATTCGTAAGGCTTAGCCAAGTACTGTCGTACCAGCGGACGAAATAGTTCTTTTTGGTCGCTACCTGCTTCCTCTTTGATCGTCATATGAAATGCCAACAGGCTGCTTTGAATGGATGGGATCTGTATATCAACGACCATCGGTCTATCTGGGGGAAGTTCAAAACGCAAGCCAGTGGTAACGAGTCGTCCGATGCTGATGGTTTGCGTTAGAGAGGAATCAGCAGTATCGCTAAACTCAGCAACGATCCAATCCGCGGTTGGAGCTTCTGACTTGTCCACAATGGCAACGTATTGATAATCTCGAATACTTTCGGCATCGTACTGGAGGTACGAAAAGGGTGGAATTTGTTGCTCGCCCTCAAGGAAAAAAGGTGCCTTCGTATCACGTGTTGATGCTGGTAATACTACAACATCTTGTGTAGCGCTTTTACATGCTAGGCGAGTCGAAGTACTGCTGTGACCGGACAGATCCATCTCTGTTAAGAACGGCACATTCGCTTGACCGACCTGCGAGGGGTAAACGCTGCAAAGTAGAACCTCTAATTTTGCGTCCTCTCCAGGGTGGTCGAGCTCACGGTTAGAGAGTAGAGTGAACCTCCCGCTGTTAGAAAGCTCATTCGATTGAACTGGTAGCAAATGGACGCTTGAACCCTTGCTCGTCCCAAGGCCACGAAGTACTAAGCGACCTCGAGTATCGATGGCGTTAGAATCGTCTCCCACAGTCAAGAGAATCGTTGGGCGGAATTCTTCTGTCGCCGTCTCGGACCTTGGTTCCAGTCCAGTGAGAAGCCTCTTCTTAAAATGTTCGATTCGTTCTGCACGTGTTTTAGTCTGCGATTTGTCGCGACTATCGACGATATCGTACAAAGCTTTGACAATAACTTTTCGAAACTGGTCGCACCATGTGATCGCCTGGTGATCCATACTCGTCCACACGGTCGGAATTGTGGAGGTAAAAACCGTGAATCCATGAGTCTCGGGCACGATTGACTCTAGACTTGCATAATCTGATGGCACCACAGTATCTAACCCTCCGCCAGCAATGGACACCAGAGTGACATGAGAAAGAGGATTTTCCGCGGCCGACCTCGAATAAGCATGTCGCCAATGGTTGTTAATATCCTGATATATCTTGACTATCAGCGGGTCGAAAGTCACCGGAGGCCTTGCGTGAGGAGCAGACATGGTGACAATCGTGTTGATAGAGTGAGCCTGGAAATTCGGCATGACGAATGCAGCACGGGCAACAATGCCACCCATGGAATGGCCCAGGATGATGACCGACGAAGGGTCGGGCAGATTAGGATCGCGTTCAGACTTCTGCGGATCGAGATAGAGTGAGAGGATATATCTGATAGCCTCGTTTACGTATTCAGCCTGGTCTAGCATCGTTTGGCCGTGGAATGCCGTGAAGTCTTCGTTGAAATCGACAGTGAAAAAGTCCAAACTTTTAACGCCAGATTTCGCGGCTTCTACGTTAGAATGAAGAGCTTCGTGAAAGTACCGGGCCGATTCGGAGGCGATAGACCGGACTTGTTTATAGCTACCCGCATTACCTGGTATAAACAATACTGGAATACCCCTAACCTGGAGGGTTTGCGAGTCAGCCACCACCAGACGGCCGTGAAGGAAATCCTGCATACCTTGGGCCGGTTGTCTATCCCCTGCTCGCGATATAAGTATAAGGAATATTTACTTGCGAATCTAGTATGTTCGGTATCAAAATCGGAAAAGTGGACAAACGAAGGGCTCATCCACGACATGCGACAGCCCTTTGGATCGCATTGGAGGTTGGCAGAGGAATATACTATGGATATCAGCAGCGCAATGCCGGCCAAGCTTGTGAACAGGGTCCATAACGAAATGGCCCAGGGGCTTTTGGGCTGGAATTGGCGGCTCTTCAGCTTCCATACCGGCGGCTTGCCGTGATCTGCATTTATATCGCCCGAGGTTTTGGCAGCACCGGGAGATGCTCGGGAGTCGGTATCGCTGGCACTGTTTCGCGCTTGAGACTGCTGCCAGTTCAATTGACCATTCGATATTCGGTTTCGTGCGGCAGACGTCGGCGGGGGAGAGTCGTGGGCATTGCGGCTAGCAGAGGCGGCTTTCTTAGACATAGCATTGTCACGAATTCGGGAGGCCGTGACAGAAGCGTCAGCGCTGTCTTCGGACGACCCAGACGAGCGCCTCTGCATCGAGGACGAGGAAGCTCTCGCGAGCGAGCTGGACTGCGAGCTTCTCCGTGTCTCTGTGTCTCTGTGCCGGGTGCGGTCGAACTCGTGATAGGACGATGCGCCGGCGCGGTGCGTCGCTCAGATGGCAGCGGTCAGTGACCAAGGACGTGGCGAGCTCGTGCTACACTGTCACTGAGGCTCCGGCGTCACAGGTCTCTCGAAGCGGCTGGTGACACGGTATAGGGGGTTGCGCAATGACGACTCCGGCGCTCCATGTGCGAGCCAAGAGGGAATGGGGGCCGTTGGTCGGGGGTTCGATACTGTGCACTACCAGCCTAGTAGTAGGTCTTCGGTTCGGCAGAGGCACTAATTTCCGGACGCGCGGCCGTTCTTGGCTTCTTCGCCCGTCTTTTGACGTCGGCTCAGGGAAACAGAAAAGAAAAACACTAACAATACCGAAGCCGAAAAACGAGCGTGATATCCGGGAAGCGATACTCCGGATCAGTCTTGAACGAGAGAACAGTTAGTGAGGCAGTGAGGTAGTGTGAGGGGAGCCACCAGAGACAGCAAAGACGCCCGACACCTCCAATCGTGATGTTCGCCGGTCAAGATTGCGGAGGGGGTTGACACTTGTGTGTGTGTGTGTGTTTTTCTTCCTCGCCCATCCTTTACCTTGATACCTTTTGGCGCCTAGAAAGCTACTACTACTCTCACTAACCACTAGCGCGTGTACACTCAGGTACATACAGCTAGGTAAGGTAGGTACAACTGCCTACTACAGTTACCCACAACACACCACACTGGGTGTAGTCACCTGCAGCTTGCAGGTCTCCTTTTCGCCATTTACCGTCCAGTTACCGCACTAAAGCAGGCTTTATTCAGCAGCAGTTCAGCGGGAATGCCTGAGCAGTACCTGGATTCAATGGGTGGCTCAGCTCTTGGTGCAGGTGCTATCTCTTCCCTTGCCAGGCAATCCGAACAAAAAACGACCCATCGCCATTTTCACACCAAAACTCAACACCTTTAGCTACTCATAATAAATGCAAATAAAATCGGGAAAATATAAATAAAATAGTATTTGATTAAGAAATACGTCAAGTATTTATCGTTTAATTTTAAGGAAATTTAAAGCTTTGCTGATTTTTTTATAATTATTTTTAACTAATAGCATAATATTTTCTCGGTTATATTACGCTTAATAATTTCATTATAATATATCTTAGCTAAATAAAACCGAAAAAATAAAAATTTTAAATCTTTTTATTTTTTAAGCTTTATTTTACTATAGATTTAAATATTTCAATTTTTGAATTTTATTTGTATTTATTATAAGTAGCTGAAGTGGTTAAGTTTTGGTGTAAAATGGCGATGGGTCGTTTTTTGTTCGGATTGCCTGCCTTGCCTCATATGTAGAGGAATATCCATGCCGGCCCCCCACTCCCCCTTGCACTCGAGATCTTCGGCACAAGGTACAGTACAGTTAGTATTTAGCTTAGATGGTATGCATCTTTTGGCGGAATTGGCCGGCCGCCCGACTAATGCAGTAAATCATGGAATGAAGCTCATGACGTGTACATTATAAATTACATGCAAAATCCGACAAAGCAGAATATGCATATGTATCTTTTCTTGCATTTGTTTCAGATAGTTAGCTCAATTCCCCCATCAGGATATGCCAAGAGTACTCGCGAGAAAACAAGCATTTAAAAAGAAAAATAGAGGCAGCGGAAGGGAAGAGGGAAAAGAAGCGCAATATATTTCTGACGGGCGCATGAATCGCGATCTGTGTTTTACGCCATGTTAGCTATTAGGCTGTTTTGCCCTAATAAGAGCAGCATAGTGTCCCCTATCACTTACTAACAGAAGGGAAAAAAAAAACAAAGAAAAAAGAGAGAATACCGCCTAACCATGACGAATTTTCGAAAAGACGTTCTTATCATGACGACGCCGCTGTTAGAGATAGAGAGACGATTTAGTCGGATACTGCCCGGATAAGGACGCCTCGCGCAAACGCAAACTGATACCGGTATGACGTGATGGGTCACAGCCGGGGATCTGCAGTTTACACGGCATAACTGTCTGTAGATAGTCTCGATAATGTCGACATCCTCACCATACGTGTGAAAGCTGTTCGTTACCTACGATGCTGATAGTCTTCACTTCGTCACAATATCTCTAAAGGTGTGAGGTCCAGCTGAGTGCCACAGCATTGCTATTAAGCGCAGACTGAGTTGGTATCTTACTGTATGTTGGGTACCTAGACAATCTGGTAGGAATTTCTCGTGTTCTAACCCCCCAGCTCATGCGTATGAGGTTACATCGCATTCACACAACAAGCTACATAACCTAGCCTAGCTCACATCATGATGAGCACAACCTAATCTCTACTCTGCAGTATCTATTGATTTTCTTTTTAAGCTGAGAGAAGCAGTCTTATCGGGCTGTGCGGTGCAACTTCGCACAACCTGTCGACAGACTGTTGTGAAAGGGCGTACCCATATAGACTTGAGAGAGAGCGACTTCTCTTTACTCTAAATGGGCAATGATAGGCTGGATTATAAGGTGGTAATAGTGTAAGCCTCTTATGACGACGGCACGAACCGTGTCATGAACTGGGTGTAGGGTGTATAGTGGTACAACTTTAGCAAAAGCTAATTGATTGCAGAGTCGACATGACGCAATCATTCATCTCATCTAGCTGAAACGGATAAAATCTATCTCGTAGATATCATGTTGAAGAGAGCTAACTTACCTTTGTCCATTTAATCAAGTGACCAGATATCAGACGCCATATTGAGCACATACATACAGCCGCTATGGTTATCGATACCTTAAGCATTACAGGGATTAGGCCCCCTACATGTAAGCAGTACATAGCGGTACCTATCGTGTAGAGATGGGTCATACAGTCCCTATCTCTCCTACACAGTATTTGATAATCTTGATACTATACATTCTGCACTATCACATACCTGTGCACAATTTACTGTAGCTCTCCTCGAATTGCTTGTTGCAAGACAAGTCACGGATTCCCTTCGGACCGATCAGAGCAAACAGTCTTAACATGTCGTTAATACGAGCTTCCGTCGTGGTGGTGTTCTAGATGGGTCGATACGGCCCAGGTGACACGAACCTCACGTTTCCACCTCCACAGTAATCTTTATTGTTAAAGACTTTCCGAGAAAGGGACTCTTGGTAGGTATAGACAACTCCTGTTTAACTTATAAGTATCTCGTGTTAGCCGTCTCTTCAACAAGCAGCTAACCCAAGAAAATGATTGTCTCCTGATTGACAGGACGGCTCAGTCGATTGCATAACTCGATACCCATCAATTACACTCATGATTCTTGACGCCTAAATAATGGAGTTAGAAGCCAATTTAGAGCTCGGTTCTTACACGTGCCCACCTTTCTACAACCTTACTATTTTAGATATACTCACTCCAGGAGCCTCGTTCTCGACACCTAAACATTTCTGAGGGAAGATGTTGCGGTTGCAGTCATGAATAGCACGCAGCTACCATTGCATACATCTCAACTTTCTCCCTCCCTGTGTGAATTGGAAATACGTCGAGGCTCAAGGAACGTGAGCTTCGTAATCGGACCGGCTATTAACCTCCCATCCTCTTGTGATCGTAATCGCATTGTGTTCTTCGGCATCAGCGATGTGGAGGTCCTGCTTCGTTGCGTGAACGCTCGCGAGGGCGAACTCATCATGGAGTGGGCCAAAATATGCGGCATAACTTGGAGGCAATGTGCATCCTTGAGGGATTGGTGTGCTTGCAGTTTCTAGGCTTGCAGGCTTTCAACTCGGCCAGCTCTGAGCTCTTGAATTAGATATTCTGATCAAGGCAGGCTTGATGACAGGCAAACAAGCGTTGACGACGCCCAAGAACGGTTCCAGCATGGTGTAGACAGTGACGTTCACGACGCCAAACGTCAGGTCACACAAGTCCCAAGTCGACACCCATAGCACCCTATGAAGCGATATAACGCATACTCTATTCTCATCATCAGTTCAAGCCAATCGTATGAAGGATACGAAAATACTAACAAACCACCAAGGCTGAACATTCCCACAACACCCATTCGCTCGGGGAAAGTCAATTGTAACACAAATATTAGGGGCATTGGAAGTATCACGATGGTGGCGTCGATGATCAGGTTGACAATAGCAGCGCTAACATAAGCTAATCTTTGGTTGTAGCATGTGCCGCCGGGAATACTCTTATCCCATGTGTACTGGATAGGTTTGCATATAAGGAAGATCTCTAGAGAGACCAAGAACCAGTATGCCGCAGAAAGAAGCATCATACTATGACAAACGCGAACGAATATGTTTGTTAGAAACAGGATTTAGTAAAGCGATAGTATTAGAAACTTCACGCAGGTATTTGCCGTACACCAAAGCACTCCAGTCGCTACGAAAATCTACAAGACGTTAGTAACGAGCGATTACCGGCATCCGCATGACAAACCTTCACGTAATTATCATAATATTGCGGGCGTGTCACCAGGACCTCTTCCACATGCAACCCAAGCCCACCGACAACGCATGCTTGTCGTCGCTCTTAGTTTAACTATACGGAGCATAGGTTGGAACTTGTTGAACGAACCTGTGAGAGTAGTGGCGTAGGCACCCGCATTCACAACCGAGGCAAAAATGATCATGTAGTCATTGAACTGGAGCCGATCTCGCAGAATGCGTCGAGACCAGAGGCGGAGCCCAAGCGCGGCGATGGATAGAACAAACGCGATGGTAGAAATGGCGACTATTCGTATAGCACCTAAGGATAACAACATGATTGAGTTGCAAGTTCAAGGAGGACTGAAAATAACAAGAAGAACGGGCAGAACGCCGAAAGTATTGTCCGTGGCACTCTAGCTCTTTAGATAGATTTAATAACTTGAAAAATGCTCATGAATGCCGAATAGGACCCCGAACACCACCTCCGGCAGCCCCCAAAGTAGCTGCTGATTTAACCAGTAGGATGAGATAGTTCATGACGCGAATTATCGCATTCGGGAAGTCATAAACGATGTGGTAACGTTTTGTGACTACAGAATTTGGAGTCTTGTAATACCGCTTCGAATCTTATGTGCGGAACTTGACAGCCCCCAGTAAATAAGTGGTGGCGAGGATAGTACAAAAGGTTGGAATCATTGCAGCCCTCGAGCCACCCGGCTTGAGTCTTTTTCATACCGTCATATTACGCTTGAATGTACGAATTCGGTTGTCGGGTGAACTACTTCTCTGCTCACCAGTATGTCGGATCACATCGAGAAATCCAAGCAGGCTGTTTCCAGCTTGCTTCGTCGCGAGGGCCCCCCTCCCGACCTCTTGATCTGATAAACTGGCGACGAACAAAACTTCGGAGATAGAGGGTTCCTATTATTAGCTACAACAGCCTCGAGCTGTCCCGGTGTGACATCAGCATGCATACCGTTTATAAACTTCACTTGTGGTCAATCGCTGGGCCACGAAGAACAGCCTCGTCGCTTGGGATCTGGAGTCTCTACTACGACTTCATTCTCGGTCACATAGCAAGATACTCCACGCAGCAGGCTACGCCGTTTGAAGATGATTACACGGCTGCTGATCATTGTGGTCGCCCTCACTACGACCACTCATACACAGAACTTCATGGATATGTAGGGGAAGAAGGCTGCCGCGACGAGAACGGCTTTCACTCATCATTGCATATTTCAGTGCAGGGATATTTGTTGCGATTGGACTATTCATTCGGACCCCAATAGTATCAATTCTGAAACGTGAACTTGGGGCATGGGAAGCTGGCGTGCGCATCGGGAGCCTTAGTGGCAGGCAATCTTTTACCTGATGGGTAAGCTACAGATCGTATCTATGTTGGATGGTGGGATTACAGCTACTGCCGTATCTCAGACTGAACCTGTGAGGGGGGCAAGGCGCAATTACAAAGTAGTTGACACGGCCGACACCGATGTTAACACTGAGACTTGGCTTTCGGTTGTGGGGAGAGAAGGGGTCAGCCTAAAAGACGCGCCGTTCTTGAACTGTTGTCTGCATCAAATGCATTAGTCTACAGCATGCAATGTCTTCGCAGGCAATCACCAACAATCTAGGATAGCCAACCATTGGCTACATTTCACCACAGCTATGATTCGCAAAACCAGGTTGGCCGAACCAACGACATCTACACCATTCTGAAGACACCCTATCAGGTCACTTCCCACTCGAGAATTTTGCAATTGGAATAACGGGTATAGGATCTCCTGCCATCTCGCTCATTATAAGAACCTTCTAGCTCAGCCATCTCACTCGCTTCTACCGACGGAGATTTAAAAGCATCGGCGCTTGCCATTACCGTTGATCTGAGATCTATCTCGCCCAACAGTATGGCTCCCACCTATGATTTCATCATTGTTGGAGGAGGAACAGCAGGGTTGGTTCTGGCTTCCCGTCTGTCGGAGGACCCGACCCAGCGAGTCCTAGTCCTAGAAGCCGGACCTGATTGCACGGAAGATGTGAGAGTGAAGATACCTGCGTTCTACGAAGGTCTAAAGGTCAATGAGACTTGCTGGAACCTCGAGACCAGTCCCCAGGTATGGCCCAGATATCTCTGGCGAGTATTGTGTTGCGTTCTAACATCTGACTAGATCAATATGAATAACCGACAGATTAAGGTCGACCAGTATGTGTCGCAACTTACATATCGCTCTCTACATGGTCGTCTTCGTCGAGATCATTTCTGATGTTTATTGCCCTGTTCAGAGGGAAGCTATTAGGGGGTTCTAGTGCTATCAATGCGCAAGTGTTCGTGTCACCTACCAAGAACATAATTGATGCGTGGGAGTCGCTTGGGAACCCGGGTTGGAATTGGGAAGCTCTTCAGCCTTATTTTCATAAGTCGTTCACTCTGCCCACGGTAGATGATGAGCCCACCAACAAGTCTCTCGGTGTTGATCATTGGACCAACGTCAATCCTCGTGCAAATGGCCCTATTCAGACTTCGTTCTCTGGCGACGTCATGAATCCAATTCGCCGAGCTTGGGTTGAAACATTTGCGAACAAAGGTCTCCGTGTGAACATGGATCCTTTCTTCGATTCTTCTATTGAGATCAGGGCGTTCAGTAATCTTTCCAGCGTGGACCCGTCCACCAAGGAGAGGAGTTATTCAGCATCTGCCTACTATATCCCCATCAAGAACCGAGAGAATCTCACCATTATTACCTGCGCCGTGGTTGAAAAATTTGTGTTCTCCGTTAGAACCCCTGCTCTAGTTGAGGGAGTTCGATACCGGCACAACAACGAGGCCAAGACTGCGACAGCAAGTAAGCAAGTCATTCTCAGTGCTGGTGTTTTCCACTCGCCGAAAATCCTAGAGCTCTCTGGTATCGGTGGTGCGAATCTGCTGAAGAGTGATGGCATCCCAGTGATCGAGAATCTCCCAGGGGTCGGTGAGAATCTCCAAGACCACCTTGTCTGTAGCATGAGTTTCGCAACGATAGACGGCCTCCAAACCTTGGATCCCCTAATGCGACAGGAACCGGATGCCATATCCCAAGCCCTTGAGGACTATGCGGCATCAAAGACCGGGCTGCTGACGTCTTGTGGGATTGCAACAAGTGCCTATCTACCCCTCCTCGGCCTCTCAGGCTCACAGCACGCCGCGCTCCAGAATTTACTGGAACAACATGCGCCTCC
Organism: Xylaria sp. FL0933; assembly: GCA_022578765.1. Taxonomy (NCBI): domain Eukaryota; kingdom Fungi; phylum Ascomycota; class Sordariomycetes; order Xylariales; family Xylariaceae; genus Xylaria; species Xylaria sp. FL0933. The sequence continues at coordinate 345,900 of MU389755.1, forward strand.
GCGTCATGACCAGTCCCGAGATGCGTACGATATAGTACAGAAGGCTATCCTGAGTAGTAAGGAGCCCTGCGGCACCTATTTCTCTGTGAATGGGCAAGGCGTCCTCCCTGTCGAACCCGATTCCGACTCACCCGCAGGTCCAGTTCCAGGCAGTTGGAACGATCTCGCAGTCTTCCTCAGCCGCCCTCTTTCTCGTGGTCGCACGCACATCCAGTCCAAGGATTCGGAAACACATCCCCTCATCGATCCAAAGTATCTTTCGCATCCCGCCGATCTGGAAGTTTTCGCACATCACATGATGTACATCCAAACGCTCGCTGCGTCTCATCCACTTACCAGCCTTTTCAAGCAGCCGCTCCAACGCCGCGATCCGGCGTCCAACCTCGCAGACCTAGAGGCTGCGAAGAAGTATGTCAAGAGAAGCGCCATTTCTATCTGGCACCCCTGCGGGACTTGCGCTATGCTCCCCAGGGAGAAAGGGGGCGTTGTGGATACGCAGCTCAAGGTCTATGGCGTGGAGAATCTGCGAGTGGTAGATGCGAGTGTGATACCGCTCATTCCTAATGCGAATATCCAGGCCACTGTCTATGCGATCGCAGAGAGGGCTGCTGACTTGATCAAGGCTGAATACGGATTGAAGTGATGCGCGGTATTTCTTTAATGTACGTCGTTTGGACAAAGTGCTGTTACAAGAGTTGGCACCGTAATTTACTAACACAGCTTAGTGCACTAGGAAATGGCGCGTGTGATACGAAGAAAGAGGAACGTCTCGATTACTCAAGTTTGAGGGAATCTGTGATGGGCCATTTGCTCAACTGTTAGGGGATTAGGTCATATCTACCCTACACGGGCGACGACTGATACTGAGCTACCCTCCCTCAGTTCTAGACGTTCTAGGACCCAACCGACCACTATGATCAGTTTTAACTGTCAGGAGTAGTACATGTGATCCTGTTAGATTATTTAGAAGTTTAAGTTATAATATACCTTTCGGGGGATAAAGGGGTCTTATATATACGAGTAGTATATAGATCGTAAGTATTTTAGCCTATTAATTTTAATACTTTCTCTTGATCTATATGCTATTTTTTAAAGTAAAAGAAAATAAGATTTTTTTTTAAAGGTAACTTTTTTTAAAGCGTAAATAATAAGGCTTTTTTAAAAAATAATTTTTTTTAAAATATAATGCTTTTTTAAAAAATAGCTTTTTTTAAAATTAAAAAAAAATATAATAATAATAATAATAATAATAATAATATTTGCTTAAATATTAATTATAATTTAATATATAATATTAATAAAGTTTTTTAAAATAAAACGCTATAAAAAATAAAAGCTTTATTAATAATAATATATTATAATATAACTATAGTTAAATTTTTTAAAATATTATTAATATATAATATAAGTTTTTAAAATTAAAGCGTTATAAACTATAAAAATTAAAATATATTATATATAAATATTTTTTTTTATTATATTTTTTTTTATATTATAATATATTTTATTTAATAATTAATATTTTTGCTTAAAATATAAATTAAAAATATTTTTTAACTTATAAATTTTATAGTTTAATAAAAAATATATTATTAAATTTATATTAAATATAAATTTTTTTTATTAAATAATATATATATTTTTTTTAGTTATTTTATTATTTATTTTAATTATATTAAATAATTAAACTTTTTAATTTTTTTTTAAAATAGTTATAAATTAATTTTTAAAAACTTTATAATGTTTTTTTTATTTTTATGTTTTTTTTTAGCTAGCTATAAAAGTCGCAATTTTAAAATATTATATATATTTTTTTTATAATTTTTTTTTTTATAATTAATATATTAAATATATATTATTTTTTATTTTTAATTTTTTATTTAATTTATAAGCTTGCTGTTAATATTATAATTATATTTATAGCTAAAAATATATTTAGCTTAAATATTAATTAAAATTTTTTTAAAATAGCTTATACTATTATATTATTATATTAAGCGCTGCTATAGCAGTAAAAATAGCGCTGTTATTAAGCTGCTTATATAAAAAATATATTATATAAATAAATATATACTTTATTTTTTAAAAAAGCTAGTTTAAAATATTTATAAATAATATTTAATTAATTATTATTATATTAATTAAAATATTTTTTAAAAATAAGTTTTATAATATTTAAATAAATTAATATTTTAAAAACTTAATTTAAATTTTACGCTAAAATTTATTATTTAATTTAAAAAAATATTATTTTTAAATATTTTATAGTTTTATTTTAATAATTTTTTTTTTATTATTATTTAATTTAATTAATATTTATTTTATTATATAATTTAAGTTTTAATAATTTTATATATATAGTTTAAAATTATAAAAATAAATATTTAAATGTTTATAATATTTTAAAAATTATATTGTCGATAATTATTTTATAGCAGTAAATAATAATAAAAAAATTTTTATAAAAGTTTTTTTTTAGCTTTATATATAAATTAACTTAATTTTTTTTATTTTATTATTTTAGTTTTAATATTTATTTAAACTTTTTAAAAGCAAGCTTAAATAATAGTTTAATTAACTTATTTATTATTTAATTTAAAATAAATATATATTTAAAATTAATTTTACTAGTGTTTATTTATTTTTAATATTAATAATTTTAAATAAATATATATTTTTTTTTACTATATAATAAAAAATTATAAAACGTTAAAATAGCTTTTTAATTATTGCTATAAATAATTATTAATATATTATTAAAATTAATATTAAGTTTAAATAATAATTTTTTAATTTATATAGCTTTTTTAAAAGCTTAAGTTTAGCTTTTTAATTTAGCTTTAAATAAAAATAAAAAAACTATTAATTATTTTTTTAAACTTTAGCTAACTATTTTATTTTCGAAATTAAAAATATATTTTAAAATTAATTAGCAAGTTTTTTTGCAGGCTTTTTAATTAAAATTTATATAGCTTTATAATTTAATTTTTTTTTTTTTATATATTAACTTTAAGTCGATAATAATTATTAAATATTTAAATATTTATTTAATCGCTTTAATATAAAAAATATTTAGCTTAGCTATATATTTATTATATTTAAAAATAATATATATAATATTTAGCTTAGTGCTTAATATAGCATATATTAAAAAGCTAATAATTTTTTAATATTATTTTTTATTTTTTTAATTTAATATAAAATTTTTTTTAAGTGTTTTTATATTATTAAATATTAAAATATAAGTCGGTTTAGCTTTTTAATATTAAAGCTTATCAAAATTTTAAAAGCTAAACTTAATAAAAACTTTTTTTAAATAAGCTTGCTATAATAACTTTAAAATATATAATAATTAATTTTATTTTATAGCTATTTTTAAATAATATTTAGCTAGCTTTAAATTATTTATTTAAAACTTTTTGCTTAAAGCTTATTTAATAATTATAATTTTTAAAGTTTTAAGTTTAATAATTAATAAATTATTAATATAAACAATAATATAATAATTTTTTTAAATAAAAACTCCGGTATTTAAATTAAAACTAATAAATTTTAAGCTTTTTAAAAATATAACTAACGTTTTATATTATATTTATAATGCTTGCTTTAGTTTATATAATATTTTTTTTAGCTTATAAACTTTAATTAAGTTATATATAAACTTATTTAATTATTTAATAAATATATTTTTAAAACTTTTTTATATAAAAAAACTATTTTAACGTTTATTTAATAAATTTTAAAGTTTAAAATAATAATAATCGTAAAAAAGATTTTATAATTTATAAGTTTAATTATTAACGTAAATATTTTATAATAATTTATTTTATTTTATTATTTAAAACCTTTAATAATTTATTTTATTTTATAATAAATAATTTTTTTTAGTTTATTTTACTTAAGCTTATATATTTATTTTTTTAATAATACTTTAACACTAAATAGCTTAAATATTATTTTTTAAGTTATATTATTTACTAAAAATTTATATTTTTTTTTTATAACTTTTTATTATTTATTTTAATAAAAATTTTATTTAGCTGCTTTATAGCTTATTAATTTTATAATTTTAATAGTTTTAACAGCTTTTAATGCGGCAGCAATAAAATAAAAAATAAATAATTAATGCTTATAGTTTTTTAAATATATTTTATCGTGCTTAAGTTAAAAAATAAGTTTAACAAGTTTATTAAATATTTAAATTTTAAAATAAATATTATTAATTTTATTGCTATTATTTTTAAATAATATATTAAATAAATTATTAAGCATATTTTTATTATTTTAATTTAAAAATTTATTAAAAGCGTTATTTTTATTAAATTTATTAATAAAACTAGATTTAAATATACTTATTAATAAAAAACTTAACGTTAAAATAAATAAAAATAATAATATTATTTTTTATTTAAAAATTAACTTATTATTATTAATTATAGCACTAGAAAAATTATTGTTTTTTTTTATTGCTAACTTTAAAGTAATATTTTTTAAAATATTTTATTTTAAAATATTATTATTTAAGTTTTATTAAACTTACTTTTTATTATTAATTAGCTCGAGTAATTAATTTTGCGCAATATAAAAAATTTTTTAAAAAAACATTATATTATTAATATTTACTACTTTTTTATTTTTAAATAAAATAATATAGTTATAAAAGCTTTAATATTAATATTTAAACATTTTATAAAATATTATTTATTTAATAAATATAAAACCTTTTTTATTTAGTTTAAAATACCGTTTATTTATTTTTACTACTATTATATAATTATAAATAAGTTTTTATTTATATTATTTTTTATATAATAATATTTTTAATTAATTATTATATTATTAAATTATAATATAATAAATAGTTTAAACTATAATAAGCTAATATTTTTAAGCGACTTTATTATTTATAGCCTGCGCTATTATAAATATTATAATTATTTTATAAATATTTATTATTTTTTTATAAATATTATTTTATTAATATTATTTTATAATAATAAATAATATTTAAATTTTTTAGCTTTAATAAAAATATTTAAGTTTTCGACTAGTATTTTTTTTAACTTTATTAAACGTAAATATATAATATTTTTATTTAAATTATTTATAGTGTTCGAAAAAAAATCTAAAAGCTTTAGTAAATTTTTTTTTAGTTTTAAATAATAAAGTTTAAATTATTTTTAAAAAATTATAGCAAACAATAATAAAATAAGTCAAGTTTTTATATTTTTTAAAAGCGTGCTTTAAAAAGCTTACTATATTAACATATAATAATTTTAATAAATAATTACCGCAGCAAAGTTTTTTAAAATATAATATTTTTTTTATTTTTATTTAAATATAATATTTATATATATAGTTTAGCTTTTAAAGTTTAATATATTCGGCCTTTATTAATTTTTTAATTAATAATTTATTAATATATTTAAATTATTTATATTATAAAACAAATTTAAAATTAAAAAAAAATAAGCAATAAATGCAGCAGTAATAGCTTTAATATTAAATTAAAGTTAATTAACTATATATAAGCTATTATATTTTATTTTTTTAAAAAAAATTTAATTATTTTTTAAAGCGTAAGCTTTATCGCTTTAAAAAAAAAATTCAGCACTTAATTTTATTAAATAAAATATTAAAATAAAATTAACTTTTATAAAAAAACAATATATAACGTTTTTTAAAATAATAAGCTTTTTTTTTTTATTAATTATATTTATAAATATATAGTTTTTACGCTAAGTTAATTATATAATAGTTTTGCCGATATTAATAATAATAAAATAAAATATATTATAAAAATTAAAAAAGCTATTTTTATTAAAAAATATAAAAACGCTTGCGTTATTATTAATTACTAGTATTTTTTTTAATATTTTTATTAAACTAGCTGTTTTTTTTAAGTAATTATAATAAATAAAGCATTAATAATTTTTTTAAAACGGCTATTTTTAAAAATATTATTAAGAAGTTTTCTAGCTGTTTTTAAATTTATATTATTTTATACTAAATTATTTTATTACAAGTAACTTTATATTAAATTATTTTAAAAAAATAATTAAATAAATTCTTTAAATATAAAAAACAGCAGGCTAAATTATAAGTTAATAAAAGCGGCAAGCTTTAATATAAAAATTAAAAATAAATAAACTATAAAAATTATATGTTTAAATAAAAGCTAATAAGTTTAAAAAAAAAGTAAAATTGTTAATAAAATTATAATATTAACTTTTTTTTTTTTTTATAGCTATATTATCTTTATAACTTTTTTATTTAAGCTTTTTTTTTTATTATTTTATTTATTTTAAATATATTTTTTTATTTTATTTTAAAAGCTTTAATTTAAAATATAAAATAAAGCATAATAATTTATATATTTTTTTATAGCTTATATAAGCTTTATATTATTATTTATTATTATTATTATTAAAAGCAAGCAAATTTATTTTAGTAGCTAAAAGTATAGTTTAAACTAGTTGTTTTTTCTAGCTTTATTTAAAGTATATAGCTGCGTTAATTATTTTTTTTAAAATAATAATTTATTATTAAATTATATTAAAATTAAAAAAATTATAAATAAATATTTTTATAACGCTAAGCTTTTAAGTTATAAAAAAAAAATTAAAATTAAAGCTAAAGCTATTAATAAATTTATAAATAAAATAAAAATATAGCTAAGTAAAAGCAGCGTTAAACTTTATTATATTTACTTAAATTTATTAAAAAATAGCAGCAAATTTAATAATATTATTAATAATCTTTAAAATAATTTTTTTTTATTGTCGATAATATTATATAAACTACACTTTTTTTTTTAGCTTATATTTTTATTAAAGCTTTATTTAAATAAGTGCTAGCATATTAAAAAATTTAATTATTATAAATTAAATTTAATAATAAACATTTATTAATAATTTATTATATATAATAATATATATTTAATTTTATTTATTAAATTATTTATTTTTTTAAGTAAAAAAGTTTTTTTTACTTTTATTTAATTTTTTTATTAAAGCTACCTCTTAAAAACCCCTAAAAAATATTTAACTAAACTTATTTATAATAAGTTTTTTCTTTATATTTTAAGACTACTTTAGCTATTATTCTAAAGTATTAAAAAAAAAAATTTTTTTAAGTTTTTTTATAAATATTTCGCTTAATAATATCTTAATTTATAAAGTAAAATATATCGTCAAAAACTAAAAATAAGTTTAAAAAGCCTAAAAATATAAATTTTAAATTAAAATTTAAAATAATTAATTTTAAATTCGAGCTAACAATAATAAATATACTTAGTTAAACTAGCTATAATAATTAAAATAAAAAAAAACGGCTTAATTAATAAAATACTTATATAAAAAAATATCGATTAATTTTTTAGTCGACTTTATAAAATTTACACTTAAAGCAGTTAATTTTATTAATAATAACGTTTTTAATATTAACGCTAATTATTTTACTTAAACTTTTTTATATGCTATAGCCTTAAAAATTAAAATTAATATTAAAAGCATAATTAAAAAAAAAGTTCTTTAAAATAATAAATATTTAAATATTTTTGCTAAAAAAAATATTATTTTTAATATAAAAAAATATATTAACTTTATAGCTAAATAAATTTTAATTGCTTAACGTTAATAAACAAAAAAATATTTTTAAAAATAATAATAAAATAAGTTTAAATAATAAAATAATATTAATATAATTACCGCTTAAATTATTATTATAATTATTTATTTTTTTAAAAAAAAATCGCTAAAAAATAAAAAATAAATTTAAAACAAGCTAAAAAAAAACTTTAATATTTAAAAAACAAAATATATTAAAAAAATTAAATTATTTTTTTTCGCGGAAATAATAGCGATTATTTATAAATATTTTAAATTTTAATTATAGTTAGCAGTTTTATTTAAAAATTTTAAAAATTTATAAAGTTTAAAAAAAAAAAAATTAAAAATTAAAAATTTTAGTAGCTAGTTATATAAAAAATACTTAAAACTTATTTTAAATAAAAAATTTATAAAGCAAAATTTTTTAAATTTAAAATATTTTTAGCATTTAATTTTAGCCTCGCAAATAACTATTTAATAAATAAAAATTTTTTAATAAAATTAAAAAAAAAATAAAATTTCGAAGCGTATTATTGTTTTAAATTCGTTAAAAATATATAAAAGTAAAATTAAATTATTATAATCTTTAATAAATTTATATATTCGAAAACAAGCAAGTCTAGGCTTATAACCTGTTAAAAGTAATATATATAATTCCGTTAGATTATCTAAAAGTTTAAGTTATAATATACTTTTCGGGGAATAAAGGGGTTTTATATACACGAGTAGCATATAGATCGTAAGTATCCCAGCCTACTAATTCTGACATTAACCACAACCTACCTGCTATATGACTGTTAATATAGGCTGTATATTCATTCAGGAAAATTCCCTATGACGTCAGCCTAGAACAACTTATTGAGTTGCCACGTATATACGGACTATTGAGTACTCTTGCCGCCGTAATATGAGACTCGAAGGCGGCATCATTTTCAGTTGGTCTTTCCAGCCACATTGTAGCTCCCTCTTGGGGCCCTCGGTAAGAGGATTGGTTGTGGAAAAGCACCCTGTTGTCCTTGAGCTCTCTGAATCCTCTCCATAGAAATTTCACGATATATCACGCGATTGCGACTAAACGGCACATAATGATAAGGTCTGAGTATTTGAGAATACGGGGCAACTCGTAGATTCGCGATTGAACGTTTAACATATTGCTGTTAAATTCAGGTTTGGGTTAGATGGGCAGACTCGGCTCACTCACCTCTAGCAGGCTAGGTACCTAAGTACCTAAAGCGCAGCAGGGACAGGCGCAGCACTGAGCCACAGCACTAGCCATAGTGGGGCAGTCAGCTCTGGCAGTGGACCATACCCGCGGGCGGCTTCAACGCGTTAGCTGCTGGTACATTCAAGACCCTAAATAGCATGCTCTATCAGAAGAGGGTGAGGTGCACTTGAAGAAGTGAAAACGGAGCTCATCTGCCTGCCTATATGCACCTAACTAAATAGTTGTCTTTTCAGAGCTGCCCAGCTGTTGTCCGATTAAGCACCAGTTTCACCTGCGTACCTCCATTTACATGCACGACTGTCAACACATGTAGCGCTCCTCCACTCTTAAGGACCGAGGCGTTTCTTAGCCCGAGCCATCTATGGCGACTATCAAACCCATCGAGCCGAAGACGGTATGGAGCTTGTCGCTGCACTTCGTATGACTACGCGTCGCTAACTTGACCAAAGATCCATCAAATCCAATCTGGTCAGGTCATCGTTGATCTATGTTCTGTCGTGAAGGAGCTGGTGGAAAACAGCATAGATGCCGGCGCCACCAACATTGGTGAGGTTGCATGACTCCAGGAAAGGAAGCTACTGAACTTACTAACGAGTGCCTCTCCCTCAGAGGTTCGCTTTAAGAACCAAGGACTAGATGCCATCGAGGTCCAGGACAATGGCTCGGGTATATCGAAGGAAAACTATGACACCTTGGCACTGAAGCATTACACTTCGAAGCTGTCCACCTACTCCGATCTGGAATGCCTCGAGACCTTCGGCTTTCGCGGAGAGGCGCTATCGTCCCTCTGTGCCTTGTCGAAGTTCTCAGTCACTACTTGCTTGGCATCAGACGCTCCGAAAGGATCCAAGCTGGAATTTGAGACGTCTGGAAAACTGCGTAGCACGAGCGTTGTCGCTGCACAGAAGGGCACCACTGTGTTGGTTGAGAACCTTTTCTACAATCTGCCGGTGCGCCGTCGCGAGCTCGAGCGGAACATCAAGCGGGAGTGGAACAAGGTCCTTGGTGTCCTCAATCAATACGCATGCATCCAGACCGGACTCAAATTCTCCGTTTCCCAACAGCCAAATAAGGGTAAACGCATGGTTTTGTTTTCGACCAAAGGAAATCAAACGACGCGCGAAAACATCGTAAACGTTTTTGGAGCAAAGACTTTGGCGGTATTGATCCCACTGGATCTGGAGCTTGAATTAGAACCTACCAATCCGTCGAGCCTACGACTCACGGGCCGCGGTGACAACCAAGCCAAGCTTATTCGAGTTCGAGGGCATGTGTCACGTCCAGCGTATGGCGAAGGACGGCAGACCCCCGACAGGCAAATGTTCTTCGTCAACGGTCGTCCATGTGGGCTGCCTCAGTTTGCCAAAGTTTTCAACGAAGTGTACAAGTCTTATAATGCTTCTCAGTCGCCGTTCATCTTTGCTGATATCCAGCTTGATACACATCTTTATGATGTTAACGTCAGTCCGGACAAGCGAACAATTCTGCTGCACGACCAAACTCGGATGCTGGACAATCTTAGAGAGTCGCTTAGCACCTTGTTTGAATCGCAGGACTATGCACTCCCGACCTCGCAGCTCCAGGCACCAAAGCAATCCCTCCTTAAACGGCTGCCTTCGAGTAAAGAGGATACACCTTCATCGGAAGCAAGCACAGAACCTTTGACTTCTATTAGCCAGAAATTCCGCAGGGAACCAATCCCTATAGGTGGTGGATCAAGAGCGGAGAGTGAGGATGTGGAAGTCACCAACAACGTCGCTGCGCCAGCCACTCATGGGAGCAATTTGATGAGTCGTTGGGCTGAGCGGAATTGTAATCCACGTGAAAATCCCGGGACAAAAGCCAATAAAGTAACAGAAGGTGCTCGTGAAGGAGACCCTGACACAGACGAAGAATCTCACTGCCCGCGTTCTCAAAGCGCTGAACAGGGAGAACCACCTCCAAATGAACGATTGAGTGGGGTCTCGGACCGAATAGGGGATGTACAGTCGCATCTGGATGAGTTGAACGAAAGAGGTCGCAATGAGAGTGCGGACAGCTCTATACTTACCAAGGAAGCTTCATCGGAGCCGCTGATTCCCTCTTTAGCTCCTTTATCTCGCATAACTGATAACAACTCTATCAAGACTTATCCTTACTCGCCGCCAAAGCGGCACTCACCAGAGGTCGCCACCATCACGATAGGGGATCATACCGTCACGAGCATTATCGGTTCGGCACCCAAGAAACAGCGACTTGACCCCCCACGATCCCGGGATGCCACTGTGCGAAAAGCTACAAAAGCACCAGTTCCTGTGCCTTCCTTTAACGGACGTTTAACCCAAATGTTCGCAGCGCAAGCAGAGCGGTCACAGTCTGATAAGAGACAGATCAGGGTCACCGCAGACGCGGAAGATGACTCGCAAGATTCAGATTCGTCAAGTGAACATTTATTCGTGACCGACGATTCCGGAGAAGAAAGCGACAACGAATCCATGGCCGATGTACCAAATAGAGATGGAGATCAAGACAGCTCTTCTCCCCGGGAACCACAGGCGACTGAGACGACTCCTGAGAAAGATTTAGAGACTGAACTTACAAATTCAGCCCCCCATAGCGATGCTGATTCTGGAGATGAAGAATACGAAGAAATGAAGGAGGGAAGCGTTGTTGCCGAAACCGTCGAAAATGGCGGTGCGGTTGAAGAGACCATATCGGAGGAGTCGCAAAAACGCACCCAGAGTTTCGTGAAAGGAAGTACAAAGAAGAAGGACGCTACTTACCATCTTCAACAAACACTGCGTATAGACGAAAAGACTCTCCGCAATGCAGTGGCGTTCCAAAGAGAGAACGTCTGTCATACCATCTCTAGCTCGGCGGGAATGATAGAAACCGATCGCCTTGATGCTGATGATGCCGAAGAGAAATTGTCCTTGACTATATCAAAGTCGGATTTTGAGAAGATGAAGATCATAGGGCAATTTAATCTAGGATTCATCTTAGCCTCACGTCCAGGTGAAGACAAATGCGTAGAAACGCAAACTAGGAAGGACAGAGACGACGAGCTATTTATTATTGATCAGCATGCGACAGACGAGAAGTATAATTTCGAACGGCTTCAGGCTAGTACCGTCGTACAGTCCCAAAGACTGGTTCACCCCAAGACGCTCGAGCTCACAGCTGTTGAAGAAGATATCGTGCAACAAAACCTCGATGCTCTAGAAACAAACGGATTTATCGTCAGCTTTGACGATAGTGGCGACGAACCTGTTGGAACCCGGTGTCAATTGCTTAGTCTGCCATTGAGCCGGGAAACTACCTTTTCTCTTGCAGATCTGGAAGAGCTCATCTCGCTCCTCCAGGATCATCAGTCCACATCAGCTAAAACGGTCCCACGACCCTCCAAGGTTCGCAAGATGTTTGCGATGCGCGCTTGTCGAAGCAGCGTTATGATTGGGAAATCACTATCGACCAGGCAGATGGAGAAACTTGTCCGACACATGGGTGAGTTGGACAAGCCGTGGAATTGCCCTCACGGGCGACCAACCATGAGGCACCTCTGCGGCTTGGGTGCATGGGACGATCTAGGCTGGAAAGAAGGCGACAACTTCGATGGGAGCAAGGCGTCACCTGTGAAATGGAGTGCTTATGTTAACGAGAACCGGAATCTGGAATAGGGACATGCTCGTATCTATAGTCTGTGTATATTTGCTTGGAAATACGCTCGGCGACCTTTGTTGTATGGATATATACCCCGCTGAAATGGAGCACTGGGCGCGACACTTGCTGGACGATATAGTACATACTGGATATTAATAGGAACTGCACAATCATTCGTTCATAACACTATCTGTCATTTACTCCATTTATGATTGATGTTTGCCGTACATGTAGGCTGAAATACCGGAACCGCTTGATGGCCGCCATATTGTTGTATTTTGTAAGGAATGTCTCACTAATCCTTAACCCGGCCGGGCTTACTCACTAACCCGGACCGGTGCTGAACGGGCTTAGGGAAGCGGTGAGTTGCGCGGACAATGGACTAAGCCGTTTTTCGATCAAACTAAATCCGAACCCATGCGGACTTTCCTCCGGACGGATTCCCCATCACACGATTGATAATCAAAGGACCCAGTCTTGAAGTCAGGGATGATGGTGAGAATACGCTTTGTATGTCAAGGGATCAACATTCGTCCATCAAGTTGATGGACTATAAAGCCAGGCGCTTCCTCGCCTTTGGACGAGAGGTAGAAGATGGGTAGGAATAAACATCAGCTTCAATCGCAAACTAAGTGCTTTCAACTTCGCATCTTGACTCGCTCTTTGTTTTGTCTTGAGACTTCACCACCCCCTGAGTTCTCATCCGTATTAATCCCTTATTCACCATGTCGAACGCTTCCCTCAAACCCATCATTGTCTGGGGACATACCATCGGCCCCAACCCTCTCAAGGTGCGAATGGTGCTCGAAGAGCTGGGAATACCCCACGAGTTCAAAATCGTGGAGTTCGGGGAGATGAAGCAGGAGCCCTTCATCAGCATCAACCCCAATGGCCGCGTGCCTGCCATCGAGGACCCGAACACGGGCCTCACGCTGTGGGAGTCTGGTCCTATTATCGAGTATCTTGTTGATCAGTATGACAAGGATCATAAGATCTCCTATGATAGCTTCACTGAGAAGTATCAGATCAAGCAGTGGATTGGATTCCAGATTTCGGGTTAGGAATTTCCCAATTCCCTCTTGACCCCATCTTCTTTGTTTCCTATCCTTAACACGCTCATGGTTATCCGAATACCTTTTGATAACGCGACTAACACAACTCAAACATCAGGTCAAGGCCCATACTACGGCCAAGGCGTCTGGTTCGCCTTCTTCCACCATGAGAAGCTCCCCTCGGCCGTAGAGCGCTACTTCAAAGAAGCAGAACGCGTGCGCTCCGTGCTCGACCTGCACCTCTCGCGGCGCGCGGGCGAGAAGCAGGGCCAGAGAGTGGCGAACAAGGACGTCTGGCTCGTCGGCGACAAGATCACCGTCGCGGACCTGAGCTGGTTCATCTGGGAGCAGATCATCGGCTTTGCTTCGGCTAGGGCTGGTTATTCTATTGAAGAGGTAGGGAGACTTTGCTTTCATACCGATACTTGCTTCTTCTCTGCTCCAAGCATGAGGAATGGGCATATGCGGGACTGTGAAAGTCTGTGCTGACTTTGGTGCTACAGGGCAAGTATCCTCACTATGAGGCCTGGTATAAGAAGATTGAGGAGCGCCCTAGTGCGCAGCATGCTATTCAGAGCAGGAATGAAGGCCTGAAGGATATACAGCTTCCTACCCAGACCGAGCAGAAGTCGTAAAGGCCTGCTGTGGGTTCGCAACTTGGATGTTGTAGTTAGCGACAGGGCACGAAGGGCTGGAACGAAACGTCGGAGCAAGCGGAACTCGGTACATCGGGAGATTCATGTGCGATCCGAGGATCCGAGAGATTTGTATAGATAACTTTATATCAATTCGTTAACACGTGGCAAGAGAATGACAATCGATACGTAAGTATTGTGACGAGTGCGCGTATTCGGTCAGAAATAGCATGTGACTTGAGTCTGATGATGCGCTTCGGGTTCTGATAGGTCCCTGCGCCAATATTATGACAACTCCGGCTCACCGGTTCACCTCCCAGAACCAATTCATGAAGATCTATGGCTCTTATACTGTTAGCAGAGTAAGTTGATGAGCATGTGATAATCGTACCGGTAGATTGGTTCAGGTCTAAACCCCACTATGGCACTGCGCTGTAAAGACCAAGCCTGGTAACAATTACTTACCTAACTGGTAACAACTTGACAGTCCCCTTTCATTCTCATTAGAGTAAGTCACTAGCCCTGAGGCCGGAATCCTTACCAGTTTAAATGATGATGCTTCTCGTCAGTTCATGGGTGTTACACTGACAGAGCTTGCTCCCTTCCCGTCGGTAGACCCCGCAGTTTCTACGTGGTGCGACCCATTACGCTACTGCAAAGGAACTTTTTCAATGTGGTTGGTGATGTGCATATGTTAGCGGTTGTGATACAATGTTGGACATACCGGCCCAGAGTGGCTTACACTATGGCGTGCCAAATGGAGAAGAGCCCTGCATCTTCCTACCACATAGTTTCATTTGTAAGTGCGGGATGACACACCGAGCTATAACACAGTCGGGCTATTCCGTTGTCAATGCGCGGGGCATACCACGTTACTCGCATGCGCATTATATATTCATAATGAAAGGGAAGTTTTGGCACGTTATTAGTAAGTTGGCGTTGGAGATGGCGATAGCGTGCTGGCCAATAGAGTATCACGAGTTGGCAACATGTGGCAATACAATGGAACCCCAGAACTTCTAGCTGGTCGGCTGGGACGACATTGACAGCTAGCACCAATGCCAGCGTGCTTAGACATGGACCGGCCCCTGACCGGTTTAGTCTACGCTGCAAGTGTCATAGCTAAACAGACTCCGGCCGTTCCCTGCACTCCCAAGCCATGGTCGGTCGAGCACTACGCCATTCATTGGCATCATCTACTTTTCGGATGTGATCTACCAGCCTTGTGAGACTTCTAATTGCTTTTCGATGACCCCTCTTTCTGCTTATAAAGAGTGTTATGTTTCTGAATGAAGCTCGACTTATAAATGCAGTAATCCCCAGAGTCCATGAACAAAGGAGCTCAAGATTACGATCCAGGCCTAAAAATATTGGTCTGCCATTAGTATATCGCTACTGATATCTCATACCGCATTACCATTGATTTGGGCCACAATGGCACCTCATAGCTTACAAGATGAAGGTCCAGCCGACCTGGAGCAGAGGCTAGGCGACGCTGAAGTTCGGCCGCCATCTCCACCCCCACTGTCCGCGAAACCTCCCCGGCTACTTATCGTCGGCGCAGGATCTCGTGGGCGCACATATGCCAGATGCTCTCTGCAGTCGAGCAACGGCGTGATCGCCGCTGTCGCCGAACCCGACGACTACAAGCGTCAAGACTTCGGAAGCAAGTTCATATGGGGCAAGACGACTCCGCCGCCAGAGGGAACATGCTTTAGAGACTGGAGAGAGTTTGTCGCCTGGGAAACAAATCGCCGCAAGCGACATGAAGCGGGTGAGACTGTGCCAGACGGCGTCGATGCGGCCTTTATCTGTGTGCGAGACGAGATGCATCATGATGCGATCTTGGCCCTCGCACCACTTGGGCTTCACATCATGTGCGAGAAGCCACTAGCTACCACACTCGAGGACTGCACTAATATATACCGCACACTGGCGCCGCTGCAAACGGCCAAGGTATTCTCTATTGGACATGTGATGCGCTATTCGCCTCACAACATGATGCTGCGGAAGCTACTGCTTGAAGACAACGTCATTGGCGACATCCTCAGCGTGCACCATACGGAGCCGGTAGGGTTCTGGCACTTCTCGCACAGTTACGTGCGTGGGAATTGGCGAAAGGAATCTATCACGGCCCCGTCACTGCTCACGAAGAGCTGTCATGACATTGACATCCTGCTGTGGCTCATGTGCTCCCCTTCACCTGGGTCGCATGCGCCTGAACATCTACCAGCATCAGTCATGTCCAGCGGCTCGCTGCAATTCTTTAAGAAAAGCAGAAAGCCCAAAGCAGCAGGCAACGCGACCAATTGCCTCAGCTGTCCCGCTGAGCCGGACTGCTTGTACTCTAGCAAGAAAATATACATCAGCCCGAAACACCAGGGAGTCGAGACTGGTAACGTTCGGTGGCCCGTCAGCATCGTTCTTCCTGATATAGAGAGTTTCGGCAGCGACCTCGACAAGGCAAAAGCCGCCATGCTTGAAAAACTCGCCGAAGACTACGACGACTCGACACCACAGGAGGTAATAGACGAGAAGAACTGGTTTGGCCGATGCGTGTTCGAGTCGGACAACGACGTGTGCGACGAACAGGTTGTAGTGATGACTTGGGAAGACGACCCCCTACCCGATTCTAGTGCGACTGAGACTGCGAACAGCGCACGAGGAGCCAAGCAGGCGACGTTCCACATGATTGCGCAGACGAAGAAGCAATGCCAACGGTACACCTACGTCTACGGCACGGAGGGCGAGATCTACGCGGACTCGAAAACCATCACGATCGAGGATTTCAAGACGGGTGAGACGAAGACGTACCAGCCCAAATTGGAAAGTCTAGGGCATGGCGGCGGCGACCACGGGCTTACGAGGCAGTTCGTCCTCGCTGTGGATAGGGTCAAGAACGGCGGGTGGAAGGCGGAAGATGCACAGCAGGAGTTCATCGGGTGTAGTCTCGAGGAGATTATCCGAAGTCATGCCATGGTGTTCGCAGCTGAAGAGGCGAGGAGGACCAGAAGGACTGTTGATTGGAAGGCGTGGTGGGACAAGAACGTCGGCAATATGTAAGCTTATCTTGTCGGATCGTGCATCGCGGGGGATGCACGTCTGCTTGTAAGTCGGGTATTAAGGTCGCATTCTCCTGCTTCCCGACAGCCATGTTGCTGGGATACCCTGTTGCGTATTAGTACGGTAGGATACGGGTGATCTACCTAGATCCCGGACTTTATTCTTAGTACAGAGCGCATATGGTACTGAAATTTCCTAGTTTCTACATGAGCATGGGTATATCTGTTGATGTGGCGTAGGTTCAGCCAAGGAGTTGAACCCCTGAATTCCCTAGACGCTGCTGAAATTACGCGTAGGTGCAGGGCTACGCCGCTGGACGACATTGAGGCCTGCTTACGTAGTAACTTGACAACTGCTTCCGCCTCCCCCACAACCCCTATGACATCAGGTAGTTATTTCAGATCTTGTGAACCCACCTACAGTCCTGTCATGTGCCACCTGCATTCCTTAATTTTCATCATCAAGTTCATTGGGTATCACGGTTAAGTCGGCGAGTTTGAAAAGACGCTAGCCTGATAGAAACGCCAACGCCAGCCAAATCAACTACTACCCAGCGTCACAGGAGCAAATGCAGCGGCATAGATAAACAATTTGCGTCCTCTAAAGCACACCGACGTATAGCTAACCTCTGTAGTGTGCTCACTAGAGGACGGGGCGTCTTCTAGCATTGGTATGAAGTTGAAGCTCTAGAACCTCCAGCCTGACGTTTGTACGTGTCACGGCCCGAATGAATTGCATGCTAATGGAAGAGTTCCCGACATTGCGTTGAACTACAATGCCACCGCGGAATCTCCGAAGTGCTTTTCGACTTGAAGCATCGTGGAAACACGGTCCGGTCAACTAAGATATGACCCGGCCGACTAACTGACGTGCTAGCTCCCGAGCTTTCGGTACAGGAGGTAACCAGACTAAGGATGGACTTATCTTCTAGAGCTTCAAACTAGCTAAGCATCGTCAGAAAGCTCCGAAGTCACGAGTCAGAAGGGCCTTTTCTTGGCAGCCTCGGCAGCGGTGACAGGATAGAGGATTCGTAGGCGCGCATACTACTACATCACTAAAAGGAGGTATTAGCTTGAAACAGTGACAACCTTCCGACTTAGGAAGTTCGATGCCGGCAGACAAGGCCTAGCGGCGGATCGCTGTCAAGTCCGCAGTAGAGCAGCCAATGCGCAATGAGCATCCTTTGCAAAAGATATAAAAAGACCTTCCCCGGCCAAAATTAAAGCAAGGAACAACACGATCATCACCTTTGGATCTACACCCGACAGAAACCATGAAGTCTGTTCTCGCCATCCCCGCTTTCCTGACCCTGGCAGGGGCCCAGATCCAGACCCTCTGCGACCAGTACGGCTACTACTCGGCCAACGGCTACGGCATCAACAACAACGCGTGGGGGTCCGGGTCCGGCACGGGCAGCCAGTGCACGTACGTGGACCAGGAGCTGAACCCGGGCGTCCAGTGGCACGCGACGTGGAGCTGGTCCGGCAACGACAACAACGTCAAGGGGTACCCTTACGCCGGACGCCAGCTGGGCACCAAGAAGCTCGTCAGCAACATCGGCAGCATGCCCACCAAGGCGCAGTGGAGATACCTGGGGAATAACATCCGCGCTGATATCGCGTACGACTTGTTCACGGCCGCGGACCCGAATCATGATCCTAGCACCGGTGATTATGAGCTTATGATCTGGTAAGATTGGCCCATTCCGTCTCATACATAAATCCAACACAAGTCTATGAGTTGGTGAATTGGTTAGATAGTGAGTACTTACCAGAATTCTCTACAGGATTGGGCGAGAAGGCGGTGTCGACCCCATCGGTAGCTCTACAGGAACCGTCAGCGTCGGGGGCTCGAACTGGGATCTATGGATCGGGTATAACGGACCCACGAAGGTCTTCAGCTTCGTGGCGCCCTCAGATATCGCTACCTGGGAGTCCGATGTCAAGCCCTTCTTCCAACACATCACCGATACCCAGGGATTCCCTGCCTCGTCGCAGTACCTCATCAGTATGTGTTCTCTTACTTGTCTCCCCATTGTTGTTGTTTTTGAGACGAGAGGACGAGAACTATACTAATTCCGATGCGCTAGCCTTCCAATTTGGCACTGAGGCATTCACTGGAAGCAATGCTGAGTTCGACTGCTGGTATTGGTATGCCGAGGTTAACTAGAGTGGCTCGGGGTATGTTTACCTATGTAGGAACACCATTTGCTTACCCGTTATACAAAAAGTTGTATCATAGCCGCTTTTAAGTTGCCCTAAGATTCTCAGTTTATATTTAAGCTCTATTTTGAATATACTTATTATCATGCTTTGGACAAAACTATAAGATAAGATATACCTTAGGGTGAATGCTTCCATAGCTCGTGTATTTGTTTCGCTGGTTACCTCAATGCTTAGCTTGACGTCGAGAATCGCACGAGCTAATCCGGCATGCCAATGCAAAATGAAATCTCTCCTTCTCCTCTCTAAAGTGTCGCTCATCAATAATTGTAGAGCCCGTAAGATTCATCAACTCATCAAGGAGACCTTAGCCCTGTTTAGCTGACACCCGAAAAGCCCCTCTATATTCACGTTTAGACCACAATTACCAGACGCGATCAAGTACTAGGTTAGCTGATATTGGTTTATTGGTTCATACGCTCGAGCGGGGTTAGGGATAGCGTACCATTAAATCCGGTGATTGCGTTGGTCCGGCGCTAATTCAACGCCGCTACACCTGGGCACTCTAGCGCTGGTTGTTAGCTTAGAGTAGTTTTCAGGCCTAGACTCCAGCTCGAATAGCTCTTTCTACAGGCTGACCGTCCGAAACCACCTTGCTGGCTCTCCGCTCGTGCCAAGCTTGGGGTGCACCAACCCCAGCTTTTACCTAAGTAGTGCTCGCGGGTGCTGCTTCGCCTCCGCTTCCGTGATACTCCTTCTCCGAGTCATCAGCTTTAAGAATGCGACTTAAAGGACCAGTTGTATTCATATAGTTCATTTTTGGGCATAGTATACTTTTGCTGTCTCTATCATCGTCTAGTATAGAAACGGGTTCTGTCGCAGAATACTCCGTACCTCATCAAGCAAGAGGCCTCGTCGAAGATGGCATATTAAGGAATTAGTATGGAAAAGGCACCGCTCCTCGCCTGTCTTCCGTCATTACCATTCTATGTTCTACCTGCTCCAAGCCCTGATGAAATTGTTCGCACAACACGACTTCAAAACTTTCTTTCATCCAAGTTTCTTCTGGCCTAGGGAAGCCAGAGCCCTTGGTAGGGCGATCATTCGGTCGAACTCTGTTGCACGATTTCAGAGCGGCGTTGAATCTGGATACCATGTGAACACGCGCGGTAACGGTGTTGAGCAGCCTGTTTATCTACTCACTTATATCAATGCATCTGTCCTGTTTAGGTGCTCGTGATCATCGAGGATAAGCGGCGTCCCAGAGTCTCAAACTCCAAGGGAGACGGTATCTGATATCTATATTTTTGTTGAGTCTTTCCTGGGCCCATGTTTCAGGTTGAAATGTCAATCAGGAAGCATCAACCACTCCTGCAGGGTATTTCGTCATCGGAAGCAGTGAATAGATGGGATTTAACCTATGCATGTCTTAGATCAAATAATCATACCGGGAAACTTATTCTCAGTTAATACGTCTACCCTATGAACAACTATACAAGTTCCAGTCATCAACCCTTGATTTTCTCAGACAAGCAAAAAGAGGAAGCTAATTCCCATCTTTAAGGGAGCACGTCTTCACCTGGAACAATTGTCCCATTCTGAATGGCAGCACGGTGACCACGAGCAACCATGCCATAAGCTGGATAAAAGCGATCAAGAAGGGGGAAGATCTCAGCGCCACCGGGAGTGTTTCGCCAGTCGCGCATCAATTCGCAAATGACGGCGAAGTAAGACAGAAGCTGAACTCCGGCATTGCGCATACGATCATTGGCGTTCTCGCGAATGTCGACTGAAGTGGTACCCGAAGCCTCATGGTTCGCGAACACGCTATATCCGGCGTCACGAAGAGAGAGGGCGAGGAAAGCAGTGCCTACATTGCATATTAGTCAAGGAAAGGCTCAATGTCCGTGGTAGAAGTTGACGAAATACTTACAAACGTCGGTGACAATTCCAGCTACGATGAATTGGGACTTGTTGGTCGCCTTCAACGCATTCTGGAATTCCTCGTTGTCCCAGGCGTTCACTTCACCCTGGCGTTTTATGACGGTGACATCTGGATACATTTCCAGGAACTCGTCGGGGAGCGGGCCATTGGGGCCTTGTGAGACTGGCGTCAGCACTGATCATGTTGCAGGAGTCTCCGGATTCATACCTGTCTCGGCTGATGTAGACATGATGACAGGGAGGCTGAAAACTTTCCCAATCTCGGCGTGGGCGTATATCGCATTACGATACTGGACTGCGTCGTAGTCTCGTGCCAGGCTAAAGAGACCTTCCTGCATGTCGAGAATGACTAGAGCCTAGCATGAAGTGAGTCAGGTTACCAGTGATGCTCTAGATGAAGGACTAACTGCATCGTTCTTGTCAAGTCTTTCGTACTTGTAGGCACCCATTTTGAAGGTTACTATGAACTATCAGAAGAATGAAGCTTTAGGTTTGAGTCTCTGGAAACCTTCAAGAGCGGAAGGGCTGATTGACTGATGCTTAGAAAACCAATGAGTTGCAGGAGGTGATATGGACTTATTTATAGTTTCTGGTCTGTGTGAGTGTTGTATAAGACTTGGGTCTTCGCCAGTTATCGGATCAACTTTCCAGTCCTCCTGCCGTTGTTACGTGCCTAACTGCTCCCAAAGGACTTTTCGGGTTTGCAGCTGCACCATTCCACTAACGTTCATTTACGAGGTTCATGACAGCTCCACTGGGACAAGATTTCGATGACGCCGTGTACACTATACCGTCATAGAGTATTAGATGGTTTTCTAAGTAAAGATTGAGCCTGCATTAAGTTGTCATCGTGAACTTCAGCCTGTCGCTCATACATAAAATAAGCCTATGTGCGTGAGTAGTGCAGCACAATGCAATGCAATGCAAGGTAGTGGATAGCGGTAGCCAATCGGATTTACGCGACAGCATCAAGCTGGAAATAGTGGCGTCTAGGTGTGGTGCTTTGTAAGGTGATGACTGAGCGGCTAGCACTACGGCTACGGCTGGTAATTCATTACAATATGTTGACAAACGGAATATTATTCTCCCTAGAAACAGACTTCTCGCCAATTGTGAGTTTGACTCTCTGGAATATCCAACCTATTGTTGCTAGATTATGACGGAATGTTGTGCGTGCGTGGGTTTGAGATGCTTTGGGTAAATGGTGTGGTAATGTGGGATGCAGCAGATTTTCTTGGCATCCCACATTGTGCAATGCAACCCAAACGACCGCCTGGAAGCCTGACATTATTAGGTAAACCTGAGTAACAACAGGAGACTTTTAACTTTTCCCTCTAACTCATGACATAGATGACTTAAGCTAACTGATCATGGCCTCAAATGATTCAACGTCCCAACAAAAGATTATGAGCTTTCTGCGGCTGGTTGTGTGTCTAGATCCCACAGAATCAGTCACTCAAAATCGGATTACAATATGATTTGCAAATAGTTACAAGCAGCGAGAAAGTGTCTTATGAGCTGTGAAAGACAACACCATAAAAGAGCTTTGTATTCTGTCTCTTTGAGAAGTATACAGGACAGTGATCATCATCACCAACCAAGCCGGGTGATATATTCTCGAATCTATACAATGGCCGGTGCCGTGTTCAGCTCTTGTCATATCCTTCTAACTTTCAATCTACGGCGTTGACACTGTCTAACATGGCTAGTACAACTTGAGTATTCTCGTGGCTCTTGAGGGTGCAAATAATGGACGCAAGATGTATGCATGTCTATACCTTAGATGACGTCTCTCTGCACCCAGAACGTCTCAGATTCGCTTAGGCAAGTGGCCCCTTTTCATGTGTTGGCTTTGCTCTAATAAGACTCTGACAGATTTTCAGGGGCGATAAAATATCTCAACCGCTCTGTTGAAGCCATCTTTGACATACTACTGGTTGCAAGACGTGACAACTCATCAATAAGTCGGTCTGTGGCCTTCTGACGGAGAGGAGATGAGAGACCGGAACTGCCAGAAAAAGGAAGGTTTCCGACTCTGATCTACAGTAGCGTATTGCTACGTGGTGAAGAGTACAGGTATGACAGAGACCTCGCATCGTGGTGACGAGGTGGCACAGGAGCCCCTGACCTCGGTTGCATCGAGCTAAGGTGTATGCTTGTTAGTTACGCTGATGAAGCTTACATCTGTCCTCAGCCGAGCCAATCCAACTGTTCCATCTTTTGCGGTGAAGCTGCACCGGACCAAAGCCGGTGAGCGTGAAGATATTCTCCAATAAGGATATATGAGAGACGAGGTACCCGCCTGGGTCGTCTGCATGCCCCCGAGGGGTTTGTTCAGAGCTGCTTTAGTTCTTCTAGTAAATTCTGACTACCCTGACGGCGACATGCTAGAAGGTCTTGTCCACTAAGAAATTTTTATATGCTAGGTCTGGAGCTACGTTGCATACCGGCTCTGTTGGGCACAAATGACTGTCCACACCTACTTTGATTCTCGTTAACGCCTATCCGTCATCCGAGGAACCCAACATCTCGATCTTCTTGGACCTATTATTCTGGCGGTAAGAGCAGCTGCGGCTATGTGTGATCACCAAGACCCGGTATTACTTTCGCAGTAAGCTAGGGAGAAAATTCTCTTCAGGAGTAAAAGTCAGGTTTGTGCATTAGTGACGTGTCACTGGCTCATACTTTTAATCTCTGATGGGACTTACGCTTATTGATAGGCATGCCGAAGCTGCAAATCAGGGCCATACTCCAGATCGTCCCTATACGGCCCGTTTCCCGGAACCAAGCCTGGTGGCGAGTTTCCATCATGGCTCATCATTTCCTTTCCGCTCAAGTTGGCCAGGTCGTAGATCACCTTTTTCATACTCGTACTCAGTTTCTCAAATCATCTTCATGTTTGCAATATTAGGCCAACAAATGGAATAGCTTTTACACATACAGGGTAGGTTATTATGGGGGGAGAGGGGGGGCTCTTTTCTCATATGTAAGATAATAAGTCTATCTTGCATATTTAGCTCTAGGACTAGAACCAGAAGATAGGGGAATAGGGCAGGTACCCTAAGAACTTCGATTCTAATGTGAGGTCGAGGGGGACATAAGTGAACTTAGGATCCTTGCTTTTCGTGTCTCCCTTTTTCATTGTGGCTCCCGCAGCTGGTGGTTATACGAGCTTATTCCCTTCATTGTTCCTTTGATATCCAGGCGATGAGAACGGCTACACAGCCATTTATTTGCGGATAATTAAGGCGTGTTAACTACTTCAGCAACTCGTAGTAGAGCTTTAGTACTAGTGTATTGAAGTGGTGTGGGTAAGCCACGATTATATATCTTACTCAGCAGAAAAGGGTAACTTAGCTGAAGGAGGATATAATATAAAAGAAGGGTTTAGGAACGGTTACAAAATGAATGGGACAAGTTACACGCACATATAGCATACGCATAAAACTCAACGAATTCAACGATATCTTCTCATTTTCACTCGTTTTCCCATCTTAATTTGGGATAACTGAAGGCCTGAAGGCCTCAGGAAGCGTAGGTGCAACCTGCCTCCTGGAGGCTTGGGCCCCAGTACGGGCACCGGCTCATGAGGTTCACATCAATTTACGCTTGACTCTATATCTATTGCTAGTAAATCGTCGACGCCTCTGTTCTGGTAATTGGGTTATGTCAAGAAACAGTAAACCTCTCGTGGGACATCGCGATAATCTTAGGAGATAGATCCGGCTCCTCAAATTCACGATCAAAAGGCCACATCGGCCTCACAATACGCTTATGACCCAGTCGCGCCAGATCCTGGTCAACGCCACCGGGTGTGAGACCCAACACCCAGTCCTGAGCCATATCGTAAAGTTCTGGTTCTAGGTACCCGATCTTGACAATTACTATATCTGCTGTTCGAGGAGCAAGATTTAGCTCGGTGAAGTCCCGTTCAAGATGATAAGGCTTTCGCAACTTAGTGAGAATGGCGTAGACACTTCCCACTTGCAGCACAACTTCAGTCTCAGCATGACGATCCCCATGCTTGATAGCATGTACTCTTCCAGTCATGGCTACTGGACCGGCATGGATGTTGTCTACTTCCGCACCGGCTGTAACGGTAACAACAGCTCTAACGCCCGCTTCAACTGCCTTTTCCACAGCGCTAGGCCCAGGTACACTTGCATAAATAACAACAGGTCCGGCCTCACTTTTGAACTCAGAGCGCGCCAATAGTTGCGTAAGACCCCACGTTACGTCTCCTGAGCCACCGGCCGTTGGGTTGTCACCGGAGTCGGAGATGAAAAATGGACGTTTTTGAGACCGTAGAGCTGCGTCCAGGCATTCTGCCAAGGTTCCTGTTGGTGCGACAAATCTGAAGCCCTTATGAGCATGCCAGAATATGCGTGCCAGCTTCTCTGCGCCATTAGAAACAGCTTCCTTATCCCAACCTGTTACGATTACCACAGCTCGGTTTCTGGGCTCATCAGCCCACGCGTATCCGACCCATATCGCCGCATCTATCACCCCTTCAGTGGCCTCAACCATCGGAACGGCAGCGTAAATATGAGCAGCAGGCTCATCACGTGTTGATGTCTGCTCTCCAGGGAGCAAAACAGGGAGGGGTATCCAAGCCTTGTATGGGCGGAAGACTTCGCCATTATTGCGACGCTTGATCAAATCGAGGAGGTTCCTGCAAGCACGCTCCTTCGTCTCAGCAACATCAACATGCGGCGCGGTTCTGTAGCATGTAATCAAGTCGGTTTGGTGAGCTAACTCCGGCGACACATTGCCGTGAAGGTCCATAGATGCAGACACTAAAACGTCCTGGCCGATGATCTCTCGACAACGCCTAAGAAGTTCATACTCTACGTCATCGAGGCCTTCAACGCACATGGCGCCGTGAATATCAAACCACATACCATCAAGTGTTACCGACGCCGTGATCTCTTTGAGCCGCGACAGGATCTCGGCAGAGAGTATTTCGAAGGCATCACAGGTCACAATACCTCCCGGAAGAGCATGGCCGATGAGCGCGCCACGCCAGTCGGCAGCTTCGCCGAGAGTTGACCCTGCCTGAAT
This sequence comes from Xylaria sp. FL0933, assembly GCA_022578765.1. NCBI lineage: Eukaryota > Fungi > Ascomycota > Sordariomycetes > Xylariales > Xylariaceae > Xylaria > Xylaria sp. FL0933. The sequence goes on from MU389755.1 coordinate 372,291, forward strand.
GAAGGGGTACTTCTCGATGACTTCCTCGCCTCGGCGGGGGTGAAACGCTGCTGCTTGGGTCTTGGAAGCGGAGAACGTTGACGTTTCACACGCTAGACCAGCAACGGCGATAACAGGGCACGGCGCCATCTGTTTATCATGAAATCAAAAAGCGAAGTGACGTCGTGTCGATGAAGTTGATAATACATCTGGCTAATTGAGTTTTGGATAATCATGGGGTCGCATTAGCTAGTTGACATCTGCGGCGTCGTCTGTGGGGTAAAGAAGGATCCAATGCATCGCAGAAATACTACTCACCCATTATCGTGTGAGGCTTATAGCAGGGCATCCAATTCATCACGGTATCCTTCTCTTTTCTGTTATCTCTTCTTTATTGTTCCTCTCCATCCTCGACTCGATTAAAAGGAGTTCCGCACGACGTACTGTGAGTGCGGCGTGCTAGTAAACACAGAAGTGATCTTTAGAAAATGATAAAATACTACTCTAACACGAAGTTTAAAGTTCGCTGACCGCGGGGTCAGCGTTCAATCAAGATAGTCGAGCCTTGACTACGATCAGAAATCATCTGGTTGCTTCCACATGAAATATGCCCGACTGGAATCCTATTTTGAGAAGTTTCGGATGCTGGGAAAATTTGAACATCCTCAGCTCTTTGACCGCCAAGCCACTGGGCAATACCATATGGAAAGGATCGGAACACACTTCCCCAGCAGAGCCTAAAGTCTGCGCCTTTCTCCTGGGCTATCGGACTGTCGATGGGAACTGATGAGCGGTCATCCAGAGCTATCGGACTAGGGATTACGTCGTGAAGCCAGAGGGCGGCCGGGCCCTGAATATGGCGAGCACCGCTATCGACAGCTGGCGGCTTAGTTCACCAACCAAGCTGCTATTAGCGCGGTGTCGCCTAACTAACAAAGACCCAATCAATGCCTGGATGGGGAATGGCTGCCAGCACGCTCAAGAGCATCTAAACTCCGCCCGATGTTCAGCTGGCTATACTGTGTAAGATTGTACATAGATATTATATTGTCTGACTCAATCATTTCCTTTGATGTCATTTCAGGCAAAACTTCAGGAACTTTTGGTTAGAATCCTTGTTGTACGTTGCCATTAATACATACACTAAACAACTAATAATAGACAATCTTATGTACTACCGGTCGGCAGCTATTCTAGCACCCTTCAGTGGTGCTATTTTTCTTCAATTAGCCCTGAAGACTATGCCAGTAATAAGTATTACAGGGGGATATCCCCCGACCTATTACCCAAAGCAATTGAGCTCGCTGTATCTGTCGTCACTAATTATAGAGTCATAATGCGTATTCGATCCAGTCAGCTGAACCAATTTCTGCGATACAGTAACCATACAGAGCAGAAAGGTAGCGATCCAAAGCACTGCATATAAGCGCAACTATGTCAAGACAGCTGCGTAGACCATGATACAGCGCTGGCCGCAGCAACAACATGTTGAATCGGCGTTTGCAAATACTTCGAGAACTAGAAACTTAAATCTTAGATCTCTATGTCGGAATCTCAACCAAGACTGAGACGGAGGGGAGGACCGAGATCAAAGAGCGGCTGTGAGAACTGCAAGTACGTCCCCCTTTTTAACATGTTTTCGTGGATGGCCCTAACGACCTCCAGAGCTCGGCATATCAAATGCGACGAAACGCGACCATATTGTAGACGATGCTCGCAGCAGGGATGGGTATGCGGTGGCTACTTGGCGGTTGATGGAAATTATGAAGCAGGCGTCGGCTTTATTGAACCTTCTATCACGACATATGCCATTCCGTTTCGCATCCCTGGCAGCCAGCAAGATCGGCGATTGCTTCATTATTTTTGCGTCCGAGGCGCAGGTGACTTATCTGGTCACCTGGGTTCAGAGTTCTGGACACGTCTTGTGCTACAGCAAAGCCACGACCACGCCCCTGTACGTCAAGCTGTCGTCGCCCTTAGCTGTGCACATCAATGTTATATAACAGCGCGGGATGGTGGCGAGTCAGCGCCGGCCGACGCTATAGTCCACTACAGCAGAGCTATGCGATCGCTACGCAAGTACATGAGCGTCAGCATTGATAACAGAACAGAGATGCCAGCGATAATTCCTCTCGTTTGCTCTATACTTTTCTGCTGCTTTGAGAATTCACAAGGCAACACTGAGGCGGCATTACGACACCTAAGCAGTGGAGTCTCGATTCTTGCTCGTCAAAAAGAAAGAAGGTCATTCAACCACCACGAAGTTCGCGACCACGAACATTTAGACTTACTGGAGCATATGCTAGCTCGACTCGATCTACAAGCTAGCATGTTCGATGATGCTCGCCTTCCTCTTATGAAACAGGATCCGACAATAAAGACCGAGGCATCGTCACCCGACACCTTTAAGACTATCGACGATGCGCAAAGAGAACTAACAAGCTTACAAAGCAAGAAGCTGCAGTTCCTAATATATAACGAAACATTGAAGTTTTGGACCGAGCAGGACCTTCCAAACGAGGTGAAACTGGAAAAGCAAACAATTGAGGCGGCTTCCACAGACTGGTACGAGAAACTCGACCGATCTGTTCAGGATCAAACGATTTCCCCCGAGAACAGCAACAGTCCCGAAACAAGTCGTAGCGAAAACGGATTTGCAGCTCAATCGCACAAATGCGCGCAAGATCCAGCGATTACAATTTTACATATCCATTATCATGTATTTCGCCTCCTGTTATCAGCTAGCCTCCCTTATAACCCGTCTGTATTCGGGGCATCTCCTGGCACCGCGCACTACAACACGCTGAATACCATTTTGGACCTGATGGAATCGACGCCTCAAGCTCGTGGCGCGGGTAGCCGATCACTGGGGGCCGAAACTGGAATTGTTGCTCCCCTGTTCCTGCTCATCATGAAATGTACGGATCCTGCAATCTTCGAGAGAGCCCTCAACCTACTATTAGCTATAAGCGGCAGACGTGAGGGCATGTTTGACAGCCGTGTTCTAGCTGAAATCGCTATGCGCTTTGCGTCACAGCATCAGACACCACTTGGAACCGTCGCGTTAGAGTGGCAGGCTGGCGATGCTCTTGAAGAAAGAGTCAACGGTCTGATCGGTTTTGCGAAGAATTTGGGCGTCGTTCCCTGACGTTATCCACTGAGCTTAGAATGTAAGATAAATAACCAATATAGAACTGACCAACTCTTCGAAAGCTGTATGCTACCCTTCAGGGTTGATAACACTGCGGATAGGAAAAGATCTTCCAGAATACATACATAGACAATGAATGCTTCTATCACAAGATCAGAAAACCTATGCCCCACGCCAGAAGCAAAAGAACAACTATAAGCCTGACTCGAGCGGACTCGCGCTGTCCCGCTGAAGAGGTCATAGATGGTACAATGGTAGTGCTATTCGTCGTACCATTGGACACAGCACCACGATCAGCCCTCTGCGCGAACCGCATTTCATCATTACCGAAATCGAAAACGGCGATGTTGTTTGGAGCTAGGCGCCCCAAGAAAGTTGAGCGTGATTCCCTCGGCTGTACTCCCACGGTTTACAGTCGACATACAACCACCATTGGGAAGCTGGAAGATCATGTCATCCGAGTGCTGGGAAAATATCGTCCCCGCGATAGTGATACCAAAGGAGGGCGGAATCGCATCACAGGCGACAATATAACTATCCGTCACAGCTCCGTACGTAGCCGGAGGCGTGAACTCTGCGTTGACCTCGTTCGCGATCTTCTGTGGAAGCTGATTGAAGAAGTTCCCGCTGTCGACGACAGCTTGGAAGCTTGTAGTATTGGTCTTGATGACTTTCGACGACTCTCCAGCGCTCCAGATCACATCCTGCACCGTCAATGTCCACTCACTGATCTTCCCGCCGGTCAGCTCAACTGGTAGCGCCTCTGTGACCTCCACGGGCGCACTGACGAATGGCCCGCTAGTTGTCGCGTTAGGTAGAGCACCCAGGCCCATCACACCTCCGCTTCTACTTAACTGCTCCCTAGGAAGCCTGTTAAGTGCGAGGCTAAACCAGCCGGGAATCAGGCCTTGTGTGTGCATACAAAACAGCAGTTGTTCGTAGAGCACCTTGTTCGTAAGAAGCGATATCGTGTCGTTAGGTACACTGTTGCCAGGATGCGCTGACGCCAGGATAGGGTATCCAAGTCCGAGATGCCGCTCAAGATACGATCGCTGGGGACGGTAATTCGGTCAGCAACACCGATCGGCTGACGGCGCTCTGTAAAATCGCCGAGCTTCACTTCTTCAGTGCCAATGACCCCCAACGCGATACCTGCGCCGTAATGGACACCGAAAGTCTCATTTTTGAGTTTTGAGAAGGTCGAGGATATGGTCGGGTCGTACTTCGGGACTATCTCGTACATGCAAACTCGTGAAGGCGCTAACTGCGAGCTGTTTAATCGGTCGAAGCATTGGAATCCCGGTCGAGCGACCCAGAGATCACTGGATATTGAATTACCGAGAGTCACGTCGACGTCGAAGAAGTTCCCGTCGGGCGAGTTTTTCACTATAATCGGGACTAAGTTCGTGGGTATCTGATGAAGAGGTGGAGGTGCACTGCAGGAAAGTGGAGGCACGAAGCCGAAGAACAGAAGAAGAGCATTGAAATGCACATTAAAGGCGGGATAAGAGAACTATTGTAATCGCAAGTTTGACTGAAAAGGATAAAACGAAATAGTCTTTGCTCCAAATAGAGAAAGCTGAAGAGGTAGCATGGGGATGTGAAGATTAGGGGCCCCCTTCAAAATCTCTATTTCCGCCTGCGTCTTTATACACCTTTTATATCGAAATCAATATGGAGATCAAATATGAAGCCCGTCGTGTACTCGGGTTTGGTCGTGTGCTCAGTGTTCCATCTTCAACCTTGCGCCCTAGTGTTGTGTAGCGCCACTTCAAGTTTCATTAGCGAACCAAGTAACGCGGTAACAACAACTTTTCCATAATATGTAATGATATCATTGTTCTAAACTTACTAGACTTTCATATCTTTCTATGGCCAAGTTTACACCTAGAGTTTTTTTGCACACCTTGGCGACCTTAGACTACTTGCTTGGGCAACCAGTGGTGGATGCGCCCCTCCATCGTGAAGGTCAAAATCCTTCGCGTCGTACCCTTGTATTAGACCAAGTCACCCAGCAGGTAATAGATCATAGGACCCCTAAATACCCAAGGAGAGACCTGAAAAATAGTCAGGCATCTATAATAAGCATACAATATAGGCAAGCGAATTAGGACGCCGTAACACTCTTCATTGCAGACCAGGCCGTACGCCAATATTTGGCCTCAGTTCCAGTTACTGATGTGCTGTATTCACTAACTAGGCTAGCGTGGCCTTGGCAGCCCCTTTTATAAGGGGCTGCTTCGCGCCCCGCGTAAACGCGCCTGGGGACCGTTTCCCTCCATCGCCTCACTTTTCCACCTCCCACGAAGGAGGTAGTTTTCAGTGGCATTCGGGAGGGTTTTGACCCACCGACTGTCCCTCTAGGCCTAGTGTAGCCGGCTTCTTTAACTTGGCATACGTGGTTAAGGGCGTACCTAGCTTATGAGGGTGTGGTGCCTATAGGCGGAGGGAGAGAAGGGAGGGTCATTATGGGTTCGGGTGGCCGGCCATACGCTTTTCGACGCGCGTACGTATAGCGGACTACCAGGCCTCGTAGAGGCTCATGCTCCCCCCGATAACCAACATCTTCACGTGTAGCCATGTGAAGTGCATAGATAACGTGACAACGATGCCCGAGATATTGGTCGTGGACAACTCAACGATAGGTTTAAGCCGTTGAACAGGCTTTCCCTGGAGAAGACTTATCATAACAGGCAACTTGCATGTGACTCTGAGTGAAACTTGAGATGACTGTGGCAGTTATAGTTGCTCAAGCTAGTCCCTTATTTTACAGATGCATATCAAACAAGTGCAGTTAAAATCCACAAATATACACACAGGGAAAGGTTTTCAACTACCTACGTAGGTTATGATGGCTTTTCAGAGGATTGACGGAATGTTAGCTGTTAACATATTACTTTACACGATGATCAGAAAGATTAAACGAGTCAGATTCCAATAACTCTCAAAACTTGATTTATCAGTCTATTGCTAGGTACTATATCAAATCCCGGTAGTGCTTTCGCTCGGAGGCCACGTCGTTGCGACTCGCTGCTCGTGTTGAACTCATTCTCATCGAAACTAGTAATACTGATAATTGAGGTCTCTCCTGACCTCATCATCCTGCTTCTTAGAGGACTTAGAAGCGCAAAAAGTCACAATAACTGTGCTCCAAAAGGCACAACGTGACTGGATGAAGCCAGGTAGGGTGCTTGTCAGTTCTTGCCCCTGTGAAACCTAGTGTCCGGTTGATGTCGGTAAGGATAGAGCATCCTAATGACTGAGGTCCTCTAGTTGGCGGTTGGCCCAATGGCATAACGGCCGAATTGGGACCGGCGAAGCTAGGAATGTAATAAGGACACAATGGATGGTGTAGGCCCTTTACGCCACCACATTCTGGACAAGCCATGACGAACAGGTAAACAGAAGGGACTGTAATAGTATGACTGATGATTTGCGTCAGAGGTCAACTGGAAAACGACTTAAAAAGGCTGCGGGGTAGTATGACAACAACTAGTATTCGACGCTTCGGAACATAGCTGTTTAAGTTATGATTCCATTTGAGTCTGAAGTCCGAGGAATTCTTCAGTCTTTTTATAAGTTGTCCGCTTGGCCTTCTCTAATGCGGTTTGTCTGCTGAACTGAGTCAGCTCGACTCAACGGAGCTCCCTTGCGAACTTCGGCTTTCTTTTGGAAGCCCCATATCCAGTAGTTCCATCCCTTTGCTATTTCTATGCATGACGGTGCTCCGAAACTGATATGGCAGTTTAGTACTTATTACGATCCACAGTGACGAGAGGACGATATTGTCTGTTTGTATCCGTCCACGCAAGCGGGGTTTGCTCAGTCTTAGTGCTGTAGTTCTATATTGTGACACTAGAACGGTGCCTCATCGAATGGGCAGGTATTGTATAACAGATGACTGTTCCTTGAAACAGTACCCGGAAGAAACTGACCGTCTACTCAGAAAAACAACATTTTAGCTTACCATTCAAGTTCAATGCTTTAGGAACTCCTTCAGCTCTTGCCCCTTCTGTATCCTCAATTATTCATGTCCACCGACCACTTTCCAAGTACTATCGGCAACCGCTGTCACTACAGCCCTATAGAAGACTGGTTCAGCTCCAGGGCGTGATATCTCTCTTCTCAGGACTAACGAGTGATTTACCTACGATGACAATATCACGATGTTGCTGCTCTTACTAACAATTGCATCATACTAAGGGACCACCGCTAATAATTAGGACTAGTTCGCATGCTCGAAGCACGCTTAATAGTTTCTCCGCAAGTCCCCCTACTCCTTGGAAACCCTGTGGTGCTCACACCTTTGCGAAAAATTCAAATTCCTTGGGAATCTCCTCAGCGGACACTAACGAAGAGAAATGAAAACCCACATTGCATTCTCCCAGTATCTTGGCCGAGAGACATAGAAGCCAAGATCAGGGGCAGGTCGAGTCTTCAGTACATCCTCCCGTTCTTGAGGTGGAATTGAGCTTAGCATATGCGCGACATAATTTAGGGGTTTCCCGCATTTAGGCATCATGATGAGTATGTTATGTTGAAGAACCTGCCATATCGAGGGCAATGGGCGTTCGTTGTACCAATTGATTATTCACCAGTTACGCAGTTCTCTCTAGCTTATGTCCCTAATCGACTTCGCGTAGTCTGGGGGAACGGTGCCCTGGATCTCTGGACGCATTGGAGACGGCGGTAGCGGCGTATTTCAAAATGCCACAATAACAGAGATGAGCCAAAAGCGAATAAGCATAGACATGGCGCTGTTAGGAATCGAATGCAGCTTACTATATTCCCCGCATGGCGAGTAACGTATAACGGGTACTCAATGGTAGCCCACAACAAGGTGGGAATCACATATGTACGTTTGTGCGAGGCATGAATGACATAGGACCTAACATGCGTAGGCATAGCCGCAGTAGTATATAGTCCTATTAAGGTAAGACTACAGATAACTGAGCACTCATCTCATTTGTTAAGTCTAAGGCTCGTCTCATCTCATGCCAGTCTCGTCTGACGTCTGCTGCTCTCAGGCCTTTTTCAGATTCTTCTCGTTTACATAATTTCCGTCCCCAGGTCTACGTGCAACCCAAAATGGTACCTTCAAGCTCGGTAACACGCATTGTCCAGCTTGCCTCAATAATCGGTGATACTGTCGCGAAGCTCGACGATATCCTCCAGTCGCGGGGTCTCGAAACACCCTCATTCGACGAGGATGCTCCGACCGGGTTTCCTGAGGAGGCTCTCGCCATGCAGAGTGTGGTGCTCGACGCGACTTCGGAGCTCCACGATCTTCTCCTGCCCCCGATGGCACTGCTGCTAAATAAAACAGCGGTAAGTGCTTGTATTCCAGCAATTGAAGGCATTCGTTCTGAAGGTAGCAGCACAACAGCATGGTGCCGTTCCAGTTCATAAGCCACCTAGGAATTGCGGAGATGGTTCTTCTAGGAGGGAGAACTTCGTTCGAGGAGATTGCTATGAAGACAGGCTTGAGTGACGTGGATGTCCGCAGAATTCTCCGTTATGCTATTACCATGCGAGTCTTTCAGGAACCTGAGCCAGGGATGATCGCCCATACCAGTATCTCCAAGGCAATTATTGATCGGAACTTGAACGACTGGCTTAAGACTGCTAGTCGAGACTTGTGGCCTGCAGCAACCAAGGTAAAACTTTGACGCGTTGCATGTATGCCCAAGCTGATTTTGCACTCTCACAGACATTTGATGCTATGACGAAATGGCCGGATTCCCAGGAGATTAACGAGACGGTAAGATTCTGTTTCATAAAATAACCACGCCAGATCAATTACCGGTAGTAACTACTCACCTTTATATAGGCCTTTTCGCTGGCACAAGATACAAACATGTCAGTGTACGACTTCTTCCAAACACACCCGGAGCGGGCTCTTAGCTTTGTGGGTTCTCTGAAGGCTCTCACTTCCAGCCCGGAATACGACGTTCGCCACGTAATCAATAATTACGATTGGTACTCGCTAGGACAGGCTCGGGTTGTTGACGTGGGAGGATCACGAGGAAACGTCGCGATTCGACTAGCCAAGAACTTTCCAGAATTAAAGATTCTTGTTCAAGATAAGGAAGAGGTCGTTCGAGGCGCAGGGGATGATGTACCAGAAGACATCAAAGACCGTGTTAGTTTTGCGGTGCACGATATCTTTTGTGCGCAGACCGTCGAGGCAGAGGTGTACTATCTTCGGTAGATTCTACATAACTGGCCGGACAAGTATTGGTAAGCTCTTGGCTTGTGTCCTGTGGAAAACAGTCTACAGATATACTAACAAATCCTAATCCAGTATATTCCATTCCATGTTTCAATCGCATTAGTCTCTGCACAAACTTAGTCTGACAAGCTTAATTGACATTAATGATAGAGCTCTTTTATGGTCTTGCGATGCTGATGAAGAAACAGGTATACTCATCCTCAGAGCATTGATCCCAGCGTTGAAGCACAACGTAAGGGTTGTTATCCAAGAGGCATGCCTGCCAAAGCCTGGCACGGTTCCATTGTGGAAGGAGACTCAACTTCGGTGAGAATCAGCAAATTCCCGGGTTTGCGTATCATACACTGATAATTAGGGGCCAACAGAGCTGCTGATTTAAGTATGACGACGCTTTTCAACGCCCGTGATCGCAACTCGGAGGACTGGAGAGCTCTGTTCTCAGAGGCTGACAGCAGATTCGTCCTGAAGTCCGTAATCCAGCCGGCCGGATCGGCTTTGGCAATCCTAGATCTACGCTGGAATGATGAGGTTTAGAATAATTATTAAGGCGGCATATCTCAAAAGGAATCAAAGGCAGCGAGGACCACATACCACAGATAGCACACGCGTACTCCATGTTATGAGATTGACGTTGATCCTCATGAGACGATGAGATCTATCAGCTCGAGTTGTGAAAACTTAAAGCCAGAAGGCCTTAGGAGGTGTAGATGCGCCTACCTCTTGGAGACCTGAGCCCCAGACTGGGCGCTAGTCCATGGGATTCACTTTAACAATCTGTCCTGATAAAAGTTTCACAGACACATCTCCACAAGTGCAGTTGATTAAGTACCATGGAGCGAAAAGACGGGAAAGAAAGCTCCAGATGCAGGAGATCCCATATTGCCACTAGCTTTAGTTACATATTCTTCTGCGCTTAATTAGCTTGCGAACGGGAACGTGCTCAAGAAGATGCGTAGGCTAGCCGGATCCTCTAGCCCTAACAGAACCTGATCAAGACAGCTCAAGTGGACGGAACACCAAAAACAAAGAAACAAGTTGGGGGATCTCAAAGTATCCCACTTACGCTGGCCCCGTGCCAAAAATTTTGTTGGTTATATGAGGTGAACTGCATTTGAAGACAGGGATAATTCATTTGCTAGCGTGAGTTCCGAGTGTGTTGGGTGAGGTCACGCACGACATACTGCGCCGCATGCGAGGTCTTTTACATGTACGTTCCTACTTCGTAAGTCTTGCCAGTATCGGCAGTAAGCCACCTACCTGTCGGAGTTATCTCCAATGCAACGTCGGGCTTCTGACAGTCGCTAACAGCCAACAGCCAACTACCTGCAACCAACTGTCTGCAGCTTGTAAAATCCTACCCAAGTGGCCCAAGAAGCATAGTTATGTTACTGTTGCACTAATGGGAACCATCATCGGGCAGTAGCACTAGAACGGTGTTAAATTTCGGTGTGCGACAGTTCTCGCGTCTCGCAAGCTAAGCCATGACGATATGTGCCACAGTTCAGTGCAGTTGGTGCCCATGCATGTGCCTTGGAATGTGGCAACAGGGCCGTTGCTGGACTTAATATTATAGCACCTAGGTCTGCATCCTAAAATCTGCAATACAACATGTGAAACCTAGGACCAGTGGTAACAAAAGTGATGGTACACCGGCTCGATGCCGGTGCGTAGATCCTCACTGCCCTGCGCACTCGCATACTGAGCAGCGGCCAACATCTGAGCCATCAAAGCAAAGCTGTAGGTAGCCCAGAGCATTCCCGAGTCAACTCCGATTTACAAGCACCTATTGCGGCACCGTGTCTACCTGCGATAAGGCAGTTTATGCAGCCGCGTAGATTGGTCGTAGTCCCCTTATACAAGTGGCCTCTGCCAGACGCTCTATGCGTAGCATTAACCTGTAGGAAATATGCCACTCTACCCAGATCTTGCTGATCGGACAAGCTGAGCTTGCTTTGCGGAGACCAGCTCAATGAGGTTTTGAATCTCTACACTTGGTTTAATCTCCCAAGGGGCTACCTCCGCAGCAGAAACGAGTTCTCGTACATTCTGGTCTTGCATATATAGCATTAACCCCTATTTTCGTAGCCAGGATACACGGGGTATTGTCTTCCATAAATGCCATATAACGTGATTTGGAGGTGACTAACTCACTCAATTTTCGCATTTTGCGCCATTCAGTTTCATTTGAGACATAGTACAGATTTTCAATACATGCTGAACAATTAATTTAATGAATATGCCTCACTCAGCCTACGGCTTTCTGCCCAGAACATCCCCGAGCAAGATATATTTCGTATGCTGCTTTCAACCGTTCCATGGCAATGTCCAGTCTCTCCGGCGCGACGGCAAATGAGACCCTCATCCAGCCTTTGAAATCTGGAGGCATGTGGTAGTCAGCGGCTGAGAAGAAGAGGATCCCCGCTTTCTGGTAAAAGGTTACAGCCGCCTTCTCCTCTTCTCTCGTCTGGCTGTGAGGCGCAAGCCTAGCAAGCACAAACGTCGTCACCTCACACGGAAGGTACTCAATTGAGTTTACCTCGAAAAATACTCTAATGCACTCGTACGCGGTCGCTAGCCGTGACGAGTTGAGTTGGATAATCGTGTGAAGCCCTGGGGAGGTGAGGAGTGCCCGTGCGAACAGAATTGATAGGTTCGAAACGCTGATATGTGCTACAAGAGCTATTGAATCCCGCAAATCTCTATTACGTGTCACGACACATCCCTGAATAAGTGGTTAGCACTATCGAGCGGTACAGAAATTGTACCAAGCCGGCTTTACAATTATTCCCTTATAACAAGCAACTTACTATTCGTGCCCCAGTAGCACCAAGATCCTTGCTCATACTCCAGATTACATGAACTCTACCTGCATCACATCCGTGCGCAGCAGCATCGATAGCCAAAGCTGAAGTAAATTTCCGAGGTTTCCGCAAATCTGCGCAGCCATGCTCACTAAGAGCAAACACCTCATCAGAGATGAGATGAAGGTTGTGGAGTTGGCAAAACTGCATGAGCTGTACCAGATTCTCCTTACTATAGCATTGACCAAGAGGATTGTGCGGGTTTGTCACCACCACGGCCTTGACGGGTACGGGAGCATCTCGGAGCCCCCTTTCCAGCGTAGGAATCATACCCTCGCCAAATACGTCGTCGAGGCTGCTCACGTCGACGGGAATCGGGACGATGCCGGTGTGTACGTTGAGAAATATCTCGTAGGCTCCTAACTCATCGTTAGATAATTCCTGAAAAAATTCGACGTTGTGAGGAAATTAGGGCTGTTAGAGGGCAAGCCCTCTCACCTGCATGGTAGGGGCAGGGAATGAGTATGCCCTCTCCAGGATCACATAGGCTCCATGCTAGAGCATCGAGTGAGCCTGCTGCCCCTGCAGTCAACACTACATCATCATTCCCCACAAGCTCAGAGGGAGAAAAGTAAGTGTTGAATAGTGAAGACAGAGCTGTGAGAAGCCGTGCCTCTCCCCAGAACCCATGTGGCCAGTTAAGTTCCTAGTGAGCATATCAGTCTCGTCTACGAAGGGAGGTGTTTCTGGGTCTACTCACTTTGTCAGTGAATTGAGTTGCAATAGCGCCACGAAAAGCCTCGACGACATCTCCCCGAATGGTGTAGTTCTCGGCAAATGAAAGGTCGATCCAGTTGCTGTCATCTACCTCCTTGATTAACGAGATAGGGATGTGCTCAACATATGATCTAACGTTATTGGCACCTCGCTTCGATAATGAGGTCATTGTGTTGTCACGGAGGTATCTATGCCCTAGGGGATGAGAAAGAATGTATTGGCCGGCCTGCAGAAGTAAGTAGAATAAGGGGTGACTTTCTTAACTGAGGTAACAATTGCATTGCTTAATTGAAATGCTCAAATTAATTACCTTGGCTCGTGGAATGCTTAGATGGTGGCGAGGTACCGTATTCCAATCTGAGCTTATACGAGTAAAGGGGGTAGACAACGTATGATAGTATTCAGCTACTCGTGTCGGAGAGAAGGCCATGAGAGTTGTCTGTTCCGTATACGGACCAAAAATACCCAAACTCTCATTCTCGTGTTCTTCACGCAGGCATATACAACTGCCCCTGGAAAACAAAGGGAAACCCCAACGTAGTATTTAGAACAGGGACACTTGTAGAATAGTATTAGAAGACACAAGGATTAATGTGTGTTCTGGTTGCGTTACATGTTAGCTGCGTAGCATTAAAGGACGCGAAGCTGGTAAGGTGGCGGCTAAGTTGGATACCACAGTGCCGTCGAGCCAAGAGTGCTGCGCGGTAAGAACGGCGCAACTTTCTTTCCGCATCATACATACAGGAGGTAGATACGCGGCCACGATGCTCCGCCTTTCACACACCGTCGTCACATCTCCAGATGCACGACACCAACGGCTAGGTACTGCAATACTTCCCAACTTGAGAGTGTAGTGGGAGTCGGTCCGATCCAGAATACTAACGGTCGCTATGGGCAGTTAAGCAGGAGAACAGGCCTCGCACCAACAGTGTTTAGAAACGCAACCCCTTTGAGTGTTCATCGGGCATCCCAGGATGACCGCCATACTGGGGTTTTTGTCCAATGAAACAACCATATCCAGGTACTCTCGGCACGCTACTAACGAACAGCACGCCGCAAGGTACTTACACCACAATTATGCGCAGACCTATAATACTTGACTAGGTCGACTTCTACTCCCCTACACGCTAAGTATATTTCTCTACTGAGGGGTAAGGGCTATCTCCCCATGTTAGCGACCCTGGATGAGATGGGGTTCTGCCAACATGAGCTGCCTGTGGGCGTGTCGTGGAGAACTAAGCGCCGAGCGGGTCGCCAACTTCAAGGCCAAGTCAGTCACTATTCATGGGTTATAGTACGAGTTAAGTTAATCAACTTCATTGATATTGTGAAGATGATTTGAAGCGTAATATAAAGTACTTCTCGTCCTTACATACTAGGAAACATGTCGATTATTTCCCTTAAGTCCACAGACGATTTGTGCTTCGTCCGCTGGAATAGCCATCCCCATGTAAGTCGGGTTTTGCTTAGGCTTTACTGCCTAAATAGGTATCTGTCCATCCTCTTGGATCCTTGGCAAAGCCTTAAGGGCGGGTCGATTAACCCTGTAGATCAAAGGATTCGTCGTCTGTCATAGCTTCATTAAACAAATACGGTCGCCATCATTAATTATACTGAAAATTTAAAGGACCCAAAAGCCAGATACTGTGGCTTCGGCCGTGTCCCCATTTAATGTTACAAAAATTGCGATTGTAGCGATACTCTGAAGCCCCTCGCGCGACTTCTTGACCCTTGTATGGGAAAGATCTGTCCCTCTGCCCTGCATTGGTGCCAGTCGAGGTAGTGTAACAAAATACACTCAGTCCCACCGAGACCATTACGACCACAGGACTGAGCGTTTTTTATTACACCACCTTGCCAGTCTTCTAATTTCACTCCACTGTATAGCTTTGCTTTTCAGCGTCCCTACTAGGCAGCTTAGACGAATCGGGCACATCTGACAGCTGATCTGCGTCGGATTTTGCAGATCTAAGCCTTGATGCTGACGAACCGAAAGTCTCCTTAAGAAGTCTAGTAGCTGGTGTCACAAGCGGATTCAGCGCGGGTATGCTGCCGACGAGCATCGCAATGTTTCTCTCCATTCCGGACCAAGTAAGGCCCAATACAGTGCTGAATGATGCATCAGGCATGGTGCTGGGAGGAACATGAAGCTGAGTGCTGGTCTCGACAGTTCGTATGACAGCGAAAGCTCCGGTTCTGGCGACTAATTAGCTAACTGAGGTGCATGTGCTGTGAAGACACTTACACTGCGCCCAAACCCATTAGGAGCAACACAAGAGCCTTAGTTCTCCATTTGAGTCGTAGATTGCGCAAGAAGAAGAAGGGGTAAAATGCCAGGAAAAAGTCCGTGAAGCCGGAAAAGGCTAGTGACAGTTAGCTTCGTGTGTTGTTGTTGATCAGACAGACGAATGACTCGCCTCCTTGAAGAATCGGAAATGCGATTTTCGTAGTTGGAGCCCAGCAAGTTCCATGAATCGAATGATCCCATGATTTCGCAGTAGGACTACATGAGACATAAAAGGTGATAATGACGATCGTGTTTACGATGAAAACCAGGGCACCTGTAGTCCATAGCAAGACTTGGTGAAAGCGGCTTCCAGAGTCACGAAGTATTCGAATGTATGATACGATAATTGACAGCTTAGCAAAACTCAAGCCATGCACGCAAAAGACTTGCGCCAGAAAACTGTAGAATTGCTGATTTACTGCCTCAGGCTGACTGAGGTAGAACGTATGCCGACCTAGGCCTTCGTTCACAGCGATAAAATCAACGATGGTGGCTACGAGAGCTTGGATCTGCGATATGTGTAAGCACTTAAGGTACGATCGAAAAGCTAGAGTGAAGAAGATGTACCAACGCAAGTACCATGAGGTAATCATCCCATCCTCGCTGAGAGTACTTCCATCGAGTGAAGCATCGAAGCGCAACCACAATGGCAGCAGCCACGAACGTTACTGTTGTACCTACTTCTAGCTTCCACCCAATATCAATGTCTCCTCCAGGAGGAGGAAGAGGTTTCGCTGACATAGCGGAGTAGAGATAGGCGTGTTGAGAAATGACTTGGAGCTCGAAAAGCTTTGTGGCGGCGAAGTAGAGGTTAGTATAGCAGGGAAATTTGTTGATAGAATCTCACTTTCGGTATAACGATCGCCCGCGACATCTCATCTATTAATAGGGATAGGGAAAACGCGCTATGCCCCAACTCTTGTCGCTGAGAGCATGCCGTTGGCAAGCTTCGGCTTGCGATCGTTGCAACCTACTACTTCCTGGTAGTATTGGACTATTACCACTCGAATGACCAATGTTATGTATTAGATGCAGTGTCACCTATCGTTACTGCCATTATGCAAGTTGATTCAGCTCAGCGTGTTCTCATGCGTGCATGCACAAAGATGGGGGCGGGACTTGCCGCGAGAAGCGAATGAGGATTGAGTAGAGTTGGTTTGATTTGACCGCCCCATGAGACATCGGAATGATTTCCTAACAAGGCGCATATCCTCGTATCTTATTTCACGTGATTTCACGTGAGAGAATGAATACAACGGGAATCAATACCCCCCTCATCTTAGGCAGGAAATTAGGAGTTGGGTATGTGTACGCCATTTCGGCCATGGTGTGTGCCTGCAAGCCATGAACATGATCTCTGAGACTCCTGAGGAGTGCTGAGAGGCCTGGTGCTTTTGGCATAGTACTTAATTATTGTACTACGTTCCCTTGTAGATAAGGAGTTTCGATGGACTCATCGTGGCCACTGTCTCTGAATCATATTGACTAGACTTTAAAGTGAGAAACAAACTTGTTCTTGTAAGAGATTACTCTACTTAAGTTGTACGTTGTTACGGAAAACTTGTGTATTACGAAAGCTGTGAAGAAAGAGTGGTGCCCTCATGATAACTAAACCCAATGTCCGAAGCTTTCAGATCTTCTCGTGTCTTCACTGAGAACTCTCAACCTTTTTGATGAGATCAATTAAGTGCTCAGCGACAAATTGTGGGTTATCCCTTTGAATAAAATGTCCAGCCTTCGGTGCGATAAGCGGCCCCTTCGCCCGGTCTGGGTCGGTGAGCCCGCAGAGTCCCTTATTATACTTCTCCCACATACTAGATCCCGTTAGTCCTGTTAACAGCGGGAGACGAAGGGTTCACGTACGGTTGAGTATACATCTCCGCTAAGCCTAGGGGAATTTTCATGGTTTCCCATTCCTCCTTCGAGAATTGCTCGAGCTCGTGGCCCGCAACGGTTATCCAAGGGCCTTTGTCCGAAGTTTTCGACCCCTTAAGCTCCGGCTTTGATGGGTCGGGCAGAATACTCCTAATATCTCGTCTGTCAAACCCCTCCTTGTTTTTTACCGCTGATCCAAAGGTCGTTGTTAGTTTGTTGTAGGCAGCTTCGTATGCTTCGAGCGAGACGCCAGGGGGAGCCATCTGCTCTAGGTTAAAGCGTGGGTCCTTCGGGTTCGGCCAGATATCAACTGCGAATTCAACGTTTCCTGGGTTGGAGTCAAGGAACAGGATTCCTTCGACGATCGTAGGATATCTAGCTCACACGGAAGTTGTGAGTCACAAAAACTAGTCAAACTATATGGGCTGTATTCTATTACCTGTCAGCATATCTCCGCGCGACATGTGCACCTATGCTATTGTTCACAAAGACTATGCGTGAAGAGCGCTCTGGAAGAAGAGTCTGAAGCAGCTCGTGGAGATCGTCGACGACATCGTCCAGTGTGTGCGCGTAGCCAGGGTCTTTGCTCGGCCAGCTTTCGCGCGGGTCTCTCGGGGAAGCGCCTTGTCCATAGCGGTCATAGGTAAGTATGCATGGCTTTGGGGAAAGACTAGACTGCTGAATGAGTTCAATAGTAGGTTTCCAACAGCTTTGTGGGAGTCCAAGACCGTTCAGGCAGACAAGCAACAGGCTGCTCTCTGCGTCCCCCTGGAAGAACTCGTAGACAAGAGGAGCATCTGGCTTAGAGGGGAGAGTGACGGTAGGCATGTTGAATCAGATAGAAGAACGGTTTGAAAGAGCGCAAATTTTAATGAACTACTATTGCTGACAGTGCTTGATTAACGGCCAGATAATCGAAGAGCTTGGGAGGTCTATACAAGAATGGAAAGGGTACTTTGGGTAGATGTCAGACGGCCTAATGTTAGACAGAGACAAGAACTGCTTGCTTGGACGCGGTCTCTGCCTAAGCGTCCACAAGGAGCTCATCAGACAAATCGCTTTAGTCTTTTCTAGATTGCTACCCCTGCGAAGAGCCTCACACCAAACGCAAGTAATCTTGGCATCAGCCTCCAAAAAGTGACCCTTTCAAGTACGCATAAGTCCTTTGCATAAGGCGGGATCGAGCGCTTCAATCAACACATTAGACGCGGGAATCTATCGGAGACAAAAGAAAGACGCGGGTAGGTTCCACTCGGTTACTGGACGCATGTTAGAGCTGCATTGTACCCAACTCTGTCGCAGGGTGGGGAAATACAACGCTTCAGCACGGTCACCGAGAAGGCCAACCTATCACCAAATTTTTGGCGAGGTGGTAAAACCAACAATTTATATCCGGCAAGTTTTTACGAACCAACTATAAGACAGTACCCCGCTCCTGTTTCTCGTCCACTTTGCGCATTCTCCTTTCCAAGGTTGCATATCTGGGCGTAACCCCACCACCTTCAGGGTGGGAACGCAGGACAGGCTGTAGGTTTCCTGCAGGCTAGCCAAAGAACCTGCCAGTCAGACTGCCATACAGTAACTACCCTCCCTGCAACCCATTTTGGCTCTCTTCCATCCCCCTAGCCCATCTCCGTAGCGAGTGGCTGTACGTAGAGCTTCACATATAGCTTCTCGCTGTTAGGGGAGCGGGGGTAAGGCTAAGTTGGAGATTTTGAGGGTAAGGTGGATAGGTCTATAGCTAAGAAAGTTGGGAATGCAGAGGCTCTCAGCCAACTAGTCGCATAATTATATTACAAGTTTCTAGGACGATAGACCTGTAGTGCGGCGCTGAGACTTATACCAACGTCGGTACAAGAGGTTGTTGGCAGAGAATCATTCTCTATCTACTTGCTGAACAAGGGCTGATCAGTAGCAAATATATGTCGAGCCTGAATGACATGTGATTTTCTACTCAAATCTACATATCAGCCTTGCGATTAACAGTACCCTTTCTCACCTAGTGTCTAGCGCCGCGCTACATGATTATCATCCGAGAGACCTGCATTTAGCTAAAGGATACTTCCTCCCTGAACCCCTCTATAGTCGGTCAAATGCTGGTGTAGCCATGTCGCGCAGCGAAAAGCCATTGTAGGTTGAGCTCGTGGACTGCTTCTACAATGTCACAGTAGCTTGGAGCAAACAGGCTAGTACCTGGCTCGGCGACAATCATACACTCGTACCTTAGTACGAGAGTTTACGGACTAGAGACTTGCTGAGTATCGAAAGCGTTCGACATGTTGGTCGCACATGAAGCCTTTGCCCCCCGAGGGTTACATCTGTCAGATTAGTATAGAAAACTCAACTCTGCGACACGAGGACCGCATCACAGTGGGCGCGAACGAACCAGGTCATGCCAACCGGGGAACTAGATTGGTTGTTCCCGAGATCATGTCTTTTTCTTGTTGGTGACCAAATGTTACTGATCTGGAAGCTGGCCGTAATGGAGGCATGTCACACTACTGTGGGTCCCAAGAGCCCTTGGCTCGGGTGAATATAGATCCACCCGCTCGCATATAAATACCTGTTGTTTTTCTTATGTACGGAATCTAGAACTTAGACCAATAGAGCTTCTGAATTCATCCCAGGAGATCCCATGACTGGAGAGTGCACTGGTACACTTCCATTAGCTGAGCGCGTATCCACAGTAGCGCAACAAGGCAGCAGCACTCAAGGATACAAGATCTGCACGCGGGTGGAGGATGGGAACGATGCGGCATCAGCCCATCACAAGGAGGTAGTATTGCTCAATTATATGGCCGGAGGTTCTTGGATTACGAAGTAATGAGGACAGAAACCCTGAAGGTAGCCTTGGATCGAGCGGAGCGAAGAACGAGTAAACCGTCTTAGATAGGTTTTCAGGCGGCGAAGCGGAAGTGGAAGTAGAATAGAAGAGCATCGCACTATTTGTACCTGCGCCACCGCCCCTTTCCGTAACATATTTCTCACGAGATATTTAATTCCGTGGCGATCGGTATTAGGTCTACATAAAACTTCTGGTCACACTAGAAAATAAGATATATTTTTGACACTACATTAAGCATATGTTCATTTCTCGCTATACTCCCGTCACCATCTCTAACACAATGTCACCTGAAGTTGTTAATACGCAACCAGAATGGCAAACACCGCCGCCTCAATGCGGACAACGTTTGCCGCCTGTACTTCTGGATGAGATCGCGGCCAGCGATCCAGGACGTGTGCTCTATTCAATTGCGAAGACTGACAATATGCAAGACGGCTTCAAAGACATCAATTGCAAAACAGTTGCAAACGCCGTAAATCGGTGCGCCCATTGGCTCAAACAAACCCTTGGGACCGACCAGCCTCGAACCTTCTGCTACTTGGGGCCCACCGACCTACGATACATCATCTTAGTCATGGCGGCGCCAAAGGCAGGACACACTGTAGGTCGTACTTACCAGTGTTAGACCTTCAACTAACAATGCACTTGACAGGCTTTTTTCACCTCTCATCGGAATAGTCTCGAGGCTCATGTATCTTTGGTCAAGCGAGCTGGCTGTTCCGCTCTGCTTCTTCCAGCTGCACCTCTGCCTATCGCTTACCGTATTATGGAAGTCTGGCCACTGGAAAGTGTTACAGTTCCCGACCTAGAGTACTTCCTGGATGAACAACTAGTCGATGTTATTCCGTTTCAAAAGGCCTTCGAAGAAGTTAGGAATGAGTCATTTTGCATCCTGCACACGTCTGGATCAACCGGTATTCCCAAGCCCGTACCTATCACATACGGATCTTATGCGAGCATGGATTCACAGCTCTTGATTCCGTCGCTCGGCCACAAACCAACGTTTGTGAACTATGTTCAAGGGAGAAGGTTGTTCTTAGCTCTCCCCATGTTTCATGCGGCGAGTCTCAACTGGACCGTAGGACTGGCTCTGTTCGCCGGAGTGACGTGTGTACTACCTCCTCCGTTACCACTCACCGCCGACCTGGCGAGCAAAATTCTTCAGTATTCTCATAGCCACAGCACCATCATGGCACCTTCCCTTGTTGTCGACTGCTATAACAACGACGCGAATTGCGTGAGGATGCTTCAGAGCTTGAAGTGTATCGCGTATGTAGGTGGTATGCTACCAGAACAGATAGGAAATGTTCTCTGTCAGAGAATTAGATTGACGACTCTGATGGGGTCCTGCGAAACCGCGCTGCTTCCCCTTCAGATGCATGATGACCCTCAGGATTGGGAGTATATATCTTTGAGCCCGTGTCTCGGTCATACCTTCAAAGAAGATCGTGACGGTCTGGGAAATCTGACCATTGTTAGACAAACAAAGTATGAGCTACATCAGGGTGTTTTCTCAACCTTCCCTGAAAAGGACGAGCATGCCATGGGCGATTTATTTGAGCCTCATCCTTTAAAACCAGACTTATGGCGCTTCAGAGCAAGAACGGACGATATCATCTCGTTTACTACCGCTGAGAAGCTGAATCCTTCCACCATGGAGAGTACCATACAGGCAAATCCACTTGTCAAGTCGGCGGTTATAGGTGGTCAAGGCCAGTTTCAAGCATCTCTCCTTCTTGAACCTCGCGAATACCCTAAGAATGCCGCAGAAGAGAAATCTTTCATTAATCAAGTGTGGCCGAGTATCGTCCAAGCTAACCGCGATTGCCCGGCCCATGGTCGTATCATGAGAGGTTTTGTGATGCTAACAACCCCCAAGAAGCCTCTACCGCGCGCCAGCAAGGATACCGTGCAACGCCATGCGGTATTTAAGCTTTACGAGGAGGAGTGGAAATCCCTCTATGAGCGCCAGGCTCAACTTAACCAGGCTTCGGAGAAGCCGGTTGCGCGGTCTCCAGCCCCTCTCAAGCATCCTCGCGGTAACCTTTCGGGAACGGACGATGGCATAATTTTGAATAAAGAGATGACTTCCGCGATTGAGGCTATCGTGGAACGCAAGCTCTCAGCGGCTCTCGACAGGTTTACAGCCGCAATACAAGCAGCTGCTAGTCAGCTCCATTCCACAAGCTTTTTCGCCACTCACTCTACTACATACGAGGCAGGTTCCCCGGCAGCTGTACTGGCACGTCCAGAGGGGATCGTCAATGGTACCGCAAAATATCCAGGCGTGACAAATGCTCACAGCGCGCACCCCAACGGGTTTACGATAACAGCGAACGGATCTGCAAACAAGTCAGCCGATGAACGATTGCGCCAAATAATTTATAACACACTAGCTGAGAGTCTGGAAGTCGACAATATTGAAGATGATACTGATCTGTTCAAGTTTGGCCTCGATAGCCTACAAGTCACCTCCCTCCTCAACGCGATCAATGCGTTCATTGTCAAGTCCAAGCAACCTGTGGATTTTATTCGCAGCGAAGTCATCTACTCGAACCCAACCATCTCAAAATTAGTGGGAGCAGTTATCAATAGGGGTTAAAGGCCCGCCCAAGGGCCCAATGGGCCCCTCAAAGATAGACGTACATCTACACTTCCAAAACCCTTTATTAATAAGGGAATTCAACGATCAATTGAAAATCTTAACGCTTGCCTAAAAAAATAGTGTCCGAATAATTACATTACTAGCTGCTCTTCTGTTTTTTAGAGTTTTCGACTTTTGTCTCCCTCATATACCCCTTTTTTAGCCATCCTAGTGGCGCATCCCCTGTTTGAGCCCCAGGAAGTTCTCTCCATTCCAATTGATCTCATATAGCATCCTCTTTCCACCATCTGCCTTAGTCCTATGGCCTCCATTCATTGAATAGTCTAAAGCATTAGATTCTCTTCCAGTCGCTATCAAAGGATGTTGGTGGTCTGTAATCCGGTCGCTCCATGGAGGATAGAATTCTCCTTAGCCCCCAGTTCCTGGCAAAGGAGTACAATACTCCGTGATTTGCTCGCCTTTATCCTCCCTCCCCATCCCATGTCCCCAGCTGGCAATATCTTCTGGCTCTTCTTGCTGGCTGCCAACAGGAACTGAGATATCATCTGGTGAGATGTAGACACGAGTCTTCTCTAATCGAGACGGCAACGGATCCTTACCAGTTGTATCTTCCATCTCAATACTGTCGCTAAGACGGACATTATGAACAACACGCAAGATGGTCGAGAATTTGGTGCTATAGCAACCTCCAGCAAGTGTAGCCACTATGTACCCGGCGGCAACGCTCAGTGTCGTTATCCCAATAGCGATACCGTAAGCCAACCATAGGGTAGAAGGAGTGTATGTATATATGTTGTGATAGGTAAATGCCGTAACGTTGGTGAATTTGGGTGAATAAGATGGGTCTGAGGATCTAAGTCGGGAGTTAAGTTTCAGTTTTTAGACGACTAACGACGAAGACTCGGAGGTATTACTCACTGCGTTAAAGCTGCCTCCGACCCCAGGCTGATCGTAGCATTCCTGAACATCTCTTCTAGGACATCTTTTACAGACATTTTGTATAGTTCAAGCTCATTGAAATCAGGCATATTGAGCTCCCCAAGCCAATTCCGAAAATTTTCGAATTTCTTAGTGAATGGGAGTTCAGTCAAGACTATTTTCGTGTCCACGTAGGTCGGCCCTGGACCGTTCCCATTGGCTACTATAATCGATCCCGTAAGATAAGTTTGAAAAGCATCCAACACACTTATGTATGCCCAACCAGTCTGATAGTCCGGAGCAGGATTCAAAGAAGAGATGTCCGGGGATACACGGGAAGGGGCGTGTACTGAAAGCCTCTGTGTGACTGGCGATCCATAGGCGGTGATATTCGAAGATATAGTCTCAACGCCCTCTTGATAAGTGAAATGGGTCCTGTATGTTGCGTTCCAGAGCCCACACTGCACTATTGTGATATACTTAGGAGTAAACTCGTTAATATCATAGGCACTCGCTATTATTGTGAACCCGTACGGCGGTTGAGAAATGCCGAGAGGTGAAAAGGTATAGCCCCACGTTGTGTTTATGTCCCAGGGTATGTCACCAGTGCCTGGGTAGGACAGATACAGTATATTTGCAGGCCCAACTTGATCGGGAAGTTCATACCTTAGCGATGCATTATGGATGCTCGCCGCTGGTTTCTTCCAAAACTCGGTGTTGTTGCCCACATAACGGCATTTCAGTGCTGGCCCGACAAAAGAAATCCTATAGGACGAATTCGTGAACGGCGCTGGTAAGGACACCACTTCACCACCAAGAATCGACCGTGATACTGCTCTGACGACTGGGACTACAGGCCCAGCATAGCTGTCGATTTCAGCCGTGTAAGCATCACGATATGTAATGTCAACATTCGCGAAAGAAATGTTGGCAAAGTCCACGATAGATACATTCACCATGGATGACTCTACAACAAGCGACGGCACGATGTTCAGAGTAGTTGGAGTTACAACTGCGATGATGGGGACCAGCCTAGGAAAGGAGTTAGTTTTCATCACGAAAGATGTCTTGATATCCAGCTGACCAGTACAACAACGCAAGGAGCATGGCGGCCGGGAACTGCTGCCATAAACGGAGCTTTAGGATATTTGTGATTCCTGCTTTAGACAAGAAAAGACTATCGATCAGCCCCAGTTCAGTCGGATGCACCTTAATCCCTCTCCAACTGAATTGCTCCTGTGCTGTTCCAACGGCGATGCCTAAGGAAGTCTTCACGAGGGTCGCGAAGATAAGGCCAGCAGCAATATTGATCTGCTGTTTAGATATCGGCAGGATAACACCCATAGAAAGGCCTACGGAGTCGGTCGGTGGAGGTTGGCCGTGTAGACTTTGATAGAAAGCATGGTGTCCAATTGCGAGCGACACAGCTGCGAGAAGAGATGCTGTAAGAATGATATACGGGCCTTGTAAGATTATCTTCGTCTTTCTCAAGAGCTCCATTATGGTGTCGTTGATTTATAACGGTGACTATTGGTAAACAGGTAAAACAGCTCGAGAGGGTAGATTCTAGCTCAAGCTGTCTGATGGTTGCTCTTTGCCGCAAATGACTTCACATGAGTTTTGCTGTGCTTGTGTGTGTGTGTGGAAAAGATAATAATGCAGTAAATGAAACTCGGCGTCAAGCTCTCGTAGTCTGGTATAGGAGTATGTCTCTTGGTATTGTAGCCACTGGTACATAATAGCTGTGTGGGACGTGGTAGTCAACATTTCTTTTGCACTTCATTGCATCGAGGGATGACGCCACATCCTTTTCCAAAAGCCTCCATGACAATAGTGTGTGTTTTTGATTTTATAGCTTACTTTACGTCGTAAATACTACGTTCGATGTCTTGTCGCCCCGGTATGATAACTGAAGTAGTTAGATTGAGGGCCATGTGCGGGCAATCTGGAATGCGGCTTCTTCAGATAAATGCAAGAAACATAGATTATTTAAAATTGACATACGGCTTTAGCGGGGTCAGCGTTAACCAATTGACCCTTTTGAGAGAAATTTGCTAAGACCGCCACAGAGAAATACTCAGGACAATTACCACGTGCATTACATGGGTTAAGATAACAATGCACAAGGCACTCCCAGTATCTGTGAGCTATCATAAAAATAGGAATGGAATCTCAGATAACGTCGTTATTCATTGGTTACCAGAGTAAGTATTGATCAAGTTAAGCGCTATCGCATACAAGACATTTTGATACGCCTATTCTTGCGGTTTGCAGATTGGGTGCATATGAGACCCCCTGACAGCTTATATGGTCTCTTTAACCACCTAAGGATCAGCTAACGGGACTTACGCGCTTCTAGCAGCCTAGTCTCGCCTGATGTTACCTGTGCGAAGGAGAAAAATGGCAAATGTAAGATACAAGACATCTCGGAGGCCACCTAGGTCGGGCGGGAATCCCAACCATCACACCCAAATGAACTGGTAGGGCAATCATAGAAGAACGCCATTTTTAAGCGGAAATCCGCAGAAGATTCAAAGTACAATATCTTCTGCATGAGAATGGAAGCAACCTGGTTGATTTTATAGATAGCTTCTCCTACTTTGGAGATAAACAGGTATAGGCATAATAATACAGTGGTGAAGCGCAGTATTATATTTTGACCTAAAAAAGAAGTCTAAGGGTGCAGAACCATCCAATCCTCGTGTCATAGCTTCACACATCCGCTCATTAACCCTGATCAACTTCGGCTACGTCGTCACTTACCTTTCCAGACCCAACTCGGCAGCAATTCGGGCTATAGCTGCTTCAAGGACCGAGCGTGGCACGCCGATCGTGATCCTCACCCAGCCCGCCCGCTCGTTAGGCTCTTCGTCGCCGCCTCTACCAGCAGATATACTAGCCTCAGGCTCATTCGCTACGTGAAATTGGCGTCCGGGAGCCACCAACACAAAAGCGCGGTCGGCCAGTGTCTTGACCAGAAACTCCTCATCCTTCCATGAGCACGAACAGCCCATTGGCTCTCCTCTCCCTTTCGCGCTCAAGTTTCTGCTTCCTCGCTTCCGTGCGACTACGCATGCTAGGCGGGCGAAAACGAATGGTGTACCCTGCGGTTCTACGTATGGCACATTCCACTTCTCTAAGTAATCTCTTAGCACCTCGTAGTTCCTGCAGAGACTCATGCGGGACCGCACGAGAAGATCCGGGAGTTTCTCCGACTTAAACAGCCCTTTTGTGAGCAGGGACGTAGTCAACGTCGGGAGGTGCATATTTGTCAGATTGGAGAGGGCCGTGGTCAACTCGTTGCGCCCCAGTGGGACACTCAGTGATGCGCTCAGTGATGCGCGAGCCCCGGTAGTGGCGGTCACGCGGGAGAATGCGGACTCTGGCGCCGGTCGATGAACGTATACCCCCACGCGAAGCCCGCTGGAACAAAGGTCTTTCGAGGTGCCCCATATGACACTTGCCTCTGGTACCCTGTCGTACTCCTCCTCCTTGAACTTGACCGCAAGTGCTGAGACAAATAGAGGATCCCTTTCACCTTTCGGGGCCGTCAGCTCCGACAACGCGTACACTTCATCTGAGACGTAATGAATCCCTCGCGCCCCGCACCACAGCATAGCTTCTTTGATGACGCTTTCTGGATAGTAGCGCCCGTACGGATTGTGTGCGTTCGTAATCACCAGAGCTTTCACGCGGCTTGGATCGGCGCTTGACTCATACGCGTCCGTGAGAGCTGATACCAGAGAACCCGTGAGGAGCTTTTCCGGAGGAGTTACCCCAATATCGGCGGACGTCTCATAGACACGCCGCAATTTAACGCCGTTTCTCGCGACTAGATGCTGGTCGAAACCGTCTGAATTGAGATGAGGCGGATTAGCTTCCGAGATTTTCCAGACGTTGGGTGGTGATCCAGAATGCATTCAAGGGAAACTGCGCAAAGGACTATGAAAATGACTACACGAGATATGTGATAAGACTTACTCCAGTGGGGAGCTGTTATAAGCACTTCGTCTCCCTCGTTACATAAGATGTCCATTAGACTGTTGAGGGCCAAACTAGCCCCTGTAGTAATGACCACGTCGTCAGGGGAGACCGGGTCAGCTGGGTTGAAGTAGTCGTTCAAGACTGCGGCAGTGGCCTCCAGCAACTCCGGATCACCTCCGAACCCCTTTCCATATGATAAGTCCTGCTACAAGTGTGAGTGATACGAGCGCATATGGGTCTAGGTTAGAGCAGAGCGTGATCCGAATTTACTAACACTTGGATCTA
Organism: Xylaria sp. FL0933; assembly: GCA_022578765.1. Taxonomy (NCBI): domain Eukaryota; kingdom Fungi; phylum Ascomycota; class Sordariomycetes; order Xylariales; family Xylariaceae; genus Xylaria; species Xylaria sp. FL0933. The sequence continues at coordinate 400,030 of MU389755.1, forward strand.
GTTCGTTGCGGAGCAGCTCACAGTACAAATCGATGAGCTCTTCGCGAATCATCCAGTTCTCTGCCGTTCTAAGGTTCAAGGCGGTATTGGCTGGATTGTAGGTTGGGTCAACAATTTCTGAGGCAATTGCTCTCGCTCGTGTCGAAATCAGGTTGGCCATGGCTGATACTGGACGAATCTGAAAGATTTTCTGGAAGAAAGGTCTTCTTATTACAGTAATGGTGGTTCTTGACTCTGATGAAATGCGTTTAGTAGATTTTGGGACGGGGTATCTGACAAGAATTTCTGTTCATCCCAGGCATATTAATAATCTTTGAGACTTTGGCCACAGCCCGTGCCCCCTCCTCTCAAAGCCACGCACGTATGGTCTCGTACAACATTCTCCACCATCCGAAAAGAGTGCTGTCTTGGATTGTAGCATCGTGCGCTTGTTTATTCGTCGATCTTCAATATTCAGCGCCTCTGATTCACGCCATGCTTCTCTAGTTTTGCTTGATCTGGTGATTGTTGAGTTTTCAGCTCCCACGAAACCATTCTACCCACAATTTCTAAGAGTATCAGGTGCATATATTATCTGTATATAACGCCTCCCTCATACAAGAGGGGGCTTATAAAGTTCTTCAAAAGAGTTGCTTGCCCATCCCTATAATTAAGCAGAACTAGGGTCTTACGGGCCACCCCCTCGCGGGCCACTCTAGAATTACTAGGGTTTAATTTTTTAAACCCTTGTTAAAAAGTGGATTTATTACTAAATTTAGCCTAGTTTTTTAATAATGCTTAATAAATACTTATGTTTTAATATTCAAAAAAGTAATTAATTATATATATTTTTTATAATTAACTATTAATATTTTTATATAAAATTTAACGGAAAAAAAATTTATATGTTTTAAAATTTATAATAAAGTGGAGAAAATAGCCAAAAATAGCTAGCTTAGAAAATTAGCTTATATAAGCATTATATAATACTAAAATAAAATTAAAAAAATTATTTTATTAATATTTTATTGATTTTTTAGGTGTATTAATATTTTTTTATATTAATTTTTAAGGAATTTATTAACTGTATAAAAAAATACTAGGGCGACTTTTAGCTTTAAAGCTAATTTAAAATAATAAAAAAAGCGGGCCATTAATATAAAAATTTAAAATAAAAATATTTTAATTATTTAATATTTTAAATTAATTTTTATATATTTATTATTAAGTGGTTAAAAAAATATAATATTATACGTAAATTATAAATAAAATAAATAATTTTATATATTGATTTATTTTTTATTTTTTACGTACGAAAGTATAGTTTTTATACGCAGAGATTTTTTATTTAATATAATTTTATTTTTATATATTATTTGTTTATTTAACATGTTTTTTAAAATAAATTATCGTGCAGTAGTTTTATTATATTAAGTTAATAGTTTTATATATAATTAATATTAATATTATAATACTAGCTTTTTTTTTTTAACTGTAGCGTTTTTTTATACGGCTATATTAATAAATTAAGAACTTATAAATATAAAAAATAATTATGTAAAAAAAAATAAAATAATCGTGCGAAAAAAAATAATTATATAAAAAAAAAAAACTATAAATAATAAAGTTGTTTATGCGCGCGAAAAAAAAAATATAAGCTTTTAATTAATTATAATTATACGTAGCTAAATTATTAAAAAATACTTTATAAAAAAAAAATATAATATTTATAGCTTTTATATATAAATAAAACTTTTTTTTATAGCTTTTTTTTTTTTTTTTTTTTTTTTTTTTTTTGGCGGTTATTAATATATATTTATATTAATAGATTTTTGACCCAAAGGGCTTGGAGGTTTAAAATATTCAAAATAAAACCCACCCCCCCCGCAATTCGTGAGCAAAAAGTAATTTT